>JBBMJY010000002.1:7364303-7377393 GCA_037833715.1 Toxotes lorentzi | reverse complement strand
TTTTTTTTGGGTGTGTGTGTGTGTGTGTGTGTGTGTGTGTGTGTGTGTGTGTGTGTGTGTGTGTGTGTGTGTGTGTGGCTCCCCTTCTGCCGGGGCTGACAGTGTGTGTACCGAAGATGAGAATGAGTCTGCCGTTGGTGTCATGCATCATGTATATAGGAATTCAATGGATCATGGATTGGGGCTGGCATGGCTAATGGCTAACAACGTGAAGAGCGACCTATCTGACATTACACTGCATGTCACCCCCATTGACTTCCATTGACTGTGCTTTAGTGCAGAGTGGCATCAATATCATCGCCTCACACCACTCATGAAATGACTGTGTGCCTCGGGCTGAGTAGTAACTGAACTCACTTTAATGCCGGCTATTTTCATTCTCTTGGCTGAAATATTGATCTTCTGTGACAGGAATGGTGGAATGATGACTGTGGATTTGTAGAGTAAATGTACTCTCTTGGTGTTGATCTTTGTGATGTTCATTAACACATTTTCCTCCTTAGCACACTGCGGTGCACTGTCTTAAAGCAGTAGTTTGGTATTTTGGGAAATATGCTGATTCACTTTCTTGCTGAGATCCACATGAGAAGATCGATACCACTCTCATGTCTTAATATAAAATCTGGCCCTGTAATGAAATCTGTGCACCAACACCTGTAAATGCTCACTAATGAACATGTTATATCTATATCTATAACCGCATCTTTTTTTTTTGTTTTTACACACTTGTTTTTTCTCTTTTTTTTGTATGGATTAAACAAATAGAGTATAATGGTCTTTGCTGAGAGTTGGGTGAGAAGAACGATGCCAGTCTCATAAAATGTCCATTCAATATGAAGCTGGAGCCACCACACAATTAACTTAGCTTTCCAGGTAGACTGTTCACTAATTAACACATTACATCTTGTTAGTTTCATCCGTGCAAACACTGAGCACAGTGAGTTCAAGTAGTCTTGTCAGCGTGTTGTTGTTTTTTTTTTTTACCCTCATAGTAACAGGGTAGATGTTTCCCTGTTTCCAGTATTTACGTTAAGCTATGGCAACCATCTCCCTCCTCCAGCTTCATATTGAATCCACAGATGTAAACTCCTGGCAGAAGAAATCGAATAAGCCCTTTTCCCAAAATGCCAAACTATTCTTCAGACAGAATTACAAGTTACTTTGGTTCTGTCTTTCTCTTCTCTTTCCTAACTCGATCCATTGCTTCACAGACAATCACGTGGACGCAGCCACCAAAAGCAGGACCAGTGAGGACATCCTCAGATCCTCCAGACTGTCCACCTACTCTCCTGAGCCATACACCCAGTCAGAGTCAGACTACTACCCATACACCAGCTCCCCCAAAGGTAAGGAAAGTGTGATCTTACTGGGTTTAGATAGGCAAGCTGCACAGTAAACTCACAGACCCAGGTGTACAGTTCATTTTGTAAGTTTGTGTTGTCGTATTTATTCACTCACCCGCTTTGTTACTGCGTCGCACTCTGTGCTCCACATTCGTATGAGGGAACCTCTTTTATCTCTTTTCTCTCTCAGCCTATCGGGCACCGAGAAGACGCTTCTCGACAGGAGGAGATGAAGAGAGTTGGAGTCACAGTCTTCAAAGAGTAAGGGCTTCATTATTTTCTGTCTCATTTTCTTCAGCATCGGGTTGAAGAAAGACAGTCCCCTCCTCAGAAACACCCATAAATAATGCACTTTTTATGGTATGGCGCTCAAAGTGTCTTCCTTCTCTTTATTTGCATCTCTCACCCTCTTTGCAATCACTGTACATTAAATTAGCAGTTAGCCCCCCCATCATCTGCCTCTTTCCTTGCTCTCTTTCCTCCCAGATTGGGAGTGGCATCGGGAGGATGATCCTAAAGGAGGAGATGAAAGCTAGATCTGGTTCCTATGACAACGACCCCTGGGGCAGTGCGAGGAATTCTCGTAGTGGGAGCAAGGAAACACTCAACACTACAGGCTATGGCACCACGGCGTACAACAACACCGTCAACGGCTGTAAGGATCCACCCTGCCCCCTATGCATCTCCCGCTTTTGTCTCTTGCCCCTTCTGTTTCTGCAAATTCATAAACACCTCCTCCAAATGTATTCCTGTGCAGCCTCTGTGCGTCCCTCCCAGTGTGATCGCATATGATGCCACAAGGGCTTTTTATGAGCCTCAATATAAACTGTCATTGGGGTTTGGGGCGAGAGCAGCGAGGTTGTGGATATGCAGGTCAGGGAGGGTCATGGCTGCTGCGGGCTGGGTGGTTTATTGAGGTGGAAAGATGGTGAGAGGGGAGAACAGCTGCTGCTGAACCTGCGGTAGGCCAGCAGCAGCAGCAGCACCAGATGTGGCTTGTCATTGTTGTGGGGATATCTGATCACGCTGATTCAGAACATTTCAAATTACAGAAAGCAGAGTGTTCAACCAGGTGTGCAGTTCACGCCAGATGTGATAAGCCGGATCTGAAGCCACCAGAGTTGTTTCTGCTTGTAAGGCCCAAGCTTCACTGGTCGTGAAGAGTATTGGGAGAGTTATTTTACCCCCTGACATTCAGACACCAGCCTTCTTTTCACTTCCTTGCTCCATCTCTTTCTCCAACTCGCGTGCTCATTCCAGGTTTTTTTCTCCTCCTCCCTCTCCTGAAATCGCTCTCTATACTCTACTCTGTTAACTCTCTATCTATCCATCCATCTATCTGTGTATCTATCCCATTCTTTCACTCTCACAGCTGGTGTCCCATATTCTGTTTTATTTATGAGCAGTAAGATCTCTCATTAAAGCCATTTCTCAGATGGGAGGGGACACAACTGAACAGGACTCTGCTGGCTACGGTTGAAAGGCAACAAAGGCTTGTAACCATACAAGCTGTGTAGTGCGATTAGATGGTGGAGCGTGCTGGTGTGTTTTTGTGCTGGTGTGATTGTGTGTTTTTCTGTTTTGTTTTTTTTTCTCCCCTTCTTCCCTGAACCAGTCTTGCCTGGCCTCTTTCTGCCTTACTGCCCCTTTGATGTTTTGTATTCCTCCCAGGGCTTGACGGGTACCCAACTTGCTCCTTTTCTGTTTCTTTGTTAAGCCTCTAACTAGACAGATGGCTGTCAAATCTCTTCAGCAATTTCCTGACTGGAATGTAATCAAAATATAGAGGAGGGCAGATTAAAAATGCTGCAGCATTTTGGGGTTTGTTTGCTTTGTTTTTAGCAGTAAAGAAGATGCCATGTAACTCTATGATTTCCTTATCTCACAGCTTCCCGATCTCAGTACAGCACTGACAGTGGTGAGTCTCTCATTTATACTTCATGAGTATTCTACCGCTGTTGGTAAATCTATTTTTTGAATGGAGGCTGGCTTTAGTTCATCAGTGATGCGTTTGCACTTGCATTTGTAACTTTGGGAATTTTTTGGGTTAGTCATGAGCGCCATCTTCTGGCATTGACCTGCCACTGTTATCCGACTTCATTGTGCCAAAGTGCATACAAATATTAAGTACTATATACAAAAATATCTGGCTTGACTAAGGTAATATTTTTTTCTATATTTTAGATTTTGTTTGTAAGTCCGCCTCACTACCAGGATATGGACGCAACGGCATCCAGAGGGTGAGAACACAGCGAACAACACATAACATGACATGATTAGCGGTTTACTTCTAATACATGCTTGGGATTTATTTCTGATTTGATCTTTAACCCTTAAAACTGAGACAGCTGAAGGGCAGCTCACATATTTAAGCAAAGTATATTAGTCTAAAAAATATATCTGGTTTGTCTTGTTTACCTCATTGTCATTTTTGGCACCCACAGCCTCAGAGTGCAGACTGCTACCAGTACCAATACGACAGTGGCAACGAGGTGAACTGGGGAAGCAGAGGTAATTTAATATTAATTTAAAACACCTACGCCTTATTAGATTGAGGCAATTAATTCAATGTTTTTTTTCTATTGTACTGACTTGACTTTTTTTCTCTTTCTCCCAGCAGAGTACAAGGTAAAGTTTTAATCTAATTACTTACCCAATTAATTCCATGTGAGCATGTTAGCCTGTAGGTTGAATAATCCAAATGTTATTGTGACCATGTTTCTGAAGTGTGATAAAGCACGGCTGCCTCTCCCTCCCTGCAGATTTACCCTTACGAAGAACTCATTGTCACCACCAGAGGGCGCAACAGGCTGCCCAAAGATGTAGACAGAGCCAGACTGGAGGTAAGTAATGAATGAGTTATTAGGCTAACTATGGTGAGAGGACGCTGGCCCTAGTCCAGGTTTTAAGTCCTCCAGCAGAACCACACCCACCTAAGAAAGTTCTGATAAGTCACCAACCAAATTCTCTGAGATTTAATAATAATTATAATTATAATTGTACTAATTTAACTGTTTAACATTTACATTTTCTGTAAGTTTTATTTCCTTACATTATGGTCTGGTGTAATTCTGGTGGAAAATACAAGATTATTGTTTATTTCAATTTAAAATGTCTCTTGTTTTCAGCAGCAGAAAACTGAACGTTAGACAAGTTACTTGAAAATTGCAATCAGTTAGTCACCACAGTTATTCCAGTTATTCATTGAAAAAGTTATACATTACTTCAGTAATTACTCTGGAGCAAAAGTAGTATGTTACATTACTCTTTACTTTCGTTACTCCACACCCACACATCTCATCTTTTGTGTTTACTACATGTAAAAATAGAAAACAGGGCACTGCAGTTTAACAAGCAAGTTGAGTTACTGCCCGGCACCAATAATATGTGAGCAGTCGTGGATATTTTACTCGTCTTTATGTCATTAAAATCCTCTAAATTTAGATAGTTATTATCAAGGTATGACCTTAGTGTCCTCAGTGGTACCTACAGACCTGTTGAAAAGAGAAAAGAAGAGTGTTACAGATGAATATGAGACTTATGAGATGTGGTAACTGTGTGTCGTCTGCCTGTGTTCTCAGCGTCACCTGTCCCCAGAGGAGTTTGTCCAAGTCTTTGGTATGACAGTGGAGGATTTTGACCGGCTGGCTCTGTGGAAGAGGAATGAGCTAAAGAAACAGGCCCGACTCTTTTAGTAATTAATGGACGTTCCGCCAAATACTGCCATAAGCAGAGCCGGAGACTTGACTTGACTGTAGGAAGGAAGGAGAAAGGTAGGAAGATTTCTACTCAGTTTCACTGCCATGGCTGAGAACCTGTTCTAGATCTCCTCATACAGCAAACCAAATTCTGGTTACACCAGCATGGACTTCTGGGATGCTGAGGGGAATGCCGCACAGACATTATGCACAGATGGACTGACAAACTGTTACGTGGTTGCCAGTGCAACTGTGGCTGTGTGCTGGAGTGGAGTGTATGCAATAGAGACTGTAGTACAGTAAATGTTGTGCTTTTCTTAAGCCTGAAGGATGGAGGAGGGCATGAGCCCCTCATGTGCCCCTATAAGGCCACACGAGGGGATGTCTGTGACCAGAGCCGCAGTACTAAAACATATTGAGGAGAATTTTGGCTTTGCCTTATTTGTTATGCTCTCTTAGTTATGAGTGTGCAGCACCAGCAATCTGAATGAGTAGAATGTAGATACAGTCTTTCATTTATGACACTTTATCAGTGCGAATGATTAGATGAGAAGAATGAGTGTGTGAGCATACGGCATCACTTTGCTTTGGTTTTTAAGGATTGTTTACCTATTTCCCCCCTTTTTTGCCCTTTCACATGAAATACTGTGTGTCCCTCTGGTTTACACTAATCGATACAGAAACAAAGCAACACAAAGCAGTCTGAGGTGAACACAGCTTTGTTTTTGTTTTGTTTTTTTCTTTTTTTCAAATGTATGTACGACCTGCATCGATTTGTGTGAAAATGAAAACCAAAGTGAGAATGCAAATATACAGATTAGCAGATCACTTCCATGTAAAGTTCTGGTTAAATAGTTAAGAGTCATCAATAGATGCAGTTCACTGTGCAGCTGTATGGTAACCTAAAAGAATGTGCAATCCAGTAGATTTAGTAGATAAAGAAAACACCAATTCTGTCCTCCTGCTCCACATTTTCCAGCTCATTGCAATACAACGATGACTCCATGTTTTAGGATGAGGACTAAGGTCATCCATACATATACATTCACTATTATTTATATTCTTTTAGAATGACTTTCCAATAATTTTGTAGCTACAGAGATTATATTCACTCACAATGAAACACTCTGCAAGGTATTTAACACACTGACAAAGATCCAGGGTTGTTGAAGACTTTACTTACTTTGAATACTGTTATTTTTGATTTTGTCACTAAAAATTAAACTTTCAAATCTAAGTCTGTCTCCTCTCTTTTGTTTATATTTGTGAACTATCCATTTGTAATATATTTTCCTAAAGGATCAGAGGATCCAGACCTCTCTCATGTCTATATGGTAAATATGTAGCTGCATGCTGCCAGCAGTCAGGATAACTTGGCCATGTCTAAATGTAACTAAATCCATCCAGCACCCATGTATTTATGTTTCAGTTTGTTTGTTTTACACACTTGTGTTAATCATTTTCAGGAGGTGGATTAGTGTTTTTAGCCTTTAGACAGAGCCAGGCTACCTGTTTCCCCCTGTTTCCAGTCTTTATTGCTAAGCTAAGCTAAACCAGCTGCTGGCTCTGAAGAGCTAAGTTTTATATTTTCTCCAACTATCCAAACTCTTCATGTAACATAAGGGATCACTGGACATTAGCATCATCAAGCTCCACCTGTAACAGACATGAAGCTAGCTGCGTGTGTGTGGGTAGGCAGACTTTAGGACCCAGCGGAGAAGCGGCCTGCCTCCAGTTCCCGACCTGCAGATCTGTGGTGTCTCCACTGGATCTGTCAGCAGTAGCTCGTCCACACGCCTGCTCTCACTCACTCATGGGCCTGCACTAAATCTCAACAGCTCACATGGACAGCATCACCGGGGGAATGGACTCAAACGGCAACAAATGTAAGTCTGCTTTTCTAAACCGGAAACACTGCTGCAAAAGTGATTTAACTGCTAAACGAGTGCTGACTGTCGCGTGTCTGAGTGCAGTTTGTTAAGGTGGATTTAGATGTGCATGTTTGCTTCATGTGTTAATTGGTCACTTCAAACCGGTGGAACCCACTCACACGCCCACCGTGTGTGCTTCCTTCCTCCCACACCTCTGACTGTAGCACCCTCAGTGACTTTCTACACCTCACTGGTTTAAATGGAAACCAGTGGAATACTGCTGGGAATATGGAAACGTTAGATATTTCTATCTGCCCTAATGGCACAACTTGCTTCAGTGTCATTCTCAAAATTTCCATTTTCACTTACCCTTCAGAGTACGTCAGTGACACTCCCTGTCCCCCTGTTATCCTCCGTCCTTTTTTTTCTACACGTAAAGACACAAACACAGTGGTAGTGCACTTTTAAAAATATAAATAATGTTGTTCACTCTCCCCTGCAGCAGCTTGCAGAGGCAGGAAACCAAATCCTGATCCACAGTTTTGATTGTTGTTCTAGAAAGTGAATCCCACTCATCCTGAGTCTAGTCAAATATGTGGATGTGGATGTGGAGATGGAATATTTGGAGATTAGGTGGTCACAGTGATCAGTGTTTGATATTGGACACCACCTTCAGAGGATTCCTCATACAGACTCCTGGAGGTCTGCAGTACTCTTTGTGTTGAAATAACTGCAAATACAAAATGTGTTTTCACCAAATGTGTTTTTTTGCTGGGAGGGGTCCAGCTGACCCCCATCCCCCAAACCCCACCACCCTCCGCCCACCCTGCACAGTACAACATTTTTCCACATTGTTAAAAAAAACAAAAACAAATACACTTGGCTTGAGGTTAGAAGTGACTAGAAGTGACAGCTTTAATAGGAAACAAGATGTGACTCAGCGCAGCATTTTAAATATGAAGTTAGGATTTTGGTTTATAGCTGATTTGAGCCGTTTGATCTGTTGTTACACTTCAGCTGATGTTTCTGTATCATGTTACTGCTCATAGAGCTGGAAAGACTTTAGTGCTTTCCACAGGCTTGCTGCGAGCCGCCCGGCAGGTAAACATGTGATAGTGATTATAAAGACCAGCTTTATGGACATTTTAACTCCGCTCACTGGAGGTGAAAGGAAATGGGACAAACCGCATATGGTTCTTTATCTTCTCTCTTCTCTTTTTTCCTCAGTCTAATCGCTTCCAAGAAATAAAGACTTTTTTTCAGTCACTTCTTCTTTTCCTGTTCAAGATTTACCTCTTTTCCATCCGTCCTCAGCTTTTCAGTCTATGTGGATTATCTGGATGTAGCCTGTGTGTTTGGTGTGTACGCAAGGTGTCTAAAGGAGGAAGTGTCTTTAGGTGTTGTCCAGGTTGGAAGAAACCCTCATCTGTCACTCCCATCTCCCTCAACACACTCAGAGTAACACACAGGAATTTAGTTTGACTGACTTTCTATCTGAGCTCCGTGTTTTTGCGTAAACACCACAGGAGAAAACACACGGTGATGGCTGGTGATCCCCAGGGAGCACCCTGCTGTTTATATGGTCTTTAAATGACCTGAGTAGCTAAATTGCTTTGCCTTGTTTTGTATTAAATAAGCCAGCAACTAACGATTATTTCAGTTCTCAATGAGTATATGAATTCATTGGAAATAAGAACAAACTCTCATGACAAGCTGCGAATGGTGCTCTCCTCTTGCTTCATTTGTCTGAACAACAATGGTTATTAGAGCAGCACTGATTGACTTTTTTGGGCACTAAAGTGCAGTACAACAAGCTGTTAGCAGAGCACTGACTGTATGTTATCACAACAAAAGCTGAGATGGTTATATTGGTCATATTAGTTATTTCACTTTTTAAATTGTTTGTCAATTGTCGTCCTTGTAACCGACTAATCAGCTCATTGTTTCAGACCTTTCCTCAGAGAGTACTTTAAAAACGCTTGCTGCGTGAGTTCAGATATCAAGCTTGTTAAAACTGATGAGAGGCAGGTATGAGCTTGAATGGTGGGAGCTTCTTAATATGCACTCTCCAAGCCAGATGGAGCAGCAAAAAAAAGATTTTGTTTCCACAGTCACCTCAGTGAGAAGCAGAGCATCAGGTGGGTGTGAGAGGGGAGAGGCTGTCCCCGCTGAGATGCATTGCTGTGGTGGGATTGTCTGTGATTCAGCCCTGCAGATATGATGAATTGTGGCTATTGTCAGGATGTTTTGGAGCATATGGAAGAACTTGAGGACAGAACAGGGACTTTGCTGTGGACGCCGCAATGATGCAGAAACGAAACGTACGTTCTGCATGCTCATGAAATCCCTCGTCCATCCATGCCTTTCCTCTAATGAGATGGCTGGAGTGCTCTGCATATCGACATTCCTCTGAGAGGTCTGTGAAAAGAGAACCTCTGTGTGTGTGCAATTTAAAATAAACTATTCATTTTTATTTGGCTCAAAGCTGAGATTGAAGGCCTGTTGAGAGCTTCCTTGAGAATACAAAAGGATTTGAAGTGGTGGAATTTGAATTAAACCCTGATTTAAGCGGGTTTAGGTTAGCAGGGCAAATGAGCACAATTAAAATGCAGCCTGCTGTCGTCATGTAGCTGGTGGTCAGTGACCTCGCTCTGTGCGCATTTGTGTCATATTTCCCATTATGCACGCAGTAATCTGCATGTAAAAGAAGTTTTTATCCTACCTCTGGTGTTTCCTCATTCCAAATTCATGAGATTTATGATAGCATTTTCTCGGTTCCTGTTTTTATTGAGTCCTTTATTTTTCGTTTACACTGTGATTATTGATGGATTTTTGGGTGTTTGTGTGTGTGCACGTGGGTGGGGGTGGGGTTGATTGAGGAGAGGATTTGTGAAAAGCTCTTTGTGTTACAATGCGTCTGTATGAAAAGTGCTATACAAAGAAAGTTAGATTGATTGAAGAAAAAGCAGTGTTCGTGGAAATGGCTTGACTCTGATGTTTCTGTCATCTTTAAAAGTTCCAGTATGTTACAGCCTGGGTCTTCCTGTCACAGCTTCAGCTCTAATGTAATGGTGTCATTGTCCAGAGTGTCATTTGGTTTGACCTCTTTGTTTCTCTTGTTTCTCTCTGTTGCTGCCTGCTCTCTGTTGTGAAGCTGTTTCCAGTGGCTCACTCCTGTCCACTGTCTCTACAGTGACGGGGTTTGTACAGTGTTATTGTAACCGACTGGAACACCAGCTACAATAATAAGACCCTGGATGTAAAGATAGGGGATCTCCCTCATGATTTTATTTATATGTGTAAGGTTCATAAGTTCCATTGTTTTGTTTTTTTTGCTCTATCAGACTTAATCAGAAGTTTACAGGCATAAAATAAGCATGCAGACTCTCTGACGCTCATACAATATTGTACCCTATATTGCATGCAGTATGATATATTTATATATGCCCCATCATGCATGAGCAATAAATCATGCATGATTGTGGACCAGCCCTATAAGAAGTGGAATTCCCCCTCTTTAACCCCAGTGAAATGAGGAGATCACTATGATTCATATGGCTGAGATTTGAGCAGGGTATTTGTGTCTTTGTGTGAGTGTGTGTGTGTGTGCGTGTGTGGTCATGCACATGTGCATTGTGTGTAGGCAATGGTCATTCTCTGCTGTTTATATAGGGTTTCCATGGAGACGGGCTGCACAATATTACAGCAGGGGACTACAGAGTGTGTATGACACTCGGAAATGTGGTGTTTTCTTCTGTTGCAGAGGGTGAACAGTGACTCTGCCCAGGGTTTATATGCACACAGGTACGTACAGGCAGTATATTCAAAGGGAAAGTGTAGAGTAAGACTTGTCTAACCTGTTATCAGTCAGGTTTACTATATGTTACTTGACAACAACCATAATTTAGCACTGATATATGTGATTTATGATATAATGCAAGTATGGATTTTTTTTTTTCCTGGGGATAGATAGAGGTTAGCAGTTCAAACAGTACAGAGTGCAGATGGTAGTGACAAATATAGTCCTGGTATGTACTCAGGGGAGTTCGAACACATTTCCTGGTAAACTATCTAAGGTACACAATCACTTTATCCCAAAGACTCATCGGTATGCACCAACAAGAAGTTAAAGTTTGTACTTTAAAGATGCAATAAAGTGCAGGCATGTGAGAGGCCCTGGGCCCTAGACCTTACATATTCTGCATTCACTCTTTGCCCTTTTCTTTCCTTCCCTCGTCAGATTCTGTTTTAAAAATTTCAGTGCATGTGGTGTTTTATTGGACTGTTTCTCAGCAGGAAACCCTCTTCATCTTGCCACCTCATTGGTCCAACGAAAATGTATTATTTAGTGTTGATAAATGATGATTTCTGAACAGTAGCTTTGCTATAGATACAGACTTTCTGCAGCTCATAGTGTTAATTTCTTATCGAAACAGTGCTGTGGTAATTTTTTTAGGTTGGGATGTTTCTGAACAATCCAGTGTCACATTCCTATTTCCTGTTTATGATATACAACGTGCTCTTTCTTGTGACGCTGTCAGTTTTCTTTATTTGTCTTATGCTGTAATAATATTTGAAACTTGTGACACATCAGTCCCCCTTTAAATGGAGCTCTGTTTAGTCTTCACATATACGATACGCACAAATATTGTGTTTAATGATTAATAATAATTAAGACATGTGATACCTTTAAGCAATCAGCTAGAACAGCAGTGATGTTTTCAAGTTATTCTTTCCCTTTCTTATAGATTTCCCTTAAACTACTCAACAAGGAGAGAGATGTAAACCTCTGTTCATCTTCAAGGAGAGTTTGTGCGTAACATAATGAAAAGAAGCAAGAAGAGACAGAGAGAGTATCCCAGATTTTTTGTGAGAAGCTGAAGACAGCGCCCCGGTCAAAATCTCATTAACACAAAAAAATCCCAAATGGAGACAAAGCTGCCCCTTTTCCTCTTCATGCTTGTGTGACTGTGTGTGAGTGTGTTTGCAGACATGCATGTGTGTTCTGTGTATATTACCCTCGGTCTGTGCAACATCAGTAAAGCAGTGCCTCCACTTGCAGAATAGCATCTTTCTCCGTGTGTGAATACTTTTCTGTGAGGGAGACATAGCATTGTGGTGATCTCATAGGACTCAGGGCAGATACGGGATCTGAATGATACTGTAGGGCCTTTGTCTGGCAGCAGGCTGAGTCAAGCCCTCTGTGCCATCCTGAACTCGAATAAGTGAGAGAGCAAAAGATGAAAAATGGAAAAGAAGGAAAAAGAAGTTTAGCAGACAGACATCGCCTACAATCATGGTCAGTTTTGTGACCTTTGACCTTTGACCTTTGACCGGAGGCCATATTGAGAAATTCCCCACATGCAGCTGTTGCCACCTGGCCAGTGCTACTATTTGATGATCAGACCACCTCAACCTACCATTTTAGCATTATCTTTAGCTTCTTTAGGGTCTCTGGGAAGATCAGCACATCCCATACTGAACTGGACAAAGACAAGGAAATCCCCTGGAGAGTTTCCCAGTCCACCAGAGCGGTGAACTGGCAGACTTGATCACCAGCTATTGACACGTTAGGCCAGGAGTAGATAGTAGGATTAAAGGAGGCATGAATCTAAAGACATTAACAGTTTGTTTGTTTGTTTGTTTTTTTTCTGGGAGGAGAAGGAAGCCCTGGCAGGCATGAACACAAACACACAAACAATGGAAAACTCATTCTGACATAAAAGTCTTTGTTTCATGGCATTAGGAGGTATAAAAGACTCTTCGCTGTCTGTTTTCTACCATGTCCCACTATACAAAATGAAATCATTTCCATGGCACGCATCTTTGTTCGTGGTGCTGCACATCTGTCAGATCTGGGAATTATTGGGTTGATAACATGTCGTCTAATTACAGGATTAAACTCACTACAACAACGCAAAAGCCCAATGACAAAACATGGTGGCATTAGGCAAGAAAATGAGCAGCCTTGCTTTACTAACCTGACCTGTAACTGCAGCCAGTGACTCTCCCTCACTGCTGAGATAGCAGCTCCCTCCTGCTATTAACACATCTTCCCAGATTACTCAACTGTAGTGAAGCCAGGGGGAACTGTGTTCACACTGTGTGTGTGTGTGTGTGTGTTTGTGTGTGTGTGTGTGTGTGTGTGTGTGTGTGTGTGTGTGTGTGTGTGTGTGTG
>JBBMJY010000002.1:7335549-7364203 GCA_037833715.1 Toxotes lorentzi | reverse complement strand
TGTGTGTGTGTGTGTGTGTGTGTGTGTGTGTGTGTGTGTGTGTGTGTGTGTGTGTGTGTGTGTGTGTGTGTATCTGAACACCAAACGGTTCTATGCTCCATTGCTGGCCTTCAAAAGCCAGTTAATGTTTAAACAGGTGAGCGGGGGGTGCTCAAACCCATAATTCTCCCAATCCGTCACCATGGAAACATCCCAGCCCCTTAAGAGGCCTAATGACTTCTCTCTGTGTGACAGGCTCGTTAGAGTGGCCTAATTAGAGGGAGTTAGGATGCACGTCCAAGCTAGAAATTTGTTATAGACGTTGACTGCCGGATACAGTAAGCCATTTAAATGGTGTATATAAATGAACTGAACTGAGATATGCAAGTAAAAAGTAATAGTGCCGTGGAATACGTGATCCAGATACTTTAGATTTTGCCTGATTTAAGATCATGAAATCGAAGTTTTCAAGTAAGCAATCAGCCCAAGTATCACCGTGTACATCTGTTTACCAGTCTGTTATTTGGGTCTGAACTCAAAAACTAGGACAGAATGCTACCTACTGTATCCACACAGCAACTCAAAGCATCTATATCCCTAGACAGTTCCCATCTCTAGTGTATTACTTTACCATTGCGTACACTCTCTAGTATCATGGAGTGTGGGATCCGTGGTCTTTTTTATGATAACCTGCAGCATCTTCCCATGTACAATAAAAACAGTGGGCAGAACATATTTTTTCCCTTCTCTCCTTAATTTGTGGACCTTTACGACTCCTCCAAACCAAATAAGTTTTCCCATATGTGCACTCACCTGCTGCTCAGCTCCAGCGTGTTCTGCAGTGTGCGTTTTCCATATACGTAGATTATTGTGTGTTTGTCGAAAATGTCCACCTACATGATAAATGTCCATGTTAAAGCCATGAGAAAGGAATTCTCACTCTCGAGGGGGCACTACCTGCAGCGGCTAAATAAAGGTTTGTAATAATGGTGTATTTCAGGAGCTCCATTATATTGTCACACATTTGAAATACAGTTGTAGAAGTTGGCACGCTCAATTGTATCTAGCTTAGGATCTAGACAGTGCTTTGAGAACGGGGTCACCAGAGACAGCACTGTAAAAGAGGGAGTGGGTCAGCTGACGGGAAGGGGAAACAGAAGGCTGGAGTTGATAGGTGATGTCATCAGCAGAGGGAGGAAGCCATCTCTATAGGGGGCATATGGAGCATCGTAATACAGTTGGTCAGCCCATTAACTAATGCAGGGCAGGAAAACTGTTTTGTTGGCAGCATGCAGAATGAGATCGAAATAAGTCTCTAAGGGGTCTTCAGTAGTTAGCTTATCATGGCTAGCACAACCTTTGAATGTCCACTATGATGAGTTTCAGCCTTACCGCAGTATATTTGACATAGTATGACAAGACTTTACACTATGTGCCATAAGGCACTCTCCTTTAAAATATGTTTTGTTGTTGACCAGTTTTTGAGGGAAATATCTAAATGCAAAAAAAAAAAAATAAAAATTTTTAAAAATGGTGCTTCCAAAAGCAGTGAGCGTGAACCAAAACATGAAATTTGCGGGCCTGAAATTCAAAACGACGAGCTGAAAGACACTAAAATGTTCAATGGAGCATAGGTATTTCTCTGTGGGTTCATCACTGCAAGCAAGCCATTTAACATACAGATCATGATTCCATCCATTGTTATAGTAAAAATATTGAATATAGCAGCTTTAAGAAATCTGAGGCTTCCATAAATACTCATCAAAACTGCGTGTTTTAATGTGCGTGTTTTAACTCTTATCATCCACCTCAAATCAAGACTAAAATTATGACTATACTGGCCAAACATCAGCAACAGTGAATGTTATGTCACAGGCTGATTTGTATCATCTTACCAGTGAACCAGAACAGTCTCTGTTTACCTGTCGTGGGCTCAGGAGATATCGGTTTGCGAATGCCCCGACATGTTCTGTGCTGGGGAGAGGAGAGCCGTCACACTTGGGAAATGCCTGGAATCTGAGGAGTAGAGTGGGAGGGGATTTCATCATTACAGGACATAGGCTGGTGAGAGAAGACAGTGTTGGCACAGCTCTTAGTGTAATTAAAAACCTCTCGCCATCCGGTTTATCTCACCTGTGTTACAGGCTACACACAGTGATCTAAGTAGAGCCAGCGGGGTGTGATAAAGCCTGCGGTTTTTGAGCAGAGATATGACATCTCTGTTCTCATCTGCGTATCTTAATGCTATGATTCAGCCTTTTTTTTTTTTTTTTTTTGAACGCGCCCATCCCAGCTGTGATGCCTGGGTTGGATGACGGTATTTAGATAACCCTCACACGGTATGAAGATGACATTCAAACATCTCCTGTGACTCGCTCAACATAATGAGAAAGCTGCTGGGTCGTAATGTTCGGCTGGCCTTGATGATGAGACAAAGAAAGACTCCCACAATGTGTTTCTGGGACACCTCAAAGTCTCCAAGGAGCAGAGCTCTTTCATGTCAGTTCAGGTTGGGAAATGGCTGCATATCCAACATGTCCAAAGACAATAAGGAAGGGGAGACTTCCAAGAAAAACTCAGCAGTTTTCATTAGATACTGATCTCTTGTGGAGTCACAGATGGCACAGTCCTTTGAGGTTCTCACAGCAGCTTTGTAGAACAGTATTTACCTCTGTATGGTTATACCTATGTTTTTGGGTTTTTTTTTTTTTTGGTTTTTATTGTGAACTTGATTAATGGATCCATTTTCTGTCAAGTTTAAATGTGTTTAAGCAATCACCTGTCCTGAATGCTGTTGTTCAAACACATGAGAGCGGTGTATCCAGTTGTGATGAGAGGTCCAGTGCTGTGTATTCTACCGCTTAGTGTGGTGTTTTCCCATCCCTCCTCTGGCATCCACAGTCCTGTGTGGATCAGGTCAGAGGTGGCATTTAGTCACAGTGAGGAGAGGTTTGTCAGGCCATGACCAAGCCTAGCAGGGTGTGTCTGTGGCATCACAGCTAGAGAGGATTTGTGAAAATTTGGGAAACACCGTATATATGTCTCAGGGAAGGTCTGGCCTGTGTGTGAAATTAGAAAAATGACTTCCTGTCTGCATAATTAGCATTTAACATTAACATTAATGTTCCATCTTCTTCACTGACATCCCCGCGAGTCAATATTTCTAAATCTGTGTGATTCATTCATTGTGTAATAATACATCAAAAAGGGGTCATACTGGGATCAAAGCCAACAGGTGATCCTCTTATTCTGCATGCTCATATCTGGCTGACAGTGTTTTCATTCTGCAACTGATATGCGGTCAAAGCCTTCACTTAGGAGAAGGAGTGTGTTTTGTCTGTGTGTGGTTGTATGACTTTCTGCGTTGTGCATGTGGTCATGAATTTGTCTGTGTGCGCTCGGGGGTTTGTTTGTGCAACGTTAGTGCCAGTGTGATTGAAAGCAGCATGTCGCATCGTGTCGGGACACATGAGTCTGCCTCTAGGCAACAAGTCATCCACGTGTAACTCTAAAAAGTCTCAACTTGCCTCTACCTACACTCCACAGGCTTTACTCACTGACTCCTGGATCTTTCACTTTGAATTGTCAGTGCATTAAAAAGCATTTTACTCGTACAATTATCAGTAAATTATAGTGGTATAGATGCTCTAACAGTGCCGTACTATATCTAGCACATCAGTGCGTTCACTGGTATCTTCTGGATGGCAGACTGTGTGTGTAGCTAGTTAAATATTAATAATGTACACTGAGGGGAAAGAATGTGAGAGAATAAAGAATGTGGGTTAGCTATTAGTCGACATGTGTGTGTTTACACAGCAAGCCTTTCCCAGGTGCTATACGATCCCTGGGATTACAGCGGAGGGGGATCCAATAGGTCTACATAGACACACACACACAACACCACAAACACACACACATACAGAGCACCACCATCAACTCCCTACCCCCCAAAAGAAAAGAGAGGAGGGGAGACAGAGTGTAGGAGGGGAAGTGGAGGGAGATAACAGATCAGAGGGAGGAAGGGAGAGGTAAAGAGAGTGTGTATGTAGCAGTAGGCAGCAGTAGGCAGACTATAGCTCACCTCCAATACAAAGACTTTACAGGACACACACACACAGGGGGAGGTTTTGACTCTGGAGTATCTCCTACAGTATCTGCTCATGTATGAAGGAACCGGTTTTTCTCCTCTGTAACTTTGGAAAATGGTGGGACTCTCATCCACTGCTGTTGAAGGTAAGTGTTGAAGAAAGTCTTTATAACCTGTCAGTATGTTGCAGCTGTATGTAGCTTAAGTCCAAGAAGCTGCCAGGACTTGTAAAGAGCATCACGCCAGCTGGATGGAATACCAATAAAGACAATAATCCTGAATTGTTGAGAAAGCGACTGTTTGCCACCCAGACTCAGTAGTGCAGCATCGTAATTTTTCTGAGCCATAAAGACTCTCTTTGGGTTGCACATTCTTGTGTGGTTAGCTGGAATGTCTGCCTGCAACAATGTTGTGAAACGGAGTTGCTGCAGAATGTCCGGATTTTGTCACTTTCGACACACTGAAAAGTTATTTGTGTGTGTGTGTGTGTGTGTGTGTGTGTGTTGTATTGTTTTACAATATTTATGGGGTCCAGTAGCTTCTTGGGGACCAACATGCTGGATCTCACAAGTTTAAATGGCTCTTTGAGGGTTAAGACTTGGGATTAGGGTTCAGGTTAGAATTAGGTTTTGGTTGGAGTTAGGGTAAGAGTCAGTGTTAGGCATTCGGTTTCGATGGTTAAGAACAGGGTAAGGGTCACAGGGACAGTAAAACAAGGATGTGTGCATGTGTGTGTTGTTTCATGGCAAGAATAGTCAGCTCAGCATGAAAAAGCCTTTAGCATGAAGAGAAGAGAGTTAAAAAAAAAAAAAAAAAGTCTGCACACCCGATTGAGGTCACGTTATTCTTCATATCAGGGTTTGTTGGACATGTTAGCACAGGTGCTCAACTCCCTGACATTATTCACCCCCCACTCTCACACCTCTCTTCCCTCTCTCAGTCCTTCAGTCTGCTAATGTAAGCCTTTTTTAAAGGTCTGAGTCTGCACTGTTAAACAAACTACTCTCTCTGCTTCACACACACAGAGAGAGAGAGAGAGAGAGACAAATGCACTTTACAGAGTCTTGCACTGTTAACAAGGTAAGGAATGTGTCTAGTGTTTAACAGCTATTATCAGGCAAGTGTGAGGAGGTAAATGTGTGTGTGTCCAAAGCTTTGAATAGCTTTACACATTCCTGTACCCATCTTTTTCAATGTGTGAGATATTTTTTATTATATATTTTTTTTTCTTTTTAGTGGAATATCCCGTCGTAATGCTCAAAAAGTAATCAAAGCTCAGATTAAAGTCATGGTTTATCCCTTATCCAGCCTGTTTTTGTGTAGCGTTATCATCATTATGCGTGAGCTTGTGTGTAGTTTCCCTCAGGTGCTGGGCTCAAAATCTGTTTTATCTGGCTTTTTGAACATGTCAGACACACACACACACACACACACAGTACCTTTGAACAGTTGCAGCAGAGATTTAAAGGATCATGTGCCATGTGGGAACCCATGTGAGTCATGTAGTCATGTTTATAAAGGCATGACTGGTGACTTAAGGGTGGTCTTGTGCACCTCACATGCCAAATAATACGAAGTGATTCCTCTTTGCTCAAATTAGGTCAAGTTAGATAATCAGCTTCTTGGAATCCAAGTGAAGTAGTTTTATGAGTGTTGTGTCTTACTTTACGCCAACTCCTTGAATGCATTGCTTTGATTTCTGTGTTACATTTGATTTAGCGCTGAGTGGTGTAAATTTCATTTTCTCTCCACACTAAATGAGTCATGCTGTGGATAAGCATGTCTTCCACTGGGTTAGGGGAAGCCCAGTGGTAATGCTAGAGCCAGAATCTAAACAGCTGAAACCTCTGGCAGAGAGACAGGCCATTCACCGGGCCAAGACATCGCACTCTCATGAGCTTCCTCTCCTTCCCCGAACTCCGCTTCCTTATTTCCGCTGGGTGAATCGGATCTTAATGAGGAGACATTCCTGGCTTCTGCGTGAATTAACCTCCTCATGCCCACTTCTCGCAGTGCAAGCATGTTTTTATTACAATGGACGGAAACTGCACCAGTAAAGAAGACAGAAGTGGTTTAAACAGGCACAGGCAAACACATATCTATTGTATCTCTTGTTGCTCTTGACTGTAGCCTTAGCAGGGCATTGTTAAGCCCATAGGAAGACCCACCTCAGGAAAGTATGTCTGTCTTCAAGGAGTGGGAGCAGTCTGAAATGTGGAACACTGACAAACACCAGATTCATCTTCAAGCACCACTTGTCAGTGGTGTTTACATGCAAGATCATTGTGTCAGAGTCATTCATCAAACAGTCCAAAACTCTGCCTGAACTTATGAGTCTGCTCCATAAACCTGCACACACACACTCACTTTTGACACACTTCACAAAAAACACAACATATAAGCCCTCCTGTGCATTTTTAGATTTTTCTGCATGTGTACATGTCTGTGTCTGAATGTATTGGTGTTTGTTTAATGCAACAGGTCTTGTTGCCATATGATCCCCCACCAAACAAAGAGTTTTCTAGCTCAGCGGCTGTCCCGTGGCTAACTCCAGCAAGATGCACGGTTCAGCAGGTCTTCTGTGACTCTACGGTGAAAATGGGCGGGGGTGCGGACACACTCAGACTCAGCCAGTTGTCGGGTTTCTCTGAGGATTTGAGGTTTACAGAGATAGAAAGATGTGCATTTGGATGCAGCAGTAGTAGAAAAAGGGAAGAAGGGAAAGACATGGGGACTGACTGGTGGCACTTGCTTGTGTCTGGTATGAAATCAGATAAAGGAGGAATTCAAACACTCAGACACACACACACATCAGCAGCGGCAGGCTGCGGACCTGTTTTCAGGGTGTCCGCCAGCTGTTGGCGGGAGACGGTTTATTTAAGTTCTGTTCTGAAAACAGGGAGTGGACCAGTCCCACCTCTCAGATCAACACATGATGTGAATCATATATTCCTTTAAGCTGAGTCCTCAAAGTGTTACAGAACCTGGAGAACCCTGAGAAGAGGGGTGGGGGTCTGAGCCAGCTCTTGCTTTTGTGAGTCCATGATTTTAAGTCTCCAACTGTTCGATAAAGATCAGGTCCCCGTGAATTAAACCCGGCTTGCTGGCCCGCTCTGGGCTCTGTAAAGTGGCCCTTCAGTTATTCTTGTCAGAATCTCAAGTTTCTGCCAACATCCTTACAAACTTTGCTGTGCTTTTAATTTACCTTCTCAGCACTGAGTGTGACTGCACATTTTTGTTTTTTTTATGCAGGATGTTCTGTTCATATGCTGTGTAAGAGGTCTTGTTTTTGAGAGCTTCAGTTCCACTGGGTCTATGATCAATTAGCAAACATGTTTCCTGTCACTCTGCTCGTTTATTCTGGCTAGTTACAGACAAAGGTGGTGAGGAGGGGAACTCTGTGATAAGGTCGCAGATTGATATTGACAAACTGTGAGGCAACGTGACAGAAAATGAAAGAGGGACACAGGGAAAGCAAAGCAGAAATAAACTCTTTGACATACTCCCGGGGTTTGTTTAGACTTGTCAGCCTGGCCTTTGCCCTCTCTGCTGATGCACTGAACTCTTGCCCCCCCTGACCTTTGCCCTCACCCTGTGCAGCGATGGAGGTGTTGGTGAGTGAGCTAGGAGTACTGCTGAAGATGCTGGACCAGGAGAACCTCAGCTCCTCCACCCAGGAGAAGAAGACCTCAGTGTGGAACCTCCTGCAGCAGATAGAACCGTCAGGTCAGAGACAGAGGAGGAAAGACACATGAAGTGGCCTATTAAATCTGTATCCTGGGGAATATTTGTGCATTTCATTTTCATTTTTTCATTTTTAATCATGTTTGTTTACTCAATTTTACTTTTGTTGTACTTAATTTTACTATTTTTAAATGATAGCTGCATTTACTTTAATTGCATTTGTCAGATTAATCAGCATTCATTACTTAGAAGATATGAGTGTTTGGAATCTGTCCCCACTTTCTCAGCACGGAGAAAGGTTTTATGTTTTCCTCTTCCTCTCTTTCAGTGACAGGAACAGACTACATCTACATGAACTCAGCAGTTTACAGAAATGGCACCAGCTTTGTTGAGTCCCTCTTTGAGAAATTTGGTGAGTGTTAGTTCCAACATGGCGCTGTAAAATACACACCAGTGTCAACATGTATATGTGGTGAAAAGCATGAGTGTAATTGTATGTTTTTGTCATTTACAGACTGCGAGCTTGGAGACCTAAAGGATGTTACAGACGATTTGAAAGAAGACAAGAACACCCAAACCGACACTTTAAAACAGGCAAGTTGCCAACACACACTGAGTTCCTAACTTATCCTCTTCTATAAATATCAATTACATGTGAAATATTGGCCTTAAATCCTGGGAGTAGGACGACACAATCTGTGTGGGGGATGTGTGTTGTTGTATGTCCGTGTTTTCATCACTCAAATCCAGATTTACCTTTGCAAGGAACTATTGCACCTCTAAATGACTCGTGGAGGAAAAGCAAAGAAAAACAGATTATGATCCTTGTTATGGGGGTTTCCCATGTATTCACGCTCGTCACTCTGCAAGATGTTGGAAGAGTTAAGATGCAGGGATCCGCCCAGAGCCCCTGTGTCTAATTTATGGATATCATTTTGAGGTTTATACTCTGTGTCTCTTTGATGATGCCGTTTTCTGGGTGTGAAAAAAAAAGAAGAAATCTTTCATGGTTACGGAGGAAATTTGAGAGTTATGTTTGTGTTTGTGTGTCTTCTTTAGCAGAGCAGTGCAGACTCTGCAGCCCTTCACTCAACTGACTCTCCTCCCCCTCTGCCCACAACGCCGCCCCCTGAGGAGTATTACGAGGAGGCAGTACCACTCAGTCCTGGCAAGATGCCCGAGTACATCATCGCCCGAGGTCGGCATCTTCCCGCCTCTGCTGAACTCAGTGACCTTGGTGTCATTTGCTGGTCATAGTCATATATCAAGATTACAAGTTATATTAAATTGCATGATAAAACACTAATTAGTGTGTTGTTTTTTTTTTAATTCCAGTCAGGCCCAGCCCTCCCAACTCTATAGAAGATGGGTATGAAGATGCTGAAAACAACTACCCCGCCACCTGCATAAATTCACAACGTAAAAACTCCTGTGAGTTAAAGAACAATGTTACCTCGAACATTACCAGATTACAGGGAAAAAAAATAAAAAATTCACAACAAACACATACCTTCTCTGTCTCTGCTCGCCCAGACAATGATTCTGACGCTCTGAGCAGTTCTTACGAGTCTTATGAGGAGGATGAGGAAGAGAGGAGCCCCGGCGTAAGACTCACTCATCAGTGGCCCTCGGACGAGAGCTCCATGCCTCCTGCCAGAGACTGTCGCATCTGTGCCTTCCTGCTGCGCAAGAAACGCTTTGGCCAGTGGGCCAAACAGCTCACAGTCATACGGGAGAACAGACTTCAGGTGAGACATGTTCATATTCGGTGAAGGATGCTCTTGACTTCTACATATTTCTCCTTTAACCTATAGTGTCCTCCTTTCTGCAGTGCTATAAGAGTTCTAAGGACACATGCCCCTATGTGGACTGGCTGCTGCCCCTGTGCACTGTGGTCTATGCACCCAAAGACAGCAAGAGAAAGCACCATGAGCTCCGGTTTACTTTACCCAATGGAGATGCACTGGTGCTGGCGGTACAAAGCAAGGAGCAGGCCCACAGATGGCTTAGGGTAAGCTGCACTCTGCACGTATGTACTTCAAGAATGCAGGAATACAGACTGGTAACACTGCCAGCCGGTTATACTGACAATCAGTGGAAGTGGGTTTGACAGACCTGAAAAGAAATTTACAGTAAAATCCGGATTGGCAGATGTAAAATATCCCCACAGGTTGTTAGAGAAGTGAGCGGACAGAGCACAGGGCCTGAGGAATCCGCTTCTCCCGTCAGTCCAAGAAAAACGGAACTTGACAAGGTAAGCATAGAAGAGAGGATGTTTGTGTGAGCACGATTCCATCGTTGTTATCCTCGAGACAGTAATTCGTCTTCATAGCTGAGGTGAGGAAAAGTCAGTAGCAGGCAGCAATTGTGTTGTCACCATCAATTTTCAGAAACAATCGCTTGGCTCAACACAGCAGTGATACCTGTATTTGGCTTGCAGAACAAAGAGGAGAAATGTAGTGTAATTGGGTGTTAAGACAGAAATGATAGGGGTGGGAGTGAGTCAGTGGTTACCTGCCTGTCAGAACATAAACTGTGAAAAGGCTCTGACATAAAAGCAGAGACTGAAGAGAGAGGAGACACCATAAAATTTGTTGGAGAAAAGGCAGATGATGAATCTGTTTCTCTCTCTCTGTCATGTGTTCGTGATTATGAGACGGTGTCTTAGAGAATGAAAGAATCCAGAGGTGGATACACACAGTTTGTCAGCTTGTTAAAGAATTGTCTCAGGGATAGTTATTTAAGCTCCTCATTAGTCAAAGACAAGCGTCGAAGGCTTGGCTCTAGTTTGATCCTGGGGAACAGATAGATCCTGTGACTTGAAAGTCTAAACCTGTGTTTGTGCTCTTCCTCCTCAGAGGTTATCAGCAGAGAGGAACACATCAGATTCAGACAGCGTGGGTGTGTCAGCTGGAGATAACTGCAGGGAGAACGGTGAGACGGAGACACACGCAGCCTCAAATCAATACATCAGCTGTTTGATAACAACAAAAATGAACAACTGCATGTCCATCGTGATCTTTATCAGCGGATGGAGTTTGCTTAGTTCTCGTCACATGACTTTACTTCCTTACTGCTGCAGTCAAGTCATGTGGGATGGATGTAGGAGATTAGAGAGGGTTTTTTTTTTTTGTTTTTTCAAGGTTTGCAAATTGTGAATATTCCCAGCATTTGACAACTCAAGAGAGTTGTATGACTGCAGAGTTGGACATGGGAGTGCTGAAAATAATTGACAATATGTAACAAGCTGGGTTTAATTACCTCGAATGAAAACCTTTGGCTAACATGAGGCATCCATATGCATCTGGTTTTCAGGCACTTCTCTGTTATTAAGCGCCAAGTCGGATATACAAGAGCTTTCCGAAACATCTGACTTTCCCAGTCATAATTACAGCTTGGTTGTTCATGTGAAGGCTGTTTACAAGTCAGAAACATAAATGCAGCGTTAGGTCACACCAAAGTTCAATACTCATGATGACAACTGAGCTGTCTTCATGAAAACAGAGTAGCTGCTGATGAAGGTCATTAGATGCAGTTGGTGGCTGTGGGAAATAAAACAACAGTCCATAACCAGTCCATAGTGTAGTGAAATGAGTTTTGTCAAATAGTTTTTACATATCAAAGATAAATTTGGACAAAAAGAAATTGTGGAATCCTTCCATTTCGGATGTAGGGAAGGTGAAACGCGGGGCTTTTGCCGCAGGCCGCAAAATCACACGTATCATCAGCTTCTCCAAAAAGAAGCCCCCTCGGCCAGGTGACCCCCGGACGTCCTTCAGCGACCCTCGACAAGGTCAGACCCTGCTTCACTGTCACTCTTCAAATCTCTAAGTTTGCAGACGCATCATGATTTTTTTTTTTTGTCCCCTCGTCACAACACAGGCTACCTGTCAGTGCTGGTGAACCAGGTGTGGCGGGAACAGTGGTGTTGTGTGTGCAGAGGCTCCCTGCACTTCTACCATGACAAAGGAGACCCTCGGACCTCCCTGCCGTCTCTTCCTCTCCACAGCTGTGAGGTGGTGCCGGGGCTTGGACCCAAACACCCATTTGCGTTCCGAATCCTACGCAACAGCACAGAGGTGGCTGCTCTGGAGGTATTTTGCTTGTTTCTTACTTTAAAGCTGCAGTAGTCCATATTTTTATATTAACAAAGGGTCAAAGGATGACATGTCATGTGATAAAGGCAGCTGATATCAAAATTATCACTCAATTCTGCAGTTCCCCTCAGCTCCACAAAGTATTGTAGCATCTTTCAGCTCATTGTTTTGGTTTAACGGGCTGCAGCTCTAATGTTTGATTTCACTCTCACAGCTCTCATCAGCCTTATACTGAGCAGAATCAGGCAGCTGTTTTCAAAGAAACCCTGATAAAAACACAGTGAGCTACCTGCCCAATACCAAATGGCAGACACGCAAAATAAGCAACGAGCTAGTGAACATACTGGAACATTTACCAGATAAGTGTACAGATATTTCCTTCAGGAGCTGGTGGAGACCAAAAACAGAGCTAAAATAGGATCAAATGTTTTACTTTTATTGAGTGGCCAGAATCACAACTTCAGACGAATGCTTTTGTTGCTCTGTGTCTGCTGGGGGTATAAATAGCAAAACTGTTTGCCATAAATGTTGTCTTTGTGTGTGTACAGCTTTTTCTACTGCCCCCAAATGGCCCAAAAAATCTGTTATTCCACCTGTAAGATTCATATGTTTAGATTTCAGGATTTTCAATACTTTTGCGACTTTTAATCCCACTAAGGATAATGTCCCATCTACATCCCAAAAACGGATTTGCCCGTTCTCCTTTTAGGCTAGCAGCTCTGAGGAACTTGGAAGGTGGCTTGGTGTCCTCTTGGCAGAAACGGGCTGTGCGACGGACCCAGAGTCACTGCATTACGACTATGTTGATGTGGAAACCATTGCTAATATCCGGGATGCTGCCCGGCATTCCTTCCTGTGAGTGAGACAGTGAGGGGAAAGGGTTTGTGGGGGGGCCACCGACCAGAGCAGTGATCTTTTGAATTCACCCAGGCTTCATCTATCCTCTTTCTTTCTCTAATCCTAGGTGGGCCACCTCCTCCAGCAGTACCTCCACAGACTCCAGAACATACGATGAGGTCCCTAATGAGGACATGCAGGTGGGACACATGTGCTCAGACCGACACACATTCCCGAAGTTCAGTTAAACCTCATGTGTAATGCTTTACTTTGATATGACAAAATTAGATGATGTGTGTCTGTGTGTGTGCAGCTGTTGGGGACTGTCACTGTCTGAATATGACACCCCCATATCAGTCACCCACACAGACAGACGGCGCTCTGTTGCACGCCTATCAATGACGGCTTTTTGCTGGCCAGAGGAAAAGCACTGTGTGGCCATGAGAGAGGGGGAAAAAAAGACCAAAAAAAAAAAGCATTCAAACTGATGACAGGAAAGCAAGAGGTCATGGTAGTTTTACAGCCTGTAAACCTCTTTCTTAACCTCCACTGACATGCACTTAAATACACACCTCTCACCACCAGCATCCACAAACATACACATCTCAGCAGTCCCAAACCAATAAATCTGAAGATTAGTTTATAGCTTTGCCTTCTTTTTTTTTTTCTTCCCTCTGTCCTCATTCTTCTTTTTACATCTGTCACGTCCCCACTCCCCCTCTGTGCTCCACCTAGTCAGGGGAGAACCACAGGCAGCAGTCTGGGAATCAAGGGAAGCGGCGCTCAAGTTTCTCAAGCAGCGACTCTGACAAAACCAAACCATTAGTCTCCCTCAGGCGAACAGGCTCAAGTAAGTATGTTCAGTTGGTTTTCCAAAGTAAAATTCCTGTACCTCCAGTGGACTGTCCTTAGCAAGGCCTCGTGAACTATTTGGAGCCTTCATTTAGACAGTGGAAGCTCACTGAAAGCAAACTCGACTTGTGTTAGTGTTTCAACAATAGAGACTAATTGTGAGAAACACATTAGTGTACCAGTACTGTACTTATTCTATTCAATACCTATTCTATTTACTTAGTGTGGTTTTAACTCTAGGAATTGCTAAAAGCAGATTGCAATGTGCACATGTGGGATATACACAGTCTTGCTACTTCAGAACGTTGCTAAGTTATGCAGGTAGCTTTTGATGCAGTCATGTTTTATGGATTAAAAGTAGGCAGTGCACCTCACACCTCTGGAATAAAGATGTGTAGTTTACATTTTGTAAAGCATGCACTGATGCGTAGTGTGGCTCCCAACAGTGATGAAACAAATAAATGCAGCATTAGTGACGAGGGCGTCTTCTAGCTTCCTGAATGTATGTTGAATAAATTATTTGCTGCCCTTTTTAAAGAAAAAGTATTATCTAGTAAATAGACCAAGTTTTAATTTAGGTTGATTTCATCAGCGTGAAACAAAGAAGCTTGCAGAGGGAGACCTTTTCAATTTTGAAACCATTTCATGTTATGTTCTTGATTTAAAAGCACTTTCAAGCTGTCGAGGGACAAAACTGCAATTTATGCACACTCAGATGTTACATTCAGGCCTAGGTTATTAATATATTCAGTGAAGAGGAGAGGACCTGAAACTGATCCTTGTGTAACACCTTTTTTTATGTTGAGGAGTTTTATTATTTACGTAATTTCTGAACAAGCCAATGTCTGTAAAGTACCTCAGATGTGATGGTATTATGATAGATCTATAAACACAGGTTCATTTTTTTCTGATCTATTCACATTATCATTCACACTCAGATGTACTGTATATGTACAGCTGGACCAAATCTCTTTAGAAACTTCTCTCCTGTGGCTTTTCAGCTTTACGATTCTCACTGCTTTCCATCTGTCTCTCCCAAAAATAAATAAATAAAAAGGGAAGCAGCCTGTTGCCCTTTGAGGGAAACAACTCGTTCACCAGATGGCAGCTCTTAATGTAGTTATGTGTCACACAGAAGTTATAGATTCCAAAGCTCCAGTTTTGTTGTAGCTTATACTCCTCATACAGTCCTTTCACTGTCAACTCTCAGACACAGTCATAAAATTTGAGCTTCATCTGGCTCGATATTTCCCCTTTTTCCTCTCTCCTCTCAATCATCTTCTCAATTTCCATCTATAATCTTTTCCCTCTCCTCTCTCTCCTCTCCCATTTGCTCCATTGTGTCTTTTGGCCACTGACATACAAATAGAGAAGATGAGCGTCCAGGGTGTTGGTAGGGGATATTGGTGTGGTCGGATAGCTAAGTGCTCTACTCGGTGCTGTTTCACAGGCCTTCACAGTGACGTTCTGACACATCAAAGAGCCGGCGCTCTCCAGGGCTGAGAGCTTCAGGATGTAACCTGAGATTTATTGGACACTCACATTAGATCCGCTGTCTCACCTCCTTACTCTGCAGGAGTGTGTGTGTTGTTATCTTTTATTCAGGGATCATATCATTGTTCTCTCAAAAAAAAATTCTCTCCATGAATTATGAAAAAGGTCAAATACAAAACAGTTTTGTATGACTCGTAGAGGTGGCGTCATCCCCCTCACGTGAAGAGCGTGACATTAAATAGGACAGGCCGACAGATCTCTACGAGACGTTTTGTCTTCTTCCCATAACCTCTACACATCTGACCTTTCCCCTTTGCTCCCAACCAGATGCCAACCAGTATGGAAGGTATGGGAAAACGCGAGCAGAGGAGGATGCCAAGCGTTACCTGAAAGAAAAAGAGGAGCTGGAGAGGGAGAGGGATGGGATACGAAATGCACTAGTGACCCTCCGACAGGAGAAGAGAGAGCTGAAGGAAGAACTAAAGACGGCCTCTGGTAAGAAGAATTTTCTAGACCAAGTGATTAATCTATTAGTCGCAATCAAAATGATCAGCAGATTAATCGACAATGAAAAGAATTGTTTCTTCCAACCCTAATTAACATCAGCAGATCAAATGGAAACTATCAAGTCAATTACAAGTAGCCCAACATTTTATTTAGAGTCAGCACAGTAGTTGAGTAAACATACTTTATTTTGAAAGCCATCCTGTATACATCTAAAAGAGGAAGTGAAAAGACGAATTCTCCTGTCACAGTTGTTGTTTGTCTCATTGTGTTGTACATGTCCCTGTGTTTCTGTGGAGCAGACAAGAGGAAGTCCTCCCTGAACAAGCGTGTGTCCGATCTGGAGGAAGCTTGCCGAGCTAAGGAGGCAGAGAGGGTGGAGCTGGAGCTCCAACTGACTCAGGTCAAAGAAAACCTCAAGAAGAGTCAGGCAGGTGGGGCGCTGGGTGCACCAGTCGAGGGCAAACCACCTGTTAAGGTACAGTTGTTGCTTTATGTGAAAAGACTTGTTTACATGCACACGTGTCTGCATAAATGTTTTTTTTTATTTACCTCTTTACTATTTTTTTTTTTGTGAGTAGGCCTCCAGCAAAAAGAGCCATAACATCTACAGTGAGTCTTTACCGGTGAACTGTGCCACAGAAATGCGTAGGAGACCTCCATCTGTTTATGCTTCTTCTTCAGGAACTGTCATGCAGAAAGCAAAGGTAACAGCGATCTAACTGTTGTGCCGTCTCTCACACACACTTCCTGAACGGCTCCTCAGTCATGACATGTCTATCAGAGTGAAGCACCTGCATGTGTGAGTGTATTTTGAGTGATTATGATCAAATGGGCTCCTGTCACTACACATGGATGTTTAATATTACTTCATTCAGCTGCTTCTGCTTTCACACTACGATTCTCAATATTTCTACCTCAAGAATACTTCAGTATTATTGTCTTTGGAGAGGCCAACTGCATAGACTGGAATTGTTGTCATTATCACAGTGAGTGTACTGCTTTTTGGCCATTTATTTACTTTTAAGCACAGATGGAAAGAAGCCAGTATGGTACACCTCTGAATTTTCTATTTTATTGTGTTCAAAAGAAAAACAACTCAATGAAATGTTGTTCACAAAGCTGGAAAGTTTAAATTATTTCTCTAATTATTAAAATTATATTTCTGTGAAGTTATGTCTTTAAGGATTAGGAAAGTTGAGATATTGTGTTTCAAGCATTTGGGCTTAGTTTGATTGGTTTCTGTTTTGTGTGCACATTTCTCTGTTAGAGAACAATACAAACAACTGAAATTGCTTAATTTAGTGCCATTTATATTTATGAGCAGCTTGTAACTCTCTTGTATGTTTCATCTGCAGTTACTTGAATTGAATTGAAATAATGACCTTATTTTCACATTATCAGTAAGTCACCTGACTTTTTGTTTCTACAGGAATGGGAGTCAAAGAAAGGAACCTAAAAGTAGCATCATTGAAAGGACTGGAGAAAGTACTGATGGATGTCAGGATGTGGCTTTTGTGATCTTTAATCGCACTAAGGAAAATCTCCCATCTACATCTCAAAGCATAGACTTGTTTCATTTTGGATTTCTGAAGAACTAAACTGTAATGAGAGAAATCCGACACTAGGCAGAGGTACATCTCGCTAACTATCTACTCTTCTGTCTTCTTAAAAGGACTTTTTCAAATGTGAGAAACTTAAGGACGTCACATCATCTGTATCTGATATCTGGTATCTGAATCTGTCTATTGTGACACAGATTGAGGGTGAATGAAAGAAAGAGACGTGAAAGAGAAGTATATTGAAAAGCACAGTGAGTGCACAGGATGCAGTGTTGTCATGGAAAAGCAACATAATATTGTGCTGGCACCAGTGCTGCGTCAGGTGAAATGTTAAATTGTGAATGTGCCATGTGGGAGAGGATAACCTAAGAAATGTGATGTGTTTTAAAATAAGAGGTTGGAAGGCAGTTAAAGCCGTGATGTGCCTTTTATATGACAAAATGTTTTTTTTTGTTCTGCGTGTACGTAGTGAGCCATGACTACTGTTGTATTCTTTATACTTTTATACTGTACAAGGTTCCATTTCTCATCCTCATCATCATCGTCATCATAACACATACCTGGCATTGGTGTTCAGCTGAGTGCCATGGACTGATGGGGTGAGTGTATTATTATACTGTGACTACACTCACACTCACTTTGCTATTCAGCGATCATCAGCTGAATTAAACCGGGCTGGAACGAAGCCGCACATCTACTTGACCCCCTTTGGCACAGTGTTGGATACTCTTGCTATAGAAAACTGAGCGACTAACAAAGCGGGTGCTATTAAGTGTTACAAACCATGTTTTCTGAGTGAGATCTCCACTATATGTCATTTTAATAACTTCTCTGTTGAACCTGTGGTTTGCTTTTGCACTTTACTGTTCTCCTACCCGTATAAGGGAAAAAATAAATGTATGTCTTGTTTCCCCACACATTTGTTCTTCAGTTATTAGTTGAAGTTCTTCCTCATTAAAATGCACCAACACATTCTCAGTTACTGACTTTTAATTTCACATGATATGCTGTGAAGTAAATATGCAGTATATGGTCTCATACAAACAACGTATGAAAACCAAAACAAGACAAAAAAACCGTCTACATCAGTCACTTAATGAAGGCAATTCAATGCAGCACAGTATAGTGTGGAACAGTTCAGGCAGCCCGTTTTTATAGCTAAGTACAGGCTCCCTGTCCTCAGTTTTATATGTTAATGTCTTGGTAGCCGTCCATTCATATTAACATTAATAATAATAGTATCTTTAATACAGAATATGATACAGGGAAGATTTACTGGTTCCTAATCCTAACCAACTGCTTTTCATCAACTTGTAGCCCTATTTGTGGGACAAAAAGGTTTTATATGTGTTATACAAAAAGGCTCTAGTCAAAAGGTTGCATGGTCACTTTCGATCCAGGCAGTGGCGACTGGTATTGGTTCTCAAATGAGGAGGTAGAGCAGCTTCAGGATGCTGAAATTGATTATGCAGCAGCTTGGAACCAGCTCTCAGAGAAAGAGATAGTAAAGCCAGTAGAGGATATTGACAAAGAGGAACGCTGTGGGGAAAACAGTGCGGGCGTGACGATCAATGTTGTGTGGATTTTCCACAATGAAGACAGATGCTGCCCTGCGCGACGCATCCTTCACCGAAGACAGGCCACACCCTTGTCCTGTCACCTTCTCTTTTGACCCAGTGTGGTTCTTTGTGTCATTGTTCACTGACTGCTCCGTGGGTTCCTCTGCACTGGAGCTGACATCCACAGTCTGGTTTGGTTGGGTGGAGCTGACGATGGGGATGGAGCCGTTTCCACTGGATTCATTGAACTCCCTCACGAGATCCTAATAGAATAACAGACAGATGCATTAACGCTTACTGTGTCGTCATCATATCATATGAAAATTCTGCTTTTTATCTCATGTTCAAGTGCAAACATGTTGCTCACTCTGTGTAAATCCTCTAAGGTCTGGTGCTGCATGGTGTAGAAGTGGGCACAGGCGTACTCCAGCAGTGCACCAAAGATGAAGGTGAAGCAGATGCCCAGGTAAACGTCTATGGCCTTAATGAAGCAGTTGGCATTGGGCAAAGAAGTGCGAGCGCCCATCATCAGAGTGGTCATGGTCAGGACTGTAGTCACTCCTGTAGAACATGTTACAGTGTTGTCTTATTCTTTACACAATCCATCCATCGGTAATCAGTTCAAACATGTTTGTCCAGCCCCTCATCATCTCCCTCATCCTTCACCAGTCAGATTTTCCTTCCTTATCTCTTTATCTCTGAATGTGATGCACTTAACAGCTGACTGCCTCAGTTGATGGAAGACTGCAAGAAGTATTGAGTCACTGAGAGTGGAAGAACTATGCAGGTCCTTTAAGGAAAAATTCCAAATGAACAGTGGAAAATACTCCATTAGAAGCAGAAGTACTGCATTCAAAATCCAACTTAGGGGTCCCTCCACTCTAAAGGGTCACAAGATTAATCTGGGGGATTGTGCATTTTTAAAAAACTAAGTTTTACTACCAATTTGCATTCATATTTTAAATTTTACTCTTATGCTTTGCTTTTGGGCATCACACAGTTAACTAAACAAGACCATGTGAGAAGTTTAGAGGGAAAATCTGTAGTGGAGCTGCTAAAAAGTCTTGACAAGGAACCACAGCTAGACACTGTTCTTGGAAACCAATAAATGTAGTGTAGTAAAAAGATTTGTCTCTGAAATACAGTGGAGTAGAGTGTAAAGTGTTATGTAGCATAAAATGGAAATACGCACGTACAGTACAAGTACCACAGAACTGAACTTAGTACAGTACTGGAGTAAATGTACTTAACTTTTTACCACCGTGGGTGACTAAGGTAAGCGTCATCCCTTTGAAAACAGCATGTAAGAATAAACTTTGTATTAACTCTAGACTTTATGGAAATTCAATTTGAAACTAAAAATGTTGTCATTAGAGTAAGTCTTCCTTGGAGAAAATTTTTTTTGTCTTCAACTAAGTTGCATAACATTAAAGTTGAGCTATTTTAAAATTCCACTTTAGAACCGTTTCAGTAAAGACAATAAGCTTTGTGGTGTATAACACAAGACTATGTTTAAATGTTTAAACCATGAAAAAAATTGAATTATTATTATACACTGGAAATTATTCCTCCGTATGTGCCAAATTCATATGACATAAAGAACCAATATGGTCAAAGTACTAACCAATGCAGGTTCTAGCTGGCACAGAGGACTGGCTGATCCAGAAGGAGACCCAGGAGAGAACCACTAGGAGAATGGAAGGAACATAAGTCTCCAGGATAAAGAACAACACGTTTCTACGCAGTGCAAAATGCAGCACCAGCTTAGGGTATTGTCCTGTGAAGAGACAAAAAAATAAAATCAGAAAGAGGAAGATTTTTTTTAAGACAGTGCATTTGTGTGTGTGTGTGTTTTTTTTTTTAAATATATATATAACTGCACACGTGAGGGGAATTCTGGTAGTTGAAGTACTGTACCTGTTTCGTATACAGCCTCTGACACTGATGTATAGTAGCTCTCTATACTGTACTGAGCCAGCCGCAGTGTGTCAAGACCCCTCACTGAATCATTCCCTCTGGTCCAGTAGAAAACCACATCCTGCAGGTTGTAGCCCCCTGAACACACACACACACACACACACACACACACACACACACACACACACACACACACACAGGTACACTTATTCAGTTCTGATGAATGTGGCCTGCTAAGAATAACATTGTCAGTTTAATACTCACTACATGGATGATGGCGGAAATGGTAATGGTGATGATGATGATGAGATGATGATGATGGTTTACGTCCATCTCCACACTTGATGGAGGGTTGATGGGGTGGGGGTGGTGGCTGAGGCAGAGCTCACAGTTATTACTCACAGCTCTCCAGCTGCAGAGTGCACACCTGTCTGTCCATGGGGTACTTGGTTAGGTCCATGTTGCAGGCGATCGTAGCCGTGATGCTGTTGTGTGTTCATAGCGAGATCATTAGCGACCATCAAAAACTCCAATAATTAATAATTTGTGAATTACTCCAATAATTAATAATTAGTGAGCACAAAGAACTTCCTCCCCCACTGAGCAACAATCTAGAGAACAAAGACCCATCTCTGAAGTGTCAACCTTAGATATTTCTGCCTGTGATGCGTTAGTTATGTAACAGTCTCTGAGCATTTGAATTGAAACTGAAAAAAAAACTGGGGAATTTCATGAAGAATGGGGCAGAAAATCAGGCACCGCAAAGTCAGGAATCAAATGCATGCCTGCACACCAGAAGAATGATAAATGCCCAAAGTACCCTGCACAAAACCTCCCTCTCTGTCCTCTATAGAGCTGTCTACGCATAATAAACTTCTCCATCAGTGTGACCCGACAGATGAGACACATTTTTACTGTGGCCAAAGGGGGACTCTGCAAATCTTGACTAACACAATCTGAACTGTTTGAAGGGCACAAAAAATACAGGAATTCAGTGGCATTCCCTTAAGTTATATGACTGAATGATGATACATGAGTGTTTTTTTTTTCTTTTTTTAGTAAAACCCAAGGCCAATTCACGGTTGATTAACGTGACAATCACGAAAACAGCATGACACAGAGAGAAATCAGGAAAAAAATGTTTTTCTGATTTCATCTTCCAACGTTTTCCTGTGACAAGCACCTTTTCATTTTCTGTTCAGTTTTCCTCCTACAAGCACAGTAGAATCTGAAAAGCGTATTTTATGGCACATGCAAGAATCATGTGCAATCAAATGTCAGTAAATGTCAAATCAATACATCTAAGCCTTTAAAGGCAAAGAGAAAAAAAAGTACCGAAGGGCGTAGAGAACAGTTCCGTTGCTGAAGATGCGAATGAGGCGGTTTTCCACCGTGACGTCATGCAGGAAGGAGCGCTTGGAGTCGGGGATGAAGGTGTCAGGGATCCAGAGCAGTGACACCAGGCGCCCGTCCAGGCTGACGCTCTCATTTCCCGGGAACACCAGCCTGGAATCCCGCCAGCGCTGACGGAGGAAGATAGTTGCAGTGTAGTCCTGAAAAGATGACGCGAACCATCATTCATTTATCCAGTCACGCACATTTGTTCCCATGTTCCCTCATTTCACCCACTGACACAAAACAGTAGGAAGAGCTCTGTACCATATTGATTTCAGAGATGGCATCAATGCTGGCGATGTCGAGGCTCATTCCAATTTCCACAGGGCCCTCTATCAAAGAGAGAGACTGGAAATAAGTCCATTCTCAATTAGGTAACACACAGGCACAGAAATGATTGCTGCTTTGTAGTTGCTTGTTTTTTTTTTTTTTTTTTGCTTTGGCTCAAACTCCACTCATAAATATTTTCATTGAAACAATCACTTTTCCCTCCCTACCATTGAAGTTAGGCCTGAGGTAGCGGTTGTATCCTTTCATCAGCTTCTGAATCGTTGGCTGAAGCTGAGAGTCATTCCATTCACCCCAGTGATGGTTAGGAAACGTACAAGTGCTGATACAGAGGAGAGGAAAAAAAGAAAAAGGTAGGAGGAGAAAATAATCTGTGGAACTGCGCTTTCAGTCATTGTAAATATCAATATCAGCATGAAGTTAGGCCTTCATGCTCACCCTGTGAGTGTGTGTTCGACCTGAGGTCTCTCACCCCTGTGTGAAGGTCAGACAGAGGATCAGTAGCATGTGCAGCTGGACAGACATTGTGGATTAGCAGGCAGAGGTCAGCAGGTCTGCTCAGGGGGGAAATGAAACACAGGCCAAAACATGAACCACAAATCATTCTCCTGCACTTTTACAATTTATGAGATACCACAGTTTCACCATAAGGTGGCAGCACCTCACTGAAGGTGATCACAACTCTCAGAGAAATCTGCAGCACAGCAGCCATTGAAACTTGTATTGATCTCCACCTGGCTGACTCCATGAATACATTAGTAGCTGCTCCATTTGGCTCTCATGTCCACACAAGCACACACTTAATGACACAAAAGTGATAAAGGCAGTGACTAGATAAGCCTCCCACATATTTCCATGTTTGCTTTTTGTGTGTTTGCTGCACGCAAGTGTGTCGCATAATGTGTCACCTGCTGATTTATGTGGCCACCACCTTATGGCTTATTCACAAAGCCTCCCTGGTAACTAACCCTGCCTCTAACTCATCAAGGATTCCTCTTTTTTTCCAGATAAATCTCACTGTCAGCAACAGATTTGAGCCCTCCTTACCTCTTACTTCCATCCAGATAATCTGAATCTAACATGCATGTGTTTGTGTTTCCAGCTATTCCCAAGGCAATCTGTGCAAATTACACTGACTTGTCACCAGAACCTTAGCATTAAATATTCCATGTATTATTTATCCAGTATTGCTATTATAAATTATAATGCATGTGACAACTAATGATTTCCTTTCCTAATGGCCACAGTGACAGTTAAAGAGAGACGCACAATGTTATTGTAATTAATTTCTCCACACATGCCAGTTATGATTATTTCATGCTGCCATGTTTTCTGTTTTCATTCAGATAAACCAGCAGCTTACTTCACTTTCATTCATTTTCTCTTGATTTTTTTTTCTACGCTAGTTTGTGCTTCGTTCTTTCATTCCCCTTCTTTTAGTCCAAATGTCATCAATCACCTGTTTCCCTTTAGCCATATATTGGTGAACAACAGAATCTCATTCTGTTGTTCACCAACAACAAAATCTCATTCTGGTCTATAGTGTCTCTCTTTCTTTACCTTTGCTCACAATTGTCTGCCCATCCAAAGAAATGTTTATGTTTACATTTCATCCTTTCCTACTCTAAAAAAAAAAACCTTTCTATCTAACCACTCTATACATTTTTTTTTTTACATGCATTCAGTTTTTTTTTTCATTCTCAGATTTCTCTCTCTCTCTCTCCTACCTGTTTCAATCTTCTGGTTTTTCTTTTCCCACCTCAGGTCACTCCTCTTCTGTCTCAGCTCCTTCCTTTGTTTCCTCGTCCACTCTTCTGTTTTTTCTCTGTCCCAGATGTTGCCAGTGGCTGAGATTTGTTCCTTTACTTGTGATTAAATCCCGGCGCTCCTTCCACCTACCGATATATATCACAGCTGCTTCTGTTATTTGGTCCTGGTGTGAGGGCTACTGTTTGTTGTTTTACTGTTTGTGCATCTCCCTCTGACTCTCTGCACAGCTGTATTCTTCTCCCCACAGAGCCGCTGTGCATGCCCCCCACACACACACTCACCCACTCACCCTCCTTCCCTCTCTCTCTTCCTCTCTGTTTATGCCACTCAACCTCTCATTTGCGCTGCTTCTTTCCTCTTTCTTTTTCACTTTCCCCAACCTCACACACACAACACACACACCTACGTACTGTATGCACACACACACACACACATCCAGTTTGATCCCCCATATCACTTCTTTTTTTTTTCTCATTCCCCTCCTCCCACACCAGCTTACTCTTTTGGCCCTTAAATCTCTATCTACACCCTTCGCTTCCAATTTACACCGATACCTCCATTCTCTCATGCCCTCTCCTTCCTCACCTCCTGCTCCACTGCCTTGCATCAGTGTCATCATCTGGATTAGTTTCATCTCAGCTCTCCCTCCTGTCTCTATCTTCAATTTCATAAAACACCCATGTGGCTCTCATGTGAGATGGAAGGACCGTTTTCAACAGCTGCACATTTCTGTTACTGCTCTTAATGTTGCTGATAGTGACTATTGGAAATATCCAGGAGCAGAATTGATGATGGTGTTGATGATGATGATGGTGGTGGTGGTGACTTATCTGCACACAGCAGTCAGCCACAGGACCAAAATGCTTTGTGCGCTAAACGCTCAATCATTAGGCTCCAGCAGCTTTGAGACTGTGTGATTAATCTCTATTAGCTCTTGGTTCTCCTCCGGCTCAGTAGCTGAGCTTCAACTCCAATTATATGGCCTGACCCCCAACAGCCCACTGGTAGGACCTCCGGCATGTGTGAGAAAGCCTTGGGGACATGCTGCATAATAACGTCTTATGAGATTTCAGTGTAGGCGCTCCACCTGCTGCAGTCTATTGTTTTCCCTGTCTGCATTCCCCTACACTGACTAATGACGTTAACTGGTCGCTAACAAGCTGATATTTAGTGCATCAGTAACAAAATGTGGTCATTAAGGTCTCTTATTCTTAAGCAGTAGTCTTTTAGTTTTGTGATAATGTTGAAGAGCAGTTGGAAGGAACCTAAGATTTGCATTAACCCCGAGAATCATATGAATAAAAGTACACAGTGTACTCAGTGACAGAAGACACACAGCCACTGACAGTGAAAGAGACAAATAGAGACGTTTGTGAGCCACCTGAGGGGGAGGATGTAAATGTGTGATCTGTGACTTAGGGAGCAAAGGAATAATTAGAATCAGAGCAGCAGGGTCAGAGAGGCAGACAACTCAGTGTTAGTCAGCATCCACCTGCCTGCCTCAGTCTACCTGCCTCAGCTGTCACATCTGTGACTATGAGCAAGTATGTTTTCCTTATTATTTCTCTTAACACTTAAACGTACATCTGTGCACCTGTCCATTTCTCTTACTCATTTATTAGCTAACCCACCTTTCATATTCACTGCTTAGTTGTTCTGTCTCTGCTGATCTCTCATCCGCTGACTGTTTGTCTGCCACTCTCATGTTGTTTTATGGCTGCTTTCCTCTGTCAATTCATCTTTAACTTCGTGTCAAACCCATGGGATGCCTCATCTGCTAGAAGTTCGATTGTGGCTGCAGTTAAATCCAAATGTCCAGGCTTTAGAAATGTGCCAAACGCTGATGAAGCCTGAGCCTGGCTGGGACACAACTGGCACCAGTTGGCTTCTCAGAGCCAAACAAAATGGCCTTCTGGACCAGGAGAAGGCTGCACCAGCTGTGCATGAATTCACACCACGTGTTTACTAAGAAGAGATTTATGCATCACTAAATTAAAACATGTTGCTCTACAAAATTCCTACATAGAGAGTATTTGTTAATAAACACTAATTGCCAGGTATAACTGTTTTAGTAGCTACCTGAACCAACTGACAAAGCTAACGTTAGCTACCAGTATTAAAATTTAGACAATATACCTCAAATTACAATATATTATGCCGATACTGTCTGACCAAACTAAACTTTTCCCAAGTTCTGTACGAATAGTACACGTGGTAACACCGAGACACAAAACAGCTGCCTGTGCTGCTGAGATCTACACTGTGAGAGCAGTGAGAGTGAACCAAAACACTACATTTGTGGATCAGACAGCATTTATATTTTCAGCTCATTTTTCCTTTTAATGAGCTGAAACTGACTACAGAACTCCATAAAGCCGAGGAGAGCTACAGATTCAGGAGACATTACTATGTCTACATTAGTAGGCATAGAAACATTGGTTATAGGTTTTAATTGGAAACCTGATTTAGTAAATTGCTAATTTGAAGCGGCTACTATTAACTTAAATGAGACTTTAAACACAATCGCAGTGGTTTTATGAATAACTGGTTCAGCCTAGTCCATGTCATTAGAATCCTTATTCGTCTTGGATGCATCTGATGCTGGGTTTGTTTTAGGTGTGTAACTGTTTCGTGCTGCAGGCGCCTTCCATCGTCAGCCTCACTCATTACATCCCACGTCAGATCCCTGTTGATGACTCCCTTAGTTCATTTTTCATTTTAAATGCAGTCTTGTTAACCTTGCCAACCAGCGCACGGCAGCTACGTACCTTCCAGTCGTGCGTCACTCATCGCCACTATTGCTCTGCCCATATCTCATCTCCTCACCTTTACAGCTCTCAGCTTCTCACTTCCTCTCCTATCCATCCATCATCCATCCATCCATCCATCCATCCAGCATCCAAGAACATAAAATATAAATGCAGACATCCTTCCCTCTCATCTTCTGTCTGGCCAAGAACACTTAATGCTGTACTTTTTTATTTCCCATCAGTCCCCTGTTTTATAACCACCTCTCATTGAATCTCTCCGCTTTTCTCTGTCTTCAACTCCATTTATCTTCCTCTCTCTCTCTCCCTCTGTATCTCTATTGATGTGAGTAAGCATTCTGATGACACTGTGTTTTAAGTAATGTTCATCTCCACAGTCAGTGCCCACGCATTGCCCTGGTGATCCGCTGTCATGTGACAAATGGAAATGTCACAGGACTGCTCATGAGAGGGACAGAGATAAATCTCTCTTAAATGACAGTGACGGCTGCCATGTCCAGAAGGAACACATATGAATGAATGTACCGGAGACTCACCAGCCTCCGCTCTGAGCCGGCTGTCACATCTCTTCGTGACTGTTGTGTTGACTTGTGATGTGGATAAAGTGTTTTCTGCTGTCTTTCGTCAGATGCAATGGACATGAAATTGTAATTTAACATTTCTCTCAACCCTTTGTTTCGCAGAGGATCTACTTACTCAGGCTCTGGTGGCTTGGGTCCCTGGCTTTACCTGTGGCAAAGCTTAGAGCTGTTCTTTTTTTGTGTGTGTGGGTGTGTGACTGTCTTATCTTTGAGCCCTGGCAGCTTCTGAATAAAGCAAATTAAATCCCCCTTCTGTCACTGAACTTTTTGATCTCAAAGCAGTCAACTGTCTTATTATCCTCCCCTCTATTTACGCATGATTCCTCTTTGCTTTTAAAGTTTTGCTGAAGTTTTTCTTTTTAAAAAAAATACCTTTTCTCCATATGATTGCTTGTGTGACATTAGCTGCCTCGTCCTTCCAGAACAATATAACAAAACAAAAGTATAATTAAAATGCTTTGAAGACAGTGTTCAGAAGGCATGGCGCAGCATTCTGTTTGGGACTGGGAGCAGAAACCAACCTTCAGGACTACTAAACACAACTGCGTATGGCATATCAGTACAGCAGCTTATTAAATGTACAGACTGTCAGAGGATTAGGAACAACATGACAAAATAATGGCTGGAGGAAACCTCTGTCTTAGGCAGCCCTGGGCTGTTTGAGTCTAAGTCTATGCTAAGAGATGAGCATTCAGATTAGCTCTTATATCACCATTAGTGCTTTTTTGCACACAAACCAACACAGGTAAGGATCTAATAATACTAACTACACTGATAATGACTCAGCATTGGATCACAATGGCTCACAATCCCTCAACTAAATGACAACAACATATTTTCTGTCAGTGGTTTACTTTCTTTCTCTGGTGTTGTTTTTTTTTTTCCTCCCAACCACTCAGTTCATGTATCATGTGTTTTGGGACATGTCCTGACAAATCAGTGTGAATTTGAGATACAGAATAGTTAAACCAAACAGTTAATTCTTAAAAAAAAAAAATCAGACTTTATCCACAGCACATACAGCGTAATTAAAGACGAGGTTCAAACACCTGAGGACAGTTGAGGAAAATTCAGAATGAATCCCCTGTATCTTTTGCCATGTGTACACAGTGAATTATATAATGTATTATTGATAGGGCAGAGACGTAGTGCTTAAGTTGGGAAGATGAGTCAAGGCAACTCTTTAAGTGGTCAGAGCCACACCACAAACATTTTTGGATTTATTAGAAGAGCAGCTGCTTCACTGCTTTCCCATGAGGGATTTGGAGTTCAGCCCTGAG
>JBBMJY010000002.1:7283280-7335540 GCA_037833715.1 Toxotes lorentzi | reverse complement strand
CGATCTGAATAATCCAGTGTGAAATAATCTGCTTACTCCCTCGATGTTAACATCTTATTTTTTTTGTCTCTAGCCTGCTGCCGCTTGAAATGGCTGGGAGGTTGTTTAAGCTTCAAACTTTTGTATATCCCCAAATCTGGAAAACATCATGTGAGGAAGTACTACAAAACAACAGCTCAGTTTTCAGCTTTGTGGGCAATGATGTGAGATCATTCTTTTGAGCATACTGACACTGTAAATTGCTATAAAGTCGGGGCATCCACCTGACTGAGTCAGTCACTGGCTCTTTGATCTAAAATATAGCTGGCAGGGCAGAGAAAATTTGCATGACTTTAACAGACTGTTACTCTTAGTCTCCAGATAATAACCCCCACTTACCTATCTGCCCCCAGTCCTGTCTTTATCAAACTTGCATTGATCTTTTAATCCTCTGGGATAAACTCATACCCATTCTGTAATAGGCAAATTTTGTGTTGATACAATAATAATATGGGTTTCACACCATAATCCACATTGCTATTATTTTTGCGGTGTACGTGCTCAGGGGAAGAAAAACAGTATGAGACATTCACTTCTAACCTTAGAGCTCCTACCTGCTCTGCCCACAGGTCCACTCAGGCTGTTATTAGAGCTGTCAGCTACAGAGAAGACTGAAAGCTCCTCTCTGTGGGCACGGTGTATCCAGACCCACCAGGAAGGAAGGTCTTCCTATAAGAAATTCAATTTTTACCTTCCCCTGGCGCAGCTGTGGGAATTCACTTTCCCCTCAGCATCATACTGAACAATCACTTGGGAATGTGAAGCATTTTAGCAGCAATTTCAGCTTGCACTCTTTCTTTGAAATCAGACAGTCTCATCTGATAGATGGATAGATGGATAGATGAAATGGATGAAAATGTCCAAGCAGAGTTTTTACATTTACAGGGAAATGCTTTTAAAAGCACAGCTGGATCCAAAAAAAAATCTGAGACCACTAATCAAGATACTTGACTAGTGGTCACTATTTTGCAGTTGTTTCGAATGTAATACAATTTTATTTTCATTACAAATGATAATATCAGCTTAACAATTTGAGTGAAATGCTGAATCTTTGCAAGAAATACATGAATTTTGTTACATCTCAGTGTGCCCCCCCTTTTGCTTTAATGACAGCATGCACTCGAGAAGCTTGGACTTCACAAGTTTGTGCAAAGCCTGATGACCCGTGTTATCCCAGCATGCTCTGATGATGTTCCAAAGTGCTCAGCTTTCTCTGGCTTTAAGAGCTCCCATAAATGTTCATTGGGGACTGAGGTCAAGTGACTTGAAAAGAAAGTCCATGACAGTCAAGACTCTTAGCTATTTCTTAGCTATTCCAACATGTATGACCTTGTTTCCTCTCCTGAAAAGTGGTTTTGAAACTGCTACTTGTCTTTGAGTCTATTACAACACAGCCTTCTTTTGGCAGTACCTTTGCTGATTGGAGTCTTGTGATCTTTAGCAAATTCTGCATATGTGATAAAATTGCTTTTCTATCTCTCAAAGAACTAAGAGTGATGCACTGATCTTCTGATGGAGTGGTGTCTTATGTTCTGCCTGATCTTGTTGTGGATACAACTGATCCAGTTTCTACAAAGCGTTTTAGAGCTCCATGCGCTGACAGAGCCATGATTTGATGCTGAGAAAGCCCCTCTTTGCTTAGAATAACAATCTGACATCTGACACTTTCACTAGTCTGGATGGCATTTTTCCCTCTTTTACAGTGCTACTTAGTGAGCAATGGTCTGCTGGAAACATGAGAAGCAGCCTTATTTATAACAGGTGAACACTGGCTGCAAGTGGAGTTACTTAAATGACTCTCTGATGAGCAGATAAAGTGTTATCTGCAAGGAAGACTTTCTGCACAAAGGAGTTAAGTTGGTCAGTGCCTCAGATTTGCTTCAATTTGATTTCTGACCTCTTCATTTTACATGAAATAACTTTTTTGTGTGTTTTTAAATGATTCTGAATGCTCGAACATTCTGATTATTTCCAGGTTCACATTGAAGATTTTTGATGTGCTCTCAGACTTCTGCACATGTAAGTGTTTAAACAACAAGGCACCAGTGGGACCAGTTATTTGCAAGTGGATGTAGGGAGGAGAACGAGGTAAGGGGCTGAGATAGTGTGAGGATAAACTCCAAGGAATGGATCGCTTGTGTTTGTCTCTGTCTTGCCTCTATTTTTCTTGTTTCCATTATTGACTTTGTTGTCATGGTTGTGGTCTGATAACAAGCCTCTTTCATCTTCTCTTCCAATCTAATGAGACAACACTCTTTAAAGGTAAAAGGCATAGTTTGACTTTCAACATTTTGGGAAATAGGCTTATTTGCTTTGTTGCTGAGAGCTGCATGAGAAGACTGACACCACCCTTACCTCTGCAATTTAAATATGAAGCAACCTAAAAGCCGGTTAGCTTTGTCATGAGATGTGAGACTGGTGTATATCCTGAAAGGTCAAACTAACGTTTGAAAGACTAGAAAAAAAATTACCATTGTTCCCCAATTCCAGGTTGGGGTTAAACAAAGCTGGAGCTTTTTTTTTTTTTTTTTTTTTTTTTTTGTTAAACCTTCCATTCTCACTCTATCTCTTGCTGTGTCTTTTCTCAGATGTCTCCATCTTTCCCTCGGTCGGTCTCTCTTTTGCCAATCAGGTGAAACGTTTGGTCCCCTGCTCCCCTGCTCTGAGTGCTCTAGTCTGTTTATATCGAGCAACTTAAGTGTGAATCCATCAACCAGCCCTGCGGATCCCACGGGATCTCTTGCTGATTCAGGTCAACGAATTGGCCATAACCCTGGCAACAGCCGTGGAAAAAGGACAGGTCAAGGGTGTAAGTACATGTAAACGTTCCTGGTTTGCGCCACAATGCATTGTTGTACCTTGGCGATGGTGTTTAATTCTGCTTATTGTATTTCCTGTGTTTCTCGGGTCAAGTCTATTACATTATGACTCATTTTCTCTCCATTCATTACCTTCTCTTTGGACCTGCATCTCTGTATTCATAGCATTAGCTTTAGCACTGACCTCTCACTCCTATGTCATTTGAATTCGAATAATTTCTCGGCTGTATTCTCTTTATCGTGGCACTTCTTGCCTTTGTCAAATCAGTTTACTGACCCATAGTCCCTCCTTCCGGATTTACCCCCTCTCCCTGGAGCAAATCCTGTCCCTTTTGCCTTTCTACTTGAAAATCAGATGAGTGGAGTGTCAGGAGTGGTTATCGTCTAGACCTGGGTGGCATCTCATTTAATTCCAGAGGAGAGAGGAGAGGTGAACAGGGAATGTGTTCCCCTGTCACCTTCATCCTGCCAGCTCTGATGGGCCAATGGTACTGAGAAGAAGGAAATAATGCCTGTCAGGGTACCCGTATTCTGTGTTGTGGCGTGGAGCTGTGTGTTGTGTTGAAAGTCTATTTTTGTCATTGGCTTTTTTTAAATTATTGTAAACTAGCTAGGCCATTCCCTGTTTTTTCTGTGAACTGTTCTGTTAATGAATCCTGTTTTGATTTGTTGTTTTATAAATTAACAGAATTTTTTTGATTTTGAGACATTTCCGTTATCCAGAGCTGGCAGCTTTTTGTTTAATTGTGAATTTGGTGATAGAAAATTAAGATTGCTGTAAAGACAAATATTTGACAAACTTGTTAGAGGATGTTTTGGTGATTTTAGGTCAGTTGTGTATGCTCTTTTATTTTATATTTTATATATTATTTGACTTAAATTTTAGTTTATAGGAATAGCTTTTGGAAATATTAAGTATTAGCTTTCTTCAAAGAGCTACATCTTAAGAATTTTATGACTCTCGTGTCTACAAAATCCACTTTTGATTATTAAAAGCTGAGAGTGGATATGAGGCCAAAGCTTATAAACACAACCACTGCATTGATGTGAGCTGTCAAATGAGGGATTTCCCCTGCAGCAGGACCCAACTCATCTGCATGGTCCAATAGAAACTCCTACACATACAGGTCCTCCTCTTGCCACAGGGGTAAACTAACTAACACCAATTAGTATGCACCAGTTGATTTACTCAGGAACTGGAGAAAAAGCCCAGTGGGAAGATGAAGGTTCAGAAGGACAAGGCTATGTGTTTGGCCTGGGCAGACATTACAGTTGCGCTGCAGTATGAATAATTAGGCACACCGTTGTTTCTCGGATGTGTAATGACCTCTGAGGAAATTTCAGCTAAATAGCCAATTACTGCATAATAGGTATTAAAACTCACATTCTCATTATTGTGGTTCTATTATTCTATTATTCCCTTTTCTATGATGATAAGTGAATGCGGAAGTAAATACATGAACAAATTCATTTCCCCCTGCTAGTCCTCCCAAATCAGTGTGCTGAATATGTAAATTCTGTGTCATATGGGTGATGCATTATACCCGCTATGTGAACAAAATGCTTGCTTTTGAGGAATTAGCCAACCGTATTTTCTCATCCACAGACGTTTATATAGTTTTTCAAGGATCTGTGTAGCTGTTTGTCAAATTGAACTCTGCTTATAAATTCAATTTATTGTTACAAAGAGTTATCCATTAGGACGTACTCCACAGGCATTTCATTTCAGTTGTTTCATACACTGTGCTGTACCTGCGAAATAGAAAACAATATAACATGGTTTTCCTCCAGTTAACTTTTCAAACTTCCACATAGGATAGGGGAGAGGGATTTGTACATGTGTTCTTAGATTTAACAAATTCCACATTAATAAACATGGTGGATGTGTGCAGCCACTTTCTATGCTGCATATATTTTTGACTGATATAAGGATTTGTGCCAGCCTGTGTGAGTATGGCTTTTGGGTGTCAGTGTGGTGTTTAAACAGTGTATTGGTTAGCAGTCTGCTTAGGTGTGAGCTGGTGGACTTGTCTTGGGAAAATATATTCTGATCTAACGATTGTCATGTGGAAAGTAAATTCATTTATTCCTGCTGTGGGACCTGCTTGTTCTCCCTGGTGTTTTCTGAGCGTGTTCACACTTCAGTGGCTTTTTTCAATACAAAATCTTTCCTTTTCCTCTTTGTCTTTCTTTTTCTGTTACCCCCTGATCTTTTTTTCGTACACCTTATCAGACGCTCATGAATAATTCCCTTTCCTCCACCCACACTTGCTATTCCTCCAGCCTCTTCCTTTTTTCTCTCCCTCTCTCACCTAATTTCCTTCATCTTTTGCTTCCAAACCTCCAGAGTCTACAACAGTCCACCTATGTTATAATGTTCTCTGTATAGAATAGTGTGCCTTATTTATATGGAAATTAGTAAGTATGGAAGTAAGATTATTCAGGGTGTAGGTCTTTTCATGATGAAGACATGTGCATTATGTGCATGTGATTCTAACTGCAGTTAGGCATCCAGCCACATGTCCTGGATGATGAAACAATTAACTACAACATCAGTCACTCCACTCGCAAAGTCAGATCCTACGTCTCCAGTCGACAAAGTTGCCATCAATTATTCAATCCTGCATCAAGAAATTGCACTGAATAAAAGCACCAAAAAAAAAGAAATATCTTGGAACCAGTGTCACTGTATGGGTGACATATTCTTCATCACCCACAGTACACCATTAATATACAGCGCTCACTACAATATATACAATGGTTGCATGTGTTTGTTATTCCTGCTTGTGATGTGTTTATAGACCCATTAAGTGGCCGTCAACGAAGGAATCCAGTCGTCCAGTGGATTGATTATCTATGCCGTTCAGTCATGTGTGAAACCCTCACTTCACTAAGACAAAGCAGGCAATAAATTTGCCATTGATTCTCACGTTGACCTTCAGAGATCTGCAAAGTAATGAAAAAGCAGAAAAAAAAAAGTTGGTGGCTTTTGCATCTCCATTAACAGACCTATAGGATTGTAGCTTCCCAGCTTGTTGACAAGGTGCAACATTTCAATGCCACAGGTCAACATACATGGAAACACTCACCCATATGCACTACTGCACATGTGTATGCTACACCAAAAGGCTGCCATAACTTTCAGTGTTGTATATTTAAACTTGAGAAGTTCTCTTAGTCACCACTAGATGGACTCTTGCCTTTTGAGATACCTGTTCATGCACATGTCACACCTGGTCAGGTTGCTGCACAAAGGCAAGGGGATAGGATTTAGTAGTGTTTAGTAGTGTTTTGTGTCTTCCTTTGTTTAACACTTTTATGCCTAAATAAACTCAAACAAACCACTTGAGGTGTTAAACTGTGATCTCCTGTCACTCTTAGAAACCCCAAAAATACATTTTCACAGGAGACTGTTTTTTATTTAAGACTTAAAAACCACAGTCACGGCACTGCGGTTTTTGGCTGGACTGCAACAGCCCTATAAACACAAATGTCAGTCGCCGATGGACTGACTGATGGAGTTACACCAAATGACTGCACAGCAGCTGACACAGAAGTGAATGAGCTTCTAACTTTATCTCTGAGTGATCATTTAGCAATATAGCCAAAATCTAAGCACAGCCATTGTCTGTAACTTATGTGTGTGGTGCTTTTGTCAGACAATGTTGTGGTTATAAAATCAGGATTTCAGCAGAGCAGAGCAACAGCTTGAAAATTTCTTGGAAGTGACTGCTGTTAACATGTCGGCTGTTAACAGGCCTGAAAATGAGAACTGAAATGTAAATGAGAACAGCATTAAATTACTTTATTTGTCAGCACAGAGAGTGGGAGATAAACAAACAGATAAAGGGCTGGAAATGGCTGACACTAGGCAGAATGCAAATATGATGACGTCGTAAATATGCTAATTAGAGTACTGCTTCACATAGTGACATTTAGCAACTTTTTGAGCAGACTTTACAGTGCATTCACATGGTGTCGGAATAATCTGAAAAGTTTGGAGTTGGAACAACAGTTTGGAATGTCAGGTGAAAAAGTACAATAGTAAATGTTTTGGGAAATAGAACAAATTCATTTTTTTCCCCTAACATTTAATTTGTAATTGGTTGTAATGGTTAATACCGTCCTTATAGCGTGACCGATCAGTTAATCAAATGTCATGACTCACCTGATTCATCTCCTTTGCTCTTGGGTGTCACGCAAATTCTTGAAAACTGCTATTATTGTGTTATTTAAACACTCTCAGCAATAATATACAAAAACACATCTTCTCTGCAGCAGCCATGTTGTTTCCACATTCTGACGTATAAGAACTCAAACACTGTCAGAACAAGTCAGAACAATGACTTTCCAGCTTGGGAGATGGGACAATTGTATGTGAATGCAGAATTAGCTACTTACCACCTTACACAGTCCAGCCATACAGTATACTAGGTTTTGACCTTTTTTTTCTTCATTTCGTCATTTTTGACTTTACTGTCCGCAGGGGGACATCTGTCTTGCAGCTAGGTAAAACACAGAAGATAGGCTTGTCTTCTGTGTTTCACAGCATGAGGGTAAAGAAGTCCTCACCCTGTTAGACCTCATGTGGGCTCATTAAGTCCTGTCAATCTGCATCTACGGCATGAGACTCAGTTAATGATAAAATGCTGCTGTTTTGTCAGTTGAGCCAAACTGTGGGGAAATGTTAAACATTTTAACTTCACCATGAAAAGTTAAACCAAAAACATTTTCCCAGAAGAGGGAAAATTTTTATCTCTCATACTCTCACACAAGATTTGGATCTAGTTCTTTAGTGTGCAGCTGTACTTAGTAAGCAATGCTGTCATGTTAATGGGTTTCAAAGTATCAAAGACACATTTGCTTAAATTATTCTTAACATAGGACTCTAGGAAGGCTACTGGAAAATCCCCAACAGTTCCTATCTAACCAGTAAAGTCAGGAACCTGTCAGTGTTTTTGACACTGGAGTCAGAGCAGTGTGTCATAACACACAGTTTTATGAGGGTTTAGAAGATTTGCCCATCTGATATTTCTAAGCATGCAGGATTGACTGTTTTGTTGTGACATTTCCTGTTATTCGTACAGTGGATGTTACATGTAATCCATCAGAGGTAACCTTCAGGCTCTGACAATAACAGAATGGCTTCAAACTGAAGGCTTTACGAGTGATGCTCTTTGTGGTGAGATGTACCGTTTCTGGTAACCTACTTGAAAACCCTCTATGGTTTGGCAGTAAATATGAGTGCCGGTATATGTGTGTTTGTGTGTGTACATTTTTGCCCTGTTAAATCTGAGTATCTCTCCTTCTGGTCCAATGTAGAAGGCCAAGGCAATGAGAAGAATCTGATGCAAAGCTTGTGTGAAGATTTGTTGCAGAGACAGCTTCTCTACTTGTTTACAACATAACGGCGTGTCAGTGGTTTCAAAAAGATCTGTTGAGCCTATACATTCTGGTAAGTCCTTCGATGTGTCGCTGTGGCTAATGCTGCAGCCCCAGTCTGTGCCAGTACCTGTCCAGCCTGTGCAGCATTTACAACTGTATTAAATTATCAACAACAAAATGGCTGAAACTATGATTAAACTTGAATAAATCTGTTAATGTTTTTGTAACTCTTTACACAGCCACGTATTGACAAGAAGGCATGATTCGAATAAATATAAATATGTCCTAGTTAGTGATATCATATGCAGTACTGGATCCTTTGTACTGTGTCTGAACGCTTGAACACATGAGAGAGGCGGATCAGAGAGCTGTCACTCAGCCATTGTGCACCACAATCATCATCATTTAACTCAGTACAAAAACAAACAAACAAAAGAAACCGCAGCCCCACGTCTCTAAATATTGAAAGCAGTGAGATTTGTGAGGTTACAGTGCCAAACACCACAGCTTTGCATAATCACCCTGTGTGCGGATGGAGTGATGCGATGTGACATTTCTCAGAAAAACAGCTTTCTTTCAGGTCTGTACCAAATCAGCTACTATTGTAATAAGCATGAGAATGGCCATTCTTAGGCTGGATCTGCCTGAGGCATAATTGAAGGAGAGTCCATGTCTGAAGGTTAATGGCCACATTTACAGACTGGAAGCCATTCTCGTTTTTCTTTCTTTTTTTTTTCTTTTTTTTTTTGGTTTTCTTTTGAACAATTTATCAAATGAGCACAGTTCCAATCTCATTCATACTGTCTGGTCCAGTTTCAGACCAGATTAATGGAAATAAATGTGTGTCTCTGTCATACAGAGTGCATTCATGCACACACTGCCTGCTAAACAGATACAGTCCTCTAGCCTGGATGCTAAAATACTGAAATACAGCCTCCTAAAGTCTGTGTGGTTCAGCTGGCATCTTGAAGACGTGAATGTACTCCTCTGGGCTTTATACTCAGAAAGTAATTTTATTCCTTGTTCTATCCAGGAGTAATATTAGATAAAACTCCTTGAGAACATTAATAAAGCTACTTGTTATATTATATTGCCACTCCAGCTTTACCCAGGGTAGCCAGGTATTATTAGAGAGCCACACACAACAACAACTGAAGTACGGTATATAAAACAAGAAAGAAGACCCTCTTATTTTCACATTGGCTTTTACCGTTTCATTTTCCTTCACAATTATGCTCTACAGGAATACTGTAGTGTATTTGCCTTTCTAGTCATTAGTCATTAGTTAATTTACAACCAAGCTTATGTTCTTGTCTTACTTTCACTTAATGACAAAAGAGTCAAAGGAGACATTTTACTCTTAAACACAAATGTGGTACACAAAAGAGGAAAGGTCAGAGGTTCTCAGAAGTCATTAGGATGCATCATCTGGATATCATGGAATTTCTGGGAAAAAAAAAATTGTGCCAATTTATCAAGTGGATTTAAAATTGATTTCCACTAAAAGCCAAAAATGTCAACTTGCTGGATTGCCAATGTTTATAGGATTTGTCCTTTGGACCATGATGATCTGTACAGAATTTCATGGTAATACACTTAATAATTGTTGAGATATTTCAGTCTGGACCAAAGTGATGGACTGACCAAGTGACTCACCATGTCGCTAGCATGGCTGAAGAAGACTAAAATGTCTGGCCTTGTGCAGTGTTACATGCCTCCTATTAACTCATCCTATCAAGTCAGCTGCTATAAAGGACAAACATCAGTGTGCCGTTAGTGAGTAAATGGGAAAATGGAAAAAGAAAATATCGGCAGATGTCCATTAAGTCACTTTATTCCCCCCTTCTTCCTCTTTCGTCTTCTCCCTCCCTCACTCTAAAGCCCTGTTCATATCGCCATGTTTACTGCATGTTGACATGGAAAATATTTTAGGGTGAAATAGCAATGATTCATATATACACACACTCTCACTGTGCTCTGTGTTTGTCTTTAAACTTCACTTTTCCCCAAATCGTGTATATAAGCCATGTTTAGGAAGGGGAGATCACTCGCTGCCTTATTCTCTGGACTCTGAGACACTGGGATACACTATTTTACAAACAAGGAGCTGCTTCATTTTTATACCTTCATGTGGAAAACTTTGACAGGATTTGGGAAAACTGGGACTTTTCCTATGGACACAGATTGCTGGACATTGCTGATGGGAACTTTGGCCAGTGTCTGAGTATTTAAACCTTGTGGAGAGGTTTGTTTTGTTGAGCAGTCTTAACAGGGTCAGTGGCATTTGATTGTACAACTGCTTATTCAACAATGGGAAAACTTTCAAAGAGCATTTCATGTGCATTAAACAGCCAACAGCAGTACAAGCCATGAACTAAGAGATTGTACAAATTCTAACATTTACCATTGACCTCTAAAGAGCAGGGGAAAAAAAAAGAAAAGGTTGTTCAGTGACTTCCAGACTAAGGGCAAGGTACTTCATTCCTTTCATCACCTCTATGCGTGTGTCTGGAGTGTGTGTTGGTGTTTACACACAACAGCAAGCTGGTAATGCAGTGCTAGAGCACTGGGCATGACGACATGTCTCCAGGCTTGATGTTCTCTGCTACCGTTTACTAAACAGCCTTGATAGGACATGACTGTTTTAGTAAATACAGAAGGCGCGTGTGTGTGTCCTTGTGTGTGTTTTGGGTTGATTTGGTACCAGGACAGTTAGCTTTCCGTTCAGGTAGCAGTTATACACACCGAAGGAGAGCATCCACTCTCTTTACAGGAATCAACGCGAACAGATTTGCTAGCTGTCAGGCTTTTTTTTTTTTTTCAAACTGTTTATCCACCACACAGTGAGATGTGAAATCTATTTTACACAGCTATAATCAGAACAGGTCTTACAAACACAAATCCCTCATGCGTAGAAGCTCTGCTATAATCGTTCCCTGTCTGAGTTTATATTATAAACACTACACACTTGTATGCCCTGCACTGCACCAACACGTACACACACACACACACAAAAACGAATGTGTGTCTGTGTGTGTGTGTGTGTGTGTGTGTGGGGGGGGGGGGGTGTGGGGGGGGGGCACGTTCCGTTAGTTCGACAGGTGTGTGGAAGACTGCCACGAGCCAGGCGGCAGGTGGAGATGAGGATTTATAGATCTTAATCATATCTCTCTGTTGAGCAATAATTCTACTGCCTAAGGCAAGGAAGGTCCATAGCTACAATAACATGTGATGCTGTGCTGGGTATCCCTCAGTCATACAGACACTACTGTGTTCCACCATACATGTATATAAGCGTTCCCTGCGATACATCACAGCTTAATTTTGAGTGCTCTGAAAGGGAAATCAAACAGCTGATATGGTGAGAGTTTTTATACAAGTGCGACTGGATTCTCCACTGGGAAAAGATAATAGCAGATTAGAAGAAATGCCAGGAGGAAAAAAGGATAACAACTGGTCGTTACTGACATGGTATGAAATTGGTGGAGGAGGTTAACTGTCCAAATAACAAACATATTAAGTACAAATACAAGAAACTGACAAACAGACAAGGGAAGTTCCAAAATATGAGTTACAAAAAAAGCTAAATGACATTGGTTTCAGGGAGTTGGTAAGGTAAATCCCTAAGGTTTTGCTGTGTCTTATCTGGAAAGCTCCATCTGGAACACCGCATTTTCCCCCCTGACCTTGTCATCCCCGTCCATGGCGTGATTAACGGTTACGAATTTGCATTCATTTGAAACTGTCTAAATAAGACAGCAGAAGGTGATTTCTGCTGTTAATGAAGTCTCCGAGGCAAAACCCCTATAATGTTTCTTTTGGCAGATACACTCAAAAAGAGCTCATGCTGGATCGACAAGGCGAGAGGTCCACCCCTGCTCTCGATGCCACATCTTTCACCTGCCAGCACCAAGTCTGAACAAGGCAGACAGAAAAGACAGATAAAAAAATAAACTAATTGGCTGAACAAACGCTTCATAGTGCCAAAACAATTTGGGATGAAATTGCAACACTTCTTTCTTACAACCTCTTTTCAAATGCCCTTGATCCACTCTGCAAGTGGGCAGGAAAAGATAGATATCCTATTTGCTAGCACAGTCACAATTCCCCGAATGAGTTCTGAGCACAGTTTGAGGCACGACATTTCACACAGTACAATCAGATATGATTCCAAGTATGGCACAGCAAATGAAGCAGGACTTATGATCTATCCTAATGCAACCCCATCACTTGTTTTGAGATCAGTTATGCAAATTCTGACAGACTGACCTCCCAACCTCCAACCACTAATGCACTTGTTATATTGTGCCAGGATGTTAAATTCCACTTGATCTGGGTCTGAAGTGTTCTTTCTCTCTTCTCCTTTCTTTCTTCTTCTCCTGTTTCCCTCTGTGTTTAGTGTAAAGTGTGTTTGGTGGACGTCATGCTGCCTGTGTTTCAGGGTAAATAAATGCCTTAGGCTGACACCGATGCAAGTGTTTATATTTATTTCAATAACGTAACTAAAGAACTGGATAGAAGGAAAACTGAAAAAAAAGTAATAATAATAATGGAAAATTGTATAAGTCACAAAATGTTAACGAACTACGGTTATTAAAATAACCACTGCAGATTTAAACTGGTTAGTTTGGTTGATGACTAAGTAAAGCCCAAATTTACTGTTTGGTGGGTTGAATCACAGACTCATAATCATGTGCCCCAGGTGCTGAAATATAAAATGTTATCTATTATATTATATTACTATATTGGTTACAATTACTGTATCAATACATATAACAGACTACAGCATATTGACAATGCCATGGATACATTTGAATCTACTTCACAGATTCCTGTATAGTTTTGTAATCTTTATATTTATTCTATCTTTATTTTTTATGTTACTTTTCATGTTACAGTATAAGTGTTTCTGCTATGTATGCTGCACATTACTTTACATATATATTTTACTTTTAAGTATCTTTTCATGAATGGCAGACACAGGGGGAAGCAAACTATGAGTTTCTTTCTACAGTGGAAGCCTTTTTCTTTGCACATATGACAATAAAGCTATTTCCTTTGACTTTTATTGTATTGTATACTATTGCTCATATTTGTTGAAAAGTCCTGACTCCCCACTATAACTACATAGTGGTAAAATTCATTCAGCAATTATGAATCAACCTGTTGTGGCCTAAATTGCGTCACTGTGTTTATTTAGCAGATAATTCACACCTCAGCATCTTTACAGCCTTTTGTCTTTTCTTTTTCTTTTTTTTTTTTTTTTACAGTCGGTTCCTCTGCCCTAATAAAGCTGCCTGCATCCAGTCAGCAGTATCTGTGCATGGAGAGGGAGTGACAGAGCAGGATTTCAGTGTGTGGTGTAGTAAAGAAGGACTGCATGGGAATGTGGATTTTTACCGTTTAGGAGAATCAGTTAACAATCCATCACACAAAGATCAGGTTACACCAACATGCAGGTTCTCCACTACTGGTCATCGCTCTTGCGACAGGACTGTTTTCTGTCAGTAAGAGCTTATTGTCTGGCTTTCTCTAGGGGTTGGGGGTAGTGGGGAGGGTTTGGGTGAGAGAAATCCTATAGCCAGTTGCTCCTGTGTGATAGTTGTTAATTTATTGCTCGTAAATGAAAATGAAAAGTGCAAATGTGAAACTCTGAAGCCTTTTATTCATAACAAAAACAATATCCACAGCATGCACCATACATCAAGAATCAATTTTGTACAATAAGAGTTGCACCAACAAACCAACAATATAAATGTATAACATTACACAACACATAGACATATTTACAAAGTACAATTATCACTTTTATATGAGACTCCAAGACGGTAAGTTCATCAGATACTTTAATTTAGCAGTAGTAAAACCAGTCTACCCTTTACCTTTTGTTGATTCTATAAAGCCAGCGACTACACAATTTGTAGACAATGGTGTAATTTAACTACTCCTCTAAATGTGCTGTCTGAGCGTTGTTTGTGTGATACCATCAGGGAATCACAGATAGCAGTGTAGAATGGCCTGATGTCAGCAGATCAGATCTGGGATCTGTTAATAATGAGTCAGATCTGATAGAGACTAGCTTTAGTTAGAATAAAAGCTGACTGAGGATCTGATAGTGTGGCTGACTGCAGTTTCAGGGAGTGACAATCGTAGTCCGCTGCGGCTGACTCAGCTGTTCCTGTGGGAATCAAAGCCTTTTTACTCTGCTGTCACACGCTATAGTGATCTCAACTGTCTCAGTCAGCGCAATCACACTCTGTATGTTTATGTGTATTTTCCTTCGCAACAGAACCTCTCTAAAAACAAAAGTAACCAGACAGGTGCATTTTCCTGCCATGAGTCTTTGCAAACCAAACCTTCCCCCTCTAAATGTCTTATTAAACCTCTGTGCCCTCGCGATGATAAATGATCCCTGTCGAGCCCAATGGAGGGTAGAAATGCCCACTGGACCCACTGTACTGGCTGAGGATAGGGCTAGTGTAACCTAAGGAGGAGTTGGTGGGTGAAGAGGAGAGCACAGGGGGAGCTGGCACTTGTGGTACCCACTCTGGACCAATTGAGTTGGGGGAGTAGCTACTGAAGTTTCCAGGCTGTGTGGGTCTGTGAGGCCCATCTAAAGGAAGGTTAATCTGCAGTGGCCTGCTCAACCCATCGCCTCCCACCTCATTAGCCGCTCCAGAGGTCACTCCAGACATCTCAGACAAAAAGCTGCTCAGACACGGTGCGGGACCTGACGACGAAGGGGAGGGGATCCTGTCCGGTGTGGGGGAGATGCTAAGGGCAGGGTTTCCAGAGTGTTTGGGGCTGCCCCTCTCGCTGTCACCTGACTCTGGAGCCCCCGAACTGCTGTCGCCACCGGAGAGGGAATCAGACTTCCTCTTTCTTTTGCGGCGGAAGTTTCCGTTGTCAAACATCTTTTCACAGTTTGGGTCAAGCGTCCAGTAGTTGCCCTTCCCTGTGATATTAGAGGTTGAAATTCAGTTTAGATTTTTTAAATAGGCAACTTATTTTACAATATGCAACAACAGCACATTCTAAAAGCAATGTTATCAAACAGTAAATGGAAATTAAGAGAATTAATAATATCAGCCTTTCTCGGCTAGAGAGAAATATTAAAAACAGAGTGAAAAAGCATGTATTGAACTTTAAAATATTACCTGGATCATCCTCATCTCTGGGTACTTTTTTGAAGCAGTCATTGAGTGACAGGTTGTGTCTGATGGAATTCTGCCAGCCCGCTTTACTCTTGTTGTAGAAAGGGAAGTTGTCAGCGACGTACTGGTAAATTTGACTCAGTGTCAGTCTCCTGTCTGGTGCTCCGTGGATAGCCATGGCAATGAGAGCGGAGTAGGAGTAGGGTGGCCTGACCAGCTTCATCAGGTCTTCTTGTGAGGGCAGAGAGAACCAGCTCAGCTCCCCTCCTGGGCCCCCAGCTGCAGTTGGACCCAGGTACGGCCTCTGCATGCCATAGTGCTGAGGGACAAAGGGAGGGCCAGGGTTACCGGAGGGGCCGGTGGTAGCCAGGTACGGTGGTGTGTTGATCCCGGAGCCGTTGAACCAGAGGTAAGGGTTTGGGGAGGAGGTGGTGTAGTCGCTCAGGTCGTAGGAGGTTGGAGTGGTGCGCTGAGGACTCGGCAGTGAAGGAGGAGGGTAGTAACAGTCACTGTACATGCTGAGCTCAGGGGGCTCCTGGCCGAGGCTGGGGAACTGCGGGCCACATCGAGGAGGAGACTGGCCCTGGGCCTCAAATGAAGACATTGTCAAGTTTCTTCTCACCTCTCAGTGTCTCTTCTGAACCCGTTGGCTGTGGTTGTCCTTCCTTTTGATGCCAAACACTTAGCGTTGAGTTTATCAACCCCCGAAAGTCCTTTTCTCGTTCAGTCCTTTGTGGGTTTTTAAATGTGACTTGATCAAAATGGTCTCTGAGCTTCCAAGTTGTAGGCAACTCTTCTCCACTCCTTTCTTGTCTGTTTGCCCTTGCTGTATGTCAAGATGTCACCTGTCATACAGGCTTTATCTGTTTCCCTGGAAACGCCCCCTGCCTCTTCTGATTGGTTGTTTTCTCAGGTGAGTGGTTAGTTCCTGCTTTCTCTCTCACTTTTTTTCCTGCTGTCAGCTAGTTCAGTTCCTCCACTTTTGCTAACCCTCAGTCAAATAATTTTCCACTCAAGCTGTTAATCCATCATTAATTGAGTCATCTGATTGTTTTTTCATGATTGTGATGCAAATTTAAAGAACATGTAATTAAATATGTATTTGTTTGGCTTATTGGATTAAAAAATGTTTTTCCCTAACTGCATGTTAGCCCTGCTATAATGGACAGCTTAGTCATAATGAAGATGAATAATCTTGTTCTGCAGTGAGAAGAAAGACAATTTAGTGAAAACCCAGTCTAATGTAACATGTAATGTGCTCTACAAGAGTAACTAGATTTATCTGCAACTATTTTAATAATTATTTATTCTAAAAAAAAATTCTGGTTCCAGCTTCTTTGTCTTATGACAGTAAACTGAATATCCTTTGGGTTTCGGACTGCTGGTTGGTCAAAGCGAGCATCTAGAGGTTATCATTATTATTAATAATCATTATAATAAACTAAGCAATAGCAATATTGTTATGGCATCTTTAAGCCAGGTTTAGCACGAGAAATATCATAGAAACAGGAGAAGCCTAGTGTAGTAAGAAGAACAATAGGCTAATAACAGCATTGGTGTGGCACTGGCCTGTGCAGTTTAACTGGGAATATATAGTACTTTGATATTATTTAGCCAATTCAAATGTATTCTCTGTAAATGAAGGCAACTTTTTAAATTGCATATATGGAAGCTAATGTGTTTTCCAGAATTTCACATGTTCTCCAATAGATAACTGATAAATTAAATGAAGGGTCAGCAACGTACTGGTGAATATGACACAATATCAGTCTCCTGTCTGGTATTTTTACACTCCTGTCACTCACTATAGTGATCTCTACTTTCTCAGTCAGCACAAGACAGACTGTTTGTGTTTCTATGTGTCTATCGTCTTTCACAACAGAACCTCTCCAAAAACAAAAGTAACCAAACAGGTACATTATCCTGACCCGCCGTAACGTCTCTTCCTTCACAATGATGGATGATCATCGAGCCCAGTGGAGGGTAGAAATATCCACTGGAACCGTTGTACTGGCTGTGGATAGGGCTAATGTATCCTAAGGAAGAGTTGGTGGATGAAAAGGAGAGCACAGGGGGAGCTGGCACTTGGGCTACCCACCCTGGACCAACAGGCTGCTCAGATCTACGAGGCCCATCTAAAGGAAGGTTAATCTGCAGTGGCCTGCTTAAACCATCGAGCTGCTCCATCCCAGACAAGAAGCTGCTCAGATAATGATGAAGGGAGAGATCCTTATGTCTGGGTATGTTTTTTGAAGCAGTCATTGAGGTGGTGTCTGATGGGATTCTGCCAGCCCGCTTTACTCTTGTTGTAGAAAGAGATGTTGTCAGATGTACTGGTCTCCTTGGATAGCCATGGCAATGAGAGTAGGGGGAGAGTAGGTGTAAGGGGGCCTGACCAGCTTCACCAGGTATTTTTGTGAGGGCAGAGAACACCAGCTAATTTTTTTTTTTTTTTTTTTTACCAAAACAGTATTTACTACCACTACATATTGGTGCGATTAAGGAATAAGGGTGATGATGGTGTGAAAATGATCTTGACAATCATAGGAAGTTACATCATCCATGTTTAAATTGTGTGCGCGACCCGCCGCTCTTTCCTCTCTCAGTTACCGCGAGAACTCTGAATTTGACGATTGAACAATTTGACGAACTTTCTGAAGAGAAGACTTGTAACGTAAGTTTGGCGAACTTTTTAAAACTAAGTTATAGCTTTTAACCCCATAAACTGTTGATTAAAACTCCGGCCAGTACATGTAGGTACGGTTGATCCTCTTGTCCGATGCGTAACGTGTTAAAATATCCATTTTAGTAGAGCTTACCATCCTAACTCTCCACAGGACGACAGTATGTAGCTAACAGCCACGCGCTAACGACCAAACTAACGTTTACCTTTGCTGCCGTGACCGGTTATCGTCAGGGTAAACTTTGTGGTTTTAGCTAGCGTGAGTTTTTTTTCAGCCAGGAAAGTATTGGTGGTGTTAGTTATTGTTTTTTAGCCAACTGACAGCTGATTTGAAAAATAAATAAATAGATGGCCGAATCATCGTTGCCCACCGAGCAAGACAGCAAGGACGACGTGTTGGAGCTGAACAGAGATTTAGACAGAATGATTGAAGGCGCCGAAAATATGTCAGGTATGTAATTATCTTATTTCATGGTAGCACTGTGTTAGGCTTCATGTAATGTCACAGTAAATAGGGATTCGGATGTGAATTTGTGGCAACAAACACTACTAGGTCAACTTAATTTCCAATAGCTGCTGTAGCATACTCTTTATTTCTCGTCCACCTGTAGTACACCTGACCTGGATGGCTTATGACATGGTGGCGCTGCGGACCAGTCCTGAGCTGGCGGCCTCTATGCGCAGACTTGAAGAAGCGTATCACAGATGCAGAGCTGCTGTGTATGGAGACTGTGACCAAGAGCCAAAGATGGACACTTGTCCTGATCCTGCTGCCACAACACCTACTCAGATGTGATGTTGTCATCAGCTCACAAGTAGTGCACTGAGCGGATAAAGTTGTTAAAGCAGTGTTAAATTTATTTATAATTGCATTGTCTTCAAGTAAATATTGCAATATCCGTAGAGCTGTTGTCTCTGACCACATCAAAACATAATGCTTCATTCAGTAATGTAGACTTCAGCATTTTGAATTCAGTTGATGTTAGCATGACCTGTAAATACTTTTGTTGTACTGTTTGTTTTGTAGGTACCGATGTGATTTGATGTATTTACCCTGTTAAGTTGAATAAATAGAAACATCATAATGAGACTGTGTGCTGTTGTTCTTTCTTTTTTAGACAAGTATGGCAACCTGATTTTGAACCGAATGTCAGTTTACTGTATGTCTGACTTTTACTGCACCTGTATGCAGAGTTCCATTTCAAATTTGTTAGATTTTGGTATGTTATTGTAATTGTTGCAGCCTGTTTTGTTCTTGTGTATTTATTTATTTTTCCAGATGGAAAACACAGAGAAGAGCACAGAACAAGCTACTTCCACTGTCTCTGAGGTGGAAAACATACTGAAAAGGCTGGACTTGTTGTCTAACAGTATGGACCAACTGGCATGTATGTATGACTGTTTATTCCTGTTCCCTTAACACGTTCTAAATGTCAGTAAGCATCAATTATAACAGCAAGGCGACCCTGGTGATTGATTTCCAAGTATGCAAAGCGTACGATGTAACTGCTGTCCTAGATCTGAAATGTGATAGCCAAAAGTGGATTATTGTACACCAACTGCTGTTCAAGTTAGCGTTGCTTGGAGATGTCAGTGGTGCAGAGGTACATGATACTACATGATGTCTGTCAGATTGCTCTCTGCTGATGTGTAGATAGGAGTAACTGAAGGATTTAACACACGTGGGTGTCCATCAGGCCATTTGATGTGAGGCATGATCTTGCAACTTTTTTTTTTTTTTTTTTTTTGCCAGGGGGGACAGATGTGGGCAAAGAGTTTGTCAGAGTAATCTGTTTACTGTGTTGTCTTAATTATAACTGCACACTCACTTTGAGCTCATAGACTGGAAACAAACATCAGAGGTTTGTTGTATATTAAACTTTGTAAATGAAAGGATTTGAGATATTGTGATATTTGATGCTGTGTCCCTTCTTTACAGTGTATCTCACTGGCAGTTAGTATCCAAGGAATATATCTACTTTACCGATTTGTACTAAGATGAAATGATACAAGATGTTCTCTAACAGATACTAGTTTGTCTTACTTTTGTAAACTAATGGTTGTTTCAATTTTAAGAAAAATAAAAGTACTTAGCCAAAGTTTTAATGCTTAAATTTAGTTTTCCAAAATTGTTTACATTTTTCCAGCTGTTGTGCATTGCATTTTGGTATAATAGTGTCTATAAACACCACACCCAAATTTACTCAGTGTTATATGCATACATATTTCTTTGTGTGAACTTAACATTTTCACTTTGTCTGTGTGAATTTGTTTGTAGTATGAAATTTATGCTTTCAGGGAAATCTACCTGTGTCACAATGATGTATCTTGTGTCAGTCATACAGTGAAACAGTAGTACTGCTTTGAAATAACAGGAGAAAATACAGTGAAACATAGTGTATATCATTACATTTTTCATCCAGGCTGTTTGTTCTTGAGTACAATAATAGTTGGTGTTTGGAGCCTTATGTATTCTGAAATGTGACCTTTGGACATCTTAGACCTGAGGCAGTTGTGAAACAAGATATTTGTTTTCTGTCTGCAGTGCGAACCCAGCTGAGGCAGTGTGATCTGATCGTTTGTGTTGGCTGTCCTGACAAGCTTGCGTTTCTGAAAAATCCAAGGCGCACCGAAGCAGCTGCCTCCAGCTTGACCTGAAAACGAGGCGTGAAGAACAGAGGTAATGCTGTGTGTCTGGAAACATATCATCACCCATGTAAAAGTCATTCTTTCTTAGGAATTTTATTTACTAAAAATACAAGTGAGGGTACCAAAAAAGGAATTACGTAACAGTGACCTTTGTGATTGGGGAAAATTGTGACATTTGTTCAGATGTTCTTAAAAAGGCTACTGAACAAGCTGCACGTATGTGTGTGCACTAATTAGCACACAGCAACACCAAAACAGCCGCAAACACCCACATTAAGCCTGGTGTTTGTTCCGGTCAGAGTCCCGCAGGGTGCAGTAGACAACAGTGGCTCTGTGCTTCAAAGTTCTGGTCTGTGGCATCAGTGAGCAGCAGCGGGATGTGGGTGTGATGGGTAATCATCTCCTTCACCCCGGGGAAACTCTGCAGCACAGCAGCGCACACACACAAAAACAGATGACCAGAACCTAATGATGCAGCACAGCACAAGTCAGCATCAACGCTCCCCGAGGCGTGCCACAAGATGTGAACTTTCCAGTTTATGTTGAGTGAACGCGCTGACTTTTTCCCTCTCATTTTGACTGTGTAGACAGTGGTATCATCATTTTCCGTTTACCTCTGTCTTGTTGATGCCAGTGCCGAGGGAGTAAGAGCCGCCTCTCTTACAGATCATGACGTTGTAAACCTTTCCTTGTTTCAGCAGCATCAAGGTGTAGGGGTGCCCAGCAGAGCCTTCTGAGCTGTCCCTCTCCACAAATGCCCCGTCCTAAAGACAAATCCACACACTAAATCTTGTGAAAGTTTAACAGCACTTTTAGTGTATATTTGTATGTTTGTCGATCTACTTTAGAAGAACAGTGAGATACGTGAGACCATAGGAAGCAGCACCTGACCTTGTTAACACTTCTGCTTTGTGTCTGGTCACCTTTCCTCCATACTAGATGGGATCCAAGCCCTGGATGCACCATAAAGCAGTCATAGTGAGGACTAAATACACTCTTTCTGCTTATTTTTGGATAAAAAATAGACAACTGTGTTTTAAATAATTGTTGTTGGAAAGGAAATGTAACATATTTCCAGTTACCCAGTCTAGTGAATAAAATACAACCTCAGTTCTTGCAGCAGATAAAAGGGTTCCTCTGTTCTTTTTACAACATCGCCATCTACTGTTTCCCTAATGAAAGTGCTCTACATGTGTAACTGCACAGAAAAGTTCCCCCTTAACATCCCGTGTGTTCTCCAGCCATCACAGTATACAGAGAAATTATGGCTTAGTTGTGTTTCTGCTTTTGATTCTCACCTGTTTTGGTTCTGGTGTTGAAATGTTAACCATTGTAGGTTGTGTTGGTTCTGGGGGAAGTGGAATAAATTTACTTGTTCTGGGAAGGGAAAGAAGAAATAGACCATTATTGAAAAAAAAACTGCATTACCAAGGACACAGTGCTTGCTAGACTCACAGATATATGTATAGAATGGACTACCTTTAAGACAGGTTTGTGGCTTTAGGGATCTGTGGTTGAAGGAGGCTGCTAGTGAGTGATCCAGGAGCTTTGCTGCCCTCTTGTGGACATTATGGATAGTGTGAAATAGAAATGTGGTATTATTAAGACAAGACTACAACATTTTGCTGTTACAGACACAACATAATAAGCAGCACCTACTTGATGTTGGAAGGTCTTACAGGGATGTGCCACGTTGTCCAGGCTTCATGCTCCAGTCAAAAGTGGTCTGGTTGGCTGGTGTCAATATTAGGGAAAATTTTATGAAAACATTTTACAAAATCAGATAATCAAAGTCCAACACATTATGCCTCCACCAAGAACATATCAAGCGTCAGAATATTCACCAGTAAGCAAGGTGAATGGGGAGTAATTAAATATACAATAACCTGTATTTAGTCTTGATCGGGGAAGAAGTGAAGGTTTATATACACAGTACATACACAGTGAACACGTTAGGAAACATGTACAGCAGTTCTGTTTTCAAAGCACACAAAGTGAAAAGCAACTGATATACTGAGATGTTTCGTTTTCATATTATTGCACAGCACTGGGGTTGAGGCGGCGTCATTGTGTCTGCAGAGGCAGATGGCTTACTGTGCTCCTGTTATCCTGCACATCATAACTACTTTGTCACAGCCTGGTAACTTCAGCTGCGAAGGTCGTAACATGTCACATACTTAGAGCATACAGGGCTTTTTAAGATAAATATTTTAACATGTCAGTTTTTAAATAACAAAAATAAACCACAAATCTATGATATCACAAGAGATATAAAAACTAAAGAAATTCAACAGTGCGAAGTTCTGTCTTTGCTACTCACCTTCTTCATGTAGACAGCGAGATCTTGTGGGGTCCATCTCCTCAGCTCCGCTTCAGAGGGAACAATACTAAAATGTATGCTTTGTCTTACAATATTTGTGCTCTTATAAATATACATATACATCCACCAAAAAAAGAAAAAGAAAAACAAAGGGTTTGCTTGATGGACCTTTTTGTTTTGCAGTGGGATCACAACGCTGTTGCTCTTGAAGTCAACATATGAAATGGAAAATAACATCAACCGTTCTTTAAATACACAATCATCTTATGCACCTCTTTGGTGAAAGGGCATATAAATGTTGAGATATAGAATAATAGAACGTGTGCACAGTTCTTATTTTGTCTGCCTTCAAATACAGAGCCTGCTAATTTGCTTTCACACATACATATTCAACCGTAAACATGACGCTGTGGTGGTTGTGTAGAGTCTGCTCTAACTCCTCTGTCTGACTTTTGAGTCATGTTGCGATCTCATACGTGCGTTTTGTTCTAATTCATAACATGGCGATGTGGAAGGCTGCATCACATCTTGTATCCCAGTCTCAGCCTGTCCCACATCAGGCCTCTTGGCATCTCACACCCAGGTGAGAGAGGAGGGGAGAGGGGAAGAAGAGGTGATCAATCACACTTAGATCCCCCAAGACCCCCAGGCATGTCTAGGTGAATACATGAGTCCTCCTGGGGGGTCCTTGTGGGAGATCACCCCCCACCCCCTGTTTTCCTCCTCTGCCCTGATTGGGAAACATATCCCCCATGGAAGACATAATTCTGTCACTGCAGAGGAGACATGAAATACAGTATAATTATAAAGCAAGTAATGGACCAAATTAGAATAGAATAGACTTTATTGTCATTACACAGTCATGTGCAATAAAATTGGGGTAAATTTAGCTGAGCATTAAATCAGTGTAAGATTTAGAAAATTAGATTTTTATTTTTATATAAGTCCAAAGTGTTTGAAAATGCTAATTCCCAAAAACTGTAGAAGAATAAATATCTAATAAGGACACAGAGTGTTTTTTTTTTTCAGCAGACATGACTGGAAGAGCAGTTGTAGTCATCTAACTCAGAGGAGCACAACCAACCCACAGCATCATATGGAGGCCAATATGGAACCAATAATGTACCCAGTGGAGAGCAGAGATAAGGGGCGGAGCGGTGAGGGCCTCCAGTGGGGCGAAACCTTCATTAACACACAGCAGGACAGCATGGGAAATACAGGACATCCCCAGAAGCAAACAGACAAATGGGGATGGATGAGAGGGAGTGTTTTGGTCTGTGAGAGTGTTACTTGTTCCTTTAACAGTCAGGAATTTATTTTTTAAACTGTTGTATAGTTGTGGTTTCTCAGCTTGTCTATCCTTTTTTTTTTTTCTTAAATGAGCACCACAACCTCATTTTGCCCTCTAAAAAAATGTCCATCCACCTATATGTTGATCATTTATGTGGAGTTGGGTTTGTTAATAATGTAGTTCCGGTGTTTTCTTGAACCGGTGCACATGGGTCCAATTTTAAACAATAAGCACCCAAATGGGGCTTTGTTGACTCTGATGTTACTTGAGTTCCTTGGGATACAGTTGATCTGTAATGTAAGGATGATTGTTGTTTTCATGCCATAATATCTCACTTAGCTTGTTATTTCCTGCTTCTACAGTAACTGGTCTGCAAAGATAGTTAAAGAGCCCTGCAACCAGCCCCCTTTCTCTTTAGACCAAACCAAAGAGAAAGGGGGCCCACTCCTCCTCCTCCTCCTCCTCCTCAGGCATGGACCCCCTGATGAAGGTAATATCCATGCCATCACTCATTTAGCTGAGACAGTGACAGATTTATGACACGTCCAGCTGAGAGGAAGATTTTTGGAGATACAGGGGGCTTAGAAGAAAGAAGGAGGCAGATGAATGGCTCCTTTAGACACAGATAGGCCAGTGGGCGGAGATGAGGCTCCTCTTAGACCTAATTACTTGCAAATTATAAGATTAGAAATAAACTCGCATTCAAGGTGGAATGTGAGTCACACTTATTTATAACTGTCGCCTCCCTGGATTTACAGAGGAATAACTGGACCCCGGCGTGACCCGTTTTTCTGAGAGTGACTCGAAGTTTGGTCAAAATCTCGGAGACCGTTTGCAAAGCGGTTTCTTCCCTCTCGCTTTGATGTATTGTCATACATTTGCATTGCCTGTGCCTAGGCAGCGGTGTCTCCGGATTATCAGGCCAAATACATTCTAACTCTACACTTCCCTGATTTGTCTTTCAAAAGCCTCGCTGCTCTTTGAATGAAATCAATACACGTTGACATCAAAGTGATAGTGGATCAACACCTTGGTTAGGTGTAAGTTGCGACATGTTACCCATGTAATCCTCTGTTAAGTGTATTCAGTCCATTCTTATTCTAATAGACACAGGGTGTGCGCAACTGGGATTTATTAAGTAAAATATGTTTTTTTTCCCCCAGCTGTTGGTTGAAATAAAACGTAGTATTCAGGAGTCTTTTATTTTGACTTTTTTTTAAATTATTAAACAAAGGACAGTATTCATAAATAGACACTCAAGTATTTATACAAGTTGACACGGGAAAAAAGGAATGAAAAGTGCAAACAGATATTTAACAAGGCCTTAACTGTGATCTAGACAGAAAACGGATCCATGTACAAATCTTATCATTATTGTTATTCTTTAATTTCCTTGTTTGGGTCCACGGTATCTCCGCCTAAAGCCGTGTCCATCCCCACCCTCCCTCCTGGCGCACACATGTTTGACTATAACCTGGGAGCAGTCCTCACAGTTCACTTTGCAGCACCAGTGGAATTTGCAGTTGCAGCTGCTCAGTACCTCCGTGCGCCTCTCCTCCACCCTCAGGCCGCATTCGTGACACAACCTGCGGCAGCTCTGCCTCTCCCACTGGGTCAAACCCTCTCCGTGCTTCATGCACTCCCGGCCCTCGGTGCCGTACAGCCCCAGGCTTGTGTTCTTGGTGCAGTAGTCCGGAGAGTCCTCCAGGTAGATGAGCTCTGTCTGGGCGAAGCCGCCGAACGCGTCCACGATGGCACCTCTGTTATCAGCACTGTTGCCGGCTCTCATGCGCTTTTTGTCGATGTCCAGTTTTTGGGCTTGGCTGTGCTTGATCTTCAAGTAGTTCCCAATCTCTCTGAAATCTGACAGCTGTGTCCAGCAGGTTTGGACGCTGCAGCTCTCAGACATGCCGTGGCATCTGCAGCTGCGCTTCATTGTTGCCTTCACAGCCTGTCGGAAATCAGGGACAGTTAATTACTGCCGACGACTTTAAACTGGGTAGAGTCAGTTAAATGACTGGTGTGAGTGTAACCTACCAGCCGCCCGGCTTCGTTGTTGTGCAGGTTGACAGCAGCTCTGGAGTCCTGACCTGTCTCCTGTGCGTCCACGTACTGTTTGGAAATCCTCTCCCCGAAATCAACGTTATCACTGCAGCCACCCCACAACCAGCCGCGACCACCTGCACAATATCACCAGAAATCAGATCAGCAACTTGCCATAATTTAAAATAAATGGCTGCAGATCAAAAATAAGTTTTATGTCCTCAGCAGGTCACAGTGGCTTGTTAGATATGAAATAGTAGTCTGAGTAATACTGGATTTTTGCTGTTATCCTCACCAATTTTCCCGTTCTTTGAGACATCACAGCCACAGTCGTCCAGGTCTCCCAGACTGCAGTTCCTGGTCAGAGTGTACATGACCCCTGCCGCACTGATGGCGTGGACGAAAGAGGTCTCTCTGGTGGCTGTCAGTGAACGGAAATGAGCAGTCTCGTTTGATTTGTCATGTAGAGCAAGGTCATTTCAAACTTTCATTAGTGAGATCAGCTTCCAAAACTGAAAGCGATGAATGAACGTCTATGAAATAGAATTAACATGTTTTGGCAAATACTGTAAAAAAAAAAAAAAAAAAAAAAAATTAACTAAAGTTGCGGAAATTTTAACTGGATTTCTGTACAGACATGACTTAACAACAAATGAATGTAATGCAGATCTATACCTAATATTCCTAAAGTCATATTTATGAATGGATACAAATACAGCAATTTTTTTGAGTATTTCCATATCGCTGCATGTGTCACGTGTAGTATAGAAACAATATTATTTACACAGCTAAGACACATTTTGCGCATACATGCAATCTTCAGCATTTATGGACCTATAATCATAACTCAGCAAGGGAACTGTATTTACTTTCTCAACCTACCGCGTCTTAGTCCTTTGAGCTGGGTTGCGCTGTCGGGACAGTTCCATCTGTCCCAAGCAAACTGTTGCTTGCACTCCTCGATCCCACCCTTTGCACCCACCTGCACGCTTCTTGCGTAGGTGAGATAGGCCTGCAGAGGAGGGAGTGACAGTTATTTATTTATTTAGGTCTTGAATCGCATTTTGAATCGTTATCCTCCACTTTTCAGAGTTAAAAGTTTAAATGCTTTCTATTTACCTTCGGTCCCGTCATAAGAAAGTTACTCGCCACCCTGAGAAGAAGACAGAGGATAAAGAATGAGATCAACCCATTTTAACTTTACATAAATATATATATATATATATATATAAGATACAGGAAAGCAATATAAGTAGTGTCTTACCAAGCATATCCCGGACACAGTGTGTATAAAAGAGGCAGGAGCCAATATAATGAATGCATTATTTCACCTACACCGTTAGCCCTCAGAGTAGATGAGATCTACTTATTTTGACCCTGTGTGCTGCAACTTTCTCTTTTATATGAATGAAGAACAAATGGAACTCTTGTTCTTTGTCCCTCGGGTCCGAGAAAGCTGATTGGGTGACGGGTTCAGGAAACGCCTATATGCGCACTTCAAAGGGTGGCATTAGGCGACAGTTTATTTTCTACCCTTAGGCTGTATGACACCGAGACACTAATATACAAACGGGATCAGGATTTGGCCACTGACAAACCAGACAAGAGTCCTATGTATTATAAAAATATTTATTAAGTAACATTTTCGATTAGAAATGCATTTCAAATATTAGACAATTTGTAGACATCAGACAAGACAAACGCAACAAATCCAACTAGTTATCCCCTAAACACCAACATAAACGAGTGAGCATGCGTGGAGAATTTATATACAGAGTCAAATCTGTAAGATGTAGATCTGTAGAAAAGTGCATTAAAAGGCTTCAAGTGATGTGATACTTATATTACTGTACAAGTCTTACCGGTGTCCATAATGCTGAAACAAATGAAAAATGATGAGCATACTGACTCAATAGTCTCTGCAAAAAATGGCATTCAGTGCCGGCGCGCACGGTGCCTGCGCTTCGTTTTATTATGTGGTTTCCTCCCACTGTCTTTATGCGCACAGTAATATTTAGTAACAACTTGAGTACATTTGTCGCACTTCACTGTGCAGCACCAGTGAAATTTGCAGTTGCAGCTGCTCACAACCTCAATGCGCTTCTGCACCACTCTGAGGCCGCATTCGTAACAGAGCCTGCGGCAGCTCTTTTTCTCCCACTGGGACATGTTCTTGTTACCCTTGAGACACTCCCGCCCCTCGGTGCCCTGAAATCCCGTGCTCTGGTTCTTGACGCAGTAATCTGGGGAATCCTCCAGGTAAATGAGCTCCGTCCGAGCGATGCTGCGAAAAGCTTGAGCGATGGCTCCTTTGTTGTCCGCGCTGTTCCCAGCCCTCGCTGGCTTCTTGTCCATCTCCAGTTTCTTTGCGTGTTCGTGCTTCATCTTCAGGTAGTTACCCACCTCTCTGAAGTCCGCCAGCTGCATCCAGCAGGTTTGGATGCTGCAGCTCCCAGACACTCCGTGACACTTACAGGCTCTCCTCATGGTGGCTTTGATTGCCTGCCAACAGAGTGAGGATGTTAGCTGGCACAAATCTACACAACTTTCTCTTTCTTCATTGATTGAAACTCATATGTAACACCACATACCACAAAAGTGATTCCAGGAAAAAAAAAAAAAAAAGTAAAATCAGATCTTACCAGTCTGCCTACTTCATTGTTATGCAGGTTGACTGCTGCGCGGGAGTCATGCCCATCTTCCAGTTCATCCACAAACTGTTTGGAGATCTTCTCTCCAAACTCCGCATTATCACTGCAGCCTCCCCAAATCCACCCTCTGCCACCTGGGGATTAAAAATGCGCCGTTATTAGATATATTTCGTTAATTAAAGATCCAGCTCATGTAATTTAGTCTAATAGTGATTAGACCACGCATAGAATAAAAATGTACCTGTCTGTCCGATTCTGGAGTCATCGCAACCGCAGTTGTCAAAGTCCCCCATACTGCAGTTCTTGGTCAGCGTGTACATCACGCCTGCCGCGCTGATGGCATGGACAAAAGACGTTTCCCTTGTGGCTACAATAAGAAGCAAAGAAAGAAAACCACGATGTTAAACTTTGCTGTCTATTAAATGCACAACGCTGCCCAAATCCTGTGCGTAAAAGGCGTGTAAACAGTGTTTAAAGGCGTTATTACTGAAGATTAATGCGGTAACCATTTTGAGCATCTTTGTCCGTGTGGTTCCAGCAAGGAATCTAAGTTCATGTTTGTGTGTATTCTCCGAGGAGGTCAGAGCGTCAGCTACAGCACCTTCACTACACTGAAGGATAAACTTTATGCAAGAGCGCGTCAAAGTTAGTTGCAGTTGCTGGAAGTGAACTCATTACCACACCACCTGCTGTAGCATGCCATGCATGCGATGCAAATATGTGGATACAAATGTCTTACCACTTCGGAGGCCGTTGTGTGTGGATAACTGGAGCGTGCTCTCTGGGCAGTTCCACCTGTCCCACGCGAACTGGTGTTTGCACTCCTGTATTCCGTTCTGTGCGCCCACTTGCACACTGCTGGCGTAAGTCATAAAAGCCTTGGGAGAGAAAGCAAATGACATTGTTATTTATTATTGCATTTATACCATTTTACAATATTTCAATCAGCTAGGGCCTAACAAATTCGATGTGATTGTCCCAGAAGAGGTTTGACGCACAAAACTTGCTCAGATAGATTAAGACAAAAATGTATTTACCTTAGGTCCAGTCATGAGGAAATTATTCACGGTCCTATAGAAAGAAAACAAGACAGTCGCGTTAATCCCATGCCACTATACCACCGGCAAACACACATCACACTGTAGAATTTTAAAATTAATTCATCCAGAAGTAAGCCACATACCAAGCGAAGGCAAACTGAAAGTGACAGCACATGGACAGAACCATGGCTGTAAGGAGATTTAATGGTCCCATAGCGGCTGTATTCCAAGCGGAGGCCTGCTTGTTCGTATCCCAGATGTGAGCACTAAGAGAGAAGAGGGCAACTGACGTTGTAGCCAGACCCCACGCTGATGATATTTATATGGTCGTGCTCCTTTGATTGACAGATTTGTCCTGCAGGTAACGATTCATTGTGAAAATGCGTCAACGACGACACTGATTGCCGCGTCCTATAGACAAATAGGAGCCGTCGGTGCATAAGTGCACTTCAAAGTAATGACACAGACAGTTAAACAGCCCCTCATTCATTCACCTGTCGTTCCCAGGCTTTAATCCTTATGCTCTTTTCCCACGAAATGAATAATATATCCAGTGAATTTAATCAGTGTGTCATCCCATAGGAACATCGCCAACAGGACAAATAAAACCATATGATATTTAAATCTTACTATCAGTTAATTTCAGGTTTATCAACCTATAAATAAAGTTTAGAATATTAAAATGATACAAGGAGACAAGTGAGCGACATCACTGTGTCACTATAAAGCTATTACTGAGTACTGGACACACAAAATCCTGTAACAATATATGGCAAAATGACTGTTATTTCTTGTTAGAGGGTTTAACAGGGCTTGGCCACAACACTGTGCAACTTGGTTTCCCCAAAGGCTTCCATGCATTACGGAAATAGAGCACTGAATGTCGGCCTCATGTGTGGTTGGAAACGTCTGGGAAATGGCACCAGTGTCCCAGGGAGAGAGACGCTGACTACAAAGCAATAAAGTCTTTCAGGGGCTGACGGTATATAGTCATGTAAATATTGCCTCACACATCGGCGACTTTGGCAACGTCGTGATAATAGGATAATAGATGTTTCCCTGGGAAACAACCTGGTGTGAAAACAGTCTGGAATTTACAAGAGTATAAACACATAAGAGCTTTAATGTTTCACCCATTAAATTGTAAGTTAGTTTATTGGTATACTGTGTAATTTAGTTCTATAATGCGTTTGATTTGTAGATTTCTGATCAAGTCCAAAAATAAATCAGATTCATATTGATCTTGCGTAATATAGAAATCCGGGGACTATCCAGCGTTTAGTTCCATGGCATTTAATTCTGCTGATCTTCTCCCCTTGATTTAGATTACATAATCACTGCCATCATCAACAGTGATGCCAAGTTTCTGTCATTTCATACTCATACTGTGATTTGATGTGAGAGAAGTCACTGAATTAGTGATTAACATTACAGTTTTTAAGTGAAATGGCTTACACTTGTCAAATCCCCTTTAAGCCACTCAAAATCCCCTAAAACAACAATTCACTCAGCGCGGTGGACAATAGGTGGACGGCTGGGCGAGGTCCGCGGCGAGGTGTAGGTGAGGATAATCCCCACTAATTAGATATCACCTTCATTCATACCGCAGTATGACTGAAACCTAGAGCCTCTCAACACCTAGCCGAGGGAAGTAATACAGAGCGATTAAAAATCCATCTGGGATGTTTCATAATTTGTTCTTGAGTGAGGGGCCTCCTTCAACGAATTTAATGGGTTAATAACCTGCAAACATCCAGCTGGGCGTGTTTCTACATAAGTGCTAAATGTCTCCTTAACATCGAAACTCTCAAGGACAAATCACGCAGGATGATAAGTGGCATTTAAATAAATAGATTTTAATTTCTATTATGGATTTCAGGGGGTCGAGTAGGAAATTTTGGCTCACCTGTCAAAAAATATAATAATAATAGTATTTATCTTATAATGCAAAATTTACTACAAATAATTGAAACACTCCTTACTTCATTATGTATTCGATTTTTATGCAGCTTTGTGATAATGTGTAATGTAGCTCAGCTTTAAAATGGACAGAGAACATGTCAGGGTCCAGACCTTTGAATTACACTGTGCTTAAAATAACATGAGCTAAAAATGCACTTTAATTAAATTGGTCTAACAAGACATTTCAGACACATTAGGCCGTCCAGGGTGCGTTGTTGCGAGATTTATGTCCGTGCAAAGTGAGAGAAATAGAGCAATAAAGGCTCAGGAGGTGACAGGCTTGACAGACCGAGGAAGGGTGGCAGGACTGGTGACGCCAGAGAGCCACACCAGTCAGGGACACCAGTAACCAAGGCGGAGATTTTGGGCTATAAATTACCACTGTAGTACTGTGGTTGTTAAGTAGCATGTAATAAAAAAATTAATTAATGAATTAATTAAAGGCTACATAAGGACATGATCTGAAAAACCCAATAAAACATTTTATAAAATTTAATCTCAGTATTTTTAACAGAAAAAAAATAGTCTCATGATTCAGTGTTTAGTCAAAAAACGCTCTTTTAAAATATCTGTTTGTTTTTCATAATAGTATTTTTTTTTTTTTTTTTTTTTTTACACTTGATACTTTTGCTTAGTATTTTGTGCCTTATACATTAGTGTTGTTTTCAGAAAGTCCCGCCTCCCTGGCCCTTCAACCAATGGCTTTCCTCTCAGTAGAGTCAGTAACTGCTAGTTAGTAACTAGTAACTGCTAGTTACTGACTCTGCACAGAAGAGAAACCTTTAGCATTGTCTTTGCCTCCTACTTCATAGAACAGTATGTTTAGGCTTTGGGGAACCTTGAAATCAGATGCTGCTTTTGCAGTTAATATTGACTTAATGATAACAGCAAGGGCTATAATGATTGGTATTTTCATTACTGATTAATCTGCATTTCTCCATTATTATGTAACTGATAAATAGGTCTATAAATGTCAGAAAATTGTGAAAAATCCACATCACAATTTCCCAGAGCTCAAGGTGACAGCTTCAGATTCAGATTTGTCCAAATGAAAAACCTAGATCTGTTCTACTTACTCTCATGTAAGGAAAACAGCAAACTGAGACTGCTGAACTTTTTTTTTTCTATAATGTTTTTCCATTAATCCCATTATTCAACATGTCATCCAGGCTTTAATACCAAGTAAAAACCCACAGGCCAAGCTAGCTCTAAGCGTTGGCTGGCTAGCTGCCTTGTTGAGCTGATTAAAAAGAGAAAATGAAACAACCTCTCAAAATAAGGAGTTGAGATTGAGTAACTGGAACATGAATTGTACATTTATGTAGTTCATGTATTAATGTATTGTTTAGTGTCTGTATATATGCATATGACTATGTGCTTTACTGTTATTTTAAAGGTATAAAATGTGCGTACTTAAACATGGCCCCTGTTTGTGCTTAAAACTTCGACGACGTCTTCCTAAAAATCTGGTGAAAACTTAAAGTGATGAATATTGTGTACGCCATTTGCCAGCCGTTTAGACAAATCGTTTCTATTGTGTATCTAGTCCATGCATGATCAGCCCACGCCCCATGAGTATGTGTGTTAGAGTCTGAAAGCTGCACATGGACATGAAGGAGACACAGGATTGACTGGTTCCACGTCTTCATATTTATTTCATAAATAAAAGTAAAAAGTTTTTTAAGAAAACATCCCACATGATTAGACTGTGATTGCTCCCAGGTCTGTAGAACAGCCCCCACCCCACCTCAACCTGGATGCCTGCCTCTCTTTCTGTGCTACATCACTACACTACTCCCCAGTTTGGCAATATTGGAGACATGTTAGCTATGAACTAACAGTGCAAGACAGGCACCCAGGCTGAAGTTTTTACACCCAAGTGGTAAGAGAACTCCCCTGTGAGGATGCCATATACCATTACAGCACCCCAGGGAGCTCAAGAGCACCCTTTTCTGAAGACGGAGTAAGAGATTGAAATACTGTGATAATCAAAAGAAAGTGCTTTTTGCTGTGGCATCTCAGCTTCTTTTCTTCGTGTGCTCAGAAGTCAAGGCGTGGCATCGCCTTTCCGCTCTTGCTCAATGGCTGGAAAAGAAAGAGAAGAAGACACTGTTGGTCAGCAGGCTGGTGTTTATTGAATGTGCGAGAGGCTGCTGCTTTTTGATTTGCTGGATATCAGCGTGTCATCATGTGCTGATGCTGCAGCAGTTTTGGATTTTGCTTGCTGAGCATGTGGTCTTTTGACAGCGCTGGATGTGATGAGTAGCTACTGACAGGAAAATTGTTGCAGGGGATCAAGGCTTCAGCATTGTTCAGAGACGCACACATACACACGAGAGACACTCACTCTCTTTGGTCGGCAGAGGGTTTTTCTCTTTCGTCTCTGTCTTCTTCAGCTTTGTCTTGTCGAAACGGGCAATCTCAGTCATGTCAGGCTTGTCAGACATTTTGGCTGTGAAAGATGAGAAAGACACCTGAGCACACAGGTTTGCCCTTAACTGTCAGCTGTTATATTGACAATGCAGCATAACATAATATAAAAGCATAAACTGTATTATATATAATCAGAAGTCTAAGGGCAGTGTTTGAAGGGTCATCACAAGAGCTGTCAAAAGTCTGAATTGGCTCTGACTGATATTTAAAATAATCTTTTGAACCGACTGCACATAAAGGGAGTGGCTTTGACATGTGCAGCTCAGACACTCAGCTCAGACACATCCACTTGGATGCCTGCGAGTGGTGGTTGCCTCCCACACATGCTCTGTCTTGATATTCTCCTGAGCAAAATGGCTATGCAGCTAACATGTGCCTATTTTTACCAAGCTGTCTGATCATTCCATTGTCTGTGCTTTTCCCTCTCTGAGGCTGAGGTCTTTGTTCTCTCCCTCCGCATCTCCTCTGTCTCCCTCTCCCTCTCCCTCTCCCTCTCTCTCTCTCTCTCTCTCTCTCCCTCTCTGCATCCACCCCTGCAGCCTCCTGGATCGAGGCAATGCTCCACAGGCTCCACTGCAGTCATAATCCTGACCTAGCCTCAGGTCTGACTAATCTGTCTTGCACAGTCTGGCCCAGTCACGCCTGTTTGGACCACTGCTCTGTAAGAGGCTGCTGTGGAAATGTGACAAGCCCACTAGCCTGCAGCAAATCATTTGCAAACCAAGCTACAGTAAAATCATTCTCACTAGTCTGAATTTAAAAGGGGCCTAATAGAATCGGTTTGACATAGAAATAGTCACGCTGGGCTTGTGGCCAGAATTCTTACATTTGCAGTTTCTTGAAAAGAGGAACACGGAATCATCTCTTGATTACCCTGAGCTACAAATGGTGCCTGTATCCACCTCTTCCAAGCCTTGACATGAATAACAGCAGTCATTATTTCACCTTTTTCAATTATTCAGTAAACCTGATTGTCCACACATCTCGTCTATTGTTCCTTTATCGCTACCATCATCATCATCATCCTCAACATCCATCTTTCACCTCCTTTCACTGTTGCCATCAGCAGCCAGTTTCTCCTCATCCAGCCACACCCCAATCCTTTGTCTGACTCCTCGTAAAACAGAATCCGGAGAGAGACACATGGACACAGACAAAATGACGAACATGGTTAAGGATAGATGAGTCTTTCTTACCGGTGTTCCTCACAGCAGTGGGCTAAAATCCACCAGCGGAGAGAGTAGGGAGGGATAGAGACACAGATGGAGGAGGAAGAGCGATACGGAAGCTGAGTGAATCTGCCGGTGTGTGCACGCCTGGGTGTGGGTATATGAGGGAGGGAGGGGGTGAGAGAGGGAGAGAGATGGTAGAGAGAGAGTGACGGAGAGCTTGGTCAGCCTTCCTCCCTGTCATCAATATTAATACACTCCAGGGAAAAGACGAGAGGAAAGCAACCACTGATAGAAAACAGCTGTGCTGTGTAGATCATCTGAGACTGATTATATTAACTTATTCAGCTAATAGATTGTTATTATTGTTATACAGTGTTTTTGCTGAGTAGGTCAGGGATGTGCTGCATGACATGGCAGAAAGAAGATTTAGTCTGCTTCTAATCATAATGATGTACATGAGAAATAATGTGTACTGTGAAGTGTACTTCTTGTGACTTTGTGATAGTCATTAGATCCTGATATGTGTGTCAAAATGTTTTTATGTAGAAGTGCACAAAGACAGCAGACAGCATCAAACCCTGTTTATATATGTAATGCTTATTTTTAGCGGGACAAGTACATGGCATGGACCAGTGGCACATACCGCAGCTTTTATAGCCTAAGCTAGTTTGTAGTGCCCCACCTCAGACGGGCCTTTACACAGATACATTAAACTCAACAACAAAATACACACAAAACAAACAGTACACAAACAATTTTACAATACAATGACCGTAAAGATGTGGCTAATCAGAATTTATATGTACTGTGTACTGTACTACTATACCACTGTCATTACATGCTGAAATGGTGTTAAAGTTATGAGTATTTATAGAATTAAAGGGTTTTTTATACTTGCAAGGTATAGCACTACAGCAACACCTATTTATATTCAGTTTTTTTTAAATGACGACAAATAGCATTGAGTGGCGGCAGATACCACAGCATTTATAGCCCAAGCTAGTTTGCAGCGCTTGTCCTTATAAGGGACCTTTGTACAAATACACAAAACAGCACTAAATTGACCATAAAACTAATCTAACATACCAAAGAATAAGAGCTTCTAATCTCTCAGATATGAGTATCTGCTGGTTCTGTCAGTCCCCTATAACCGTAAATTATTTTCCCACATTCAGCAATATTTTTTATCTGGTTATACTGTGCATCTGCGTTGTTATTTACACAGTGGTGTGCATGGTTTTAATATTGATGTGTCACTGTCTTTATTTTGCCACTGATCAAGCAGCTGTTGATTACGTCAGGCTCTAAAAAAGCTGTGATGTGTAGAGCTCATGGTCCTTTGCTGACATCATGAAACCTGCTGGTCTTCGCTCTTTAATCCTCCCAGAGGTACAGTTACAACCAGCTGATGCCAGCCGCTGAGGACATATATCTCAGAGCGGACAGCTCATCTCAGGGTAGCGAAGCGATGATGAGTCAACATGACCTCAGCCCTTCAAACGATACAGTGAGCCAAGCAAGCTGGTGCACATTAGGTTCTGGTAAGCACTCTGTTAATGTGTGACCTCACATTCCTGGATGACTTTGGGTTTTACTGGACCACATCCACGTCATAATGAGGTCACTGATATTTCTGAGTGCTCTGGAAGAAGGCTGCAACACCACCTGCTGCCTGAAGTCTGGAGCTGCTTCGTTTTGCAGGAGCCATTGTGCATGTGGGCTTCACAAAATGAACAATAACACGCAGCCTTGCTACACTTTCTTTTGACATGAGGCTTGCTGAATGCTACACACAATACTTAATCATCCAGACCTATGTGATGGACCCATGGAGCTAATTATATTTTACTGCCCTATAAATGACGTGTCTCTCCATTGAGTTGTTTGTTTCTGTGTGATATTGGTGGGGGGAGGGGAAAAAGATCTTTGACCTTTTCTAAATTTGCCAGAGCCCTCCTATTAACCTTTCTGTTTGACATGTTAGCATATTTGAGGCTTGGAGACAAGATGCACACTGACAAAAGGTCAGATTTAGAGGCCAAACAAGCTGTCGGAGAAATCTGACAACCTGCTGCTTGTTGGTGGATGGTAATAGACCACTAAACCTTTTCTGGGATCAAGTCTGTTTCTGTGTTGTCTGACAGTGTCTAGATGAAGGATCAGTGTTACTGATGAACACTCTTTGAGGTCCATGTCCAGCAGCAGCCACAGGATGGCAGCACTGTGCAGTCTGAGATGTTTCTGAAGATACATAGATAGATACATAAATAATTATGCTGCATTTGTTACATCTTACTCCACCCTAACCCCTAACAATATTCAAAGCATATAGGAAGACTTTGTTAGGGCACAGCAAACAGATGTGCCTAAATATGTTGTAAACACAGGATGGCAGCACAAGACTGTTTTAAATTTGCAGCTTGAGCTCTGCACAGTCTGTAAGAGACCACCAGGGTACACTCATCCCCAAGCACCAACAAGCATAACAGCTTGTAACAGCTTGAATCCTAATGTTACTTATATTTATTTATATAAACTTTTTTTCCATATTGTGTTAATTACAAGCAGGGTTTTAAGCAACTCAACTCACTGGTTTAGAGACAACAGTAATTCAAATAACTAGAAAACGAGATTCAGATATTATTGATCAGCAGTGTTTCAATTAAAGCAACATTTATTGCCATTAGTATGGAGAATAAGCACATGGTTTGATTGAAACTGATTTGTTGGCACGTTTTCTTTTAAGCAGCCTTTTTAAATTCATGTTGAAGCATATTAGTTGTAAGAGAGATAAGTTTGCACCATGTTTTATGCTCAGGAACAGGCCCCCATATGATGTTTACTGTTCAGAGCCCAGTATGGAGGTACAGAGATTTAATACAGTTTTATCTTGAACTTGGACCGATGTATAGGGATATACTTCAGGTTTTGGCTGTTAAACACAATGTGTTATGTTTGAGAACTCTTAAACGTATTTCACAGGATAACAGACCAAGAAATAGACAGTTATATAACAAATCAGTAAAAACCACAACTTGCCATTGTTACACTTTGTTGCACAGATTTAATAAATTAGAGGTAATGTGTTATTTAGTGAGCTTTAGAGGTGTTGGGAGAAGAGCTTTTACTTTTGGACAGAGCCCCGCTAGCTGGTTCACCCTGTTTCCAGTCTTTATGCTAAGCTAAGCTAACCACCTACTGGCTGCTGCTTCAGTCCATAAAGGATCAAGGAACTTTATTGTCATACCAGTACATTTACATGTTATGGCACGAAATTAGTACTCAGGTCCCAGTTTAAGCCATCAAGAGCAAGACCATACAGACATGAGAGTGGTGTCAACCTTTTCATCGCACTCTTGGAAAGAAAGTGAATAAACTGTGTTTTCTGGAGCTTGGATACAGACACATCTATGCACACATATGCACTCTGGCACACACACAGCTTAAGTTATTTTCCATCATCCAAATTGATAGAAGATGAGTTTAAGTGTTGGTAATAGAGTGGGGAATTTGCACCCCCGAACAAAAGAGAGGAGACATTGTTATTCAACAAGCAGAACTCCGGCTGGAGTGTAATTACCAACCACATTCACACAAATTAAATCCTGCCCGGCACTTTTTATCAGCCTTAAACCAACAGAATGAAAGAAGCCTAACTCAAATAGGCTGAAGCTTTAGAAAAAAGAAATCTTTTTAGTTTGTCACTCATTGTAAGAGTGCTCAGTTATCTCTCAAACGAATCTTGATTATTCCATATTCACAGATGAATTAGCTGTTAAACAAAAAGGAGCTATTGTGCAGACAAACCAGAATGGGGTGTGTTTTGAGGAGAGGTGTGGGATGTGTGAGATGGGTTAGGACAGTGCACAATCAGTAAGACCAGATAAGCAACCCTCCTCAGTTCATGATCTCCACGACTAATGATGCAGCGTTTGATTGGTGCCCGGCGTTCCATCATCCAGCCAATGAGCTGAGAGTATCTCGGTGTGGAGGAGTTATCTCACCTAGCCAGCTGGAGGACAGTGACAGAGATGAAAAGAGAAGGAGGAAAACAGCAGAGAGGGAGAAGAGGAGATGGAGACAGAGATGAGGGATGAGGAACCAAGAGAGAGAATGAGATAGATGGAAGATTAGAGTCCTGCTATAAACACAAAACATGTTTGTAATGCACCTTATCTGGTACCAGAGAGTAATGGCAATCTTTGAATTTGATGCCCTAATAGTCTGTGTTTGCTCACTGTGCTGTGTGTGTGTGTGTGCCTGTCTGTCTGTGACATCACTCTGCCTTAAATATCTATTCTTTTAGGGCGAGCTTAAGCTTTGTTTGCAAAGCTCAGCACATCAAAGTAAATATCCTCCGTGCATCTCCTCTCTTTCAATATCCCTCCCCTTTTCCTCTACTTTCTCTCTGGGATAAATTGCAATACATTAAGCATGCACACAACTGGGGGCTTGAATGGATTAAGCAAATGATCAATCCTTTAAATCCACGAGTCTCTAAATTAAATGAACAAATGAGTGACAAGACAAGCAAATTTACTCATTTGTTCAAACTAAAAGCAGGACGGCTATTGAAAGAGCGTTTTCTTGCCTTAAGGAATACAAAATTACGTGTGCTGCAGAGTTGTTCATCACAGACAACAAGAATAACAATTAGTTACCAAAGATTGTTGCATTGAAGCAGCTTTATAATCCATGTATCGAAGGAATTTTTTGAACCCTTATTTCAAGAAAGCAACAGGGTCTTGAAAATGGATGGAACAGTATCAGCATTTTATTTTATAGTTGAAAGGAACAGATTTTGCTGGTGACATGAGTGTCCAAGTGTTCTTGAACTCAAGATCCACCTACGCCGAGTTATTGCTACTGTTGTATGTTGTGACAGTTGCTGTGGTACAGAGGCTCCACTCTGTAACAGCTTAAGATCCAGATGTGCAGTGCTGTGATTCTTACTGCATCCTTTAAACTGATGTGGTCCTAGTAGTTGTTTAATATTCAGTTCAGAAAACTAAGAGGAGTTAAAAACAAAGCAGACCTTCTATTGTTGTTCTCGTAATTACAGAGGAAATTCTGAATATGTTATTGAGAATGATATGAATGAGGAAAAAAAAATTACAATCATGAGAGCAAGAATGGTCATTTGTCACATTCGATGGGTTGTTCTTATAATATCTGTCCTTCGGTTTATGTCAGGCAGTTGTAGATTGGAGTCCAGCTCAAATTTTCTTCTTTGTGCTTTGATCAAAGTTTAAAACTGTCTATGGAATCACGCTTTTTAAAATGTTCTGCTAGGTCTGCAGCTAACAGTTACTTTCGTTTTCGATTAATTTGCCAGTTATTTTCGTGATTCGTCATTTAATCTCTAAAATCTTAAAAAGTTGGGCAAAAATGCTGATCACCATTTCCTAAAGTCTTCATATGTCTTGTTTTGTCCAATCAGCAGTCCATCAGCTAAAGATATTCAGAGAAAAGCAGTAAATCCTCACATTTAACAACCAAGAACAAGGGAATGTTTTGGCCTTTTTTGCTTGAAAAATGGCTTTTGTTCCTTTTATTTCAGTCCTATTTTCTACTTTTGTATTTAACCCACATTATGTCTCAGTTTCTGTCTCAAAATTCAGAGCCAGATAACAGGTATGTTTGTGTCGAATCTGTCTTTGATCTGTGCAGTTCTCCAGATAAGCATCTTTTATTTGTGAGTGTTGCTTTAGAAGCAGTGGAAGGCTTGCATTATAAATGTCATGACTAGTTGACAGGAGAAACATTTAGTGGGTTATATCTTGGATTTGAATATCAGTAGATGTTGGCACAATTTACCTGTCTTGTTTAATGCTTTTTATGCATATTCCTATAGAACTTCATACAGTGACTCTATAGGACGCTCGTCCCATATGATGTAGTCATGTTGGCAGAGTGGATAGTGTACGTTTCATTCTCTGGCATCTACAAGCGTCTCCTGTGCATAACAAATGCATAATAAATACAAAAGTACAAGGACATGAACAGAAGAGGGAGCTGAGATGACCCCAATTCAACACCAGCTACTAACACTAAAGCACAGACAATAGAAAGGAATGTCATATTGTACAAGTGCTTGCCATCTGCATTACATAGTAATAAACAAGTAGATGGAAATGAGGAAAGGAGAGAAAGAAAACCATATCTAGAATAATGGAAGACATAGGTAGACAAGAGGTAGATGCAATAGATCAGTATTGACCAAGAAATCCCAAAACATGACTGCAATACATGTACTACTGCTTCCAGTGTACAGGGTGAGCTAGTCCTGAGCAGTTTTGGGGTTAACTGAGCACATGACTGAAGGATACGTCAGTAGTACTGGGACATCCATGTGTCAAACATCTGTCCAGCACCTTCTGGCTATGGAGGACTGACTGTCACATGTCCAGCTGTCAGCCAACTAGTCCACTTGAGAGCTTTTTACGATCCTTAATGTCTCTCCTTACTTCCCCTCTTTGGGGCAAGGGTAGATGTAAATTCATGCGTTTGCTAGTGGCCGTAGATGTTTAGTCATCTACATTCAGTCTTTACAGAGTGCAGGAGTTCACTGCTTTCTTTATAAAAGGTTGCAAAGGCCAATATATACAGTGTATAGTGAATGAAGTGTAAGTAAATAATAAAAGATTCAGAACTGCTTCTTAGCTTGTAGCAACAAAGATGTGACTTTGAGGATAGTGGGATAGCGTTGCAGGCTAAACTAACCAGGAGCAGGCACTGGCCAACCACATTTACTTATAATTCAGTGACTCTCCTTTAAAATGTTTTGGGCAGTTTCTGCTTAATTCACCTGGGATCTTAAAAACCCTTCACCACATGAATATTTAATGCCATTTAACTTTAGTCTTGCTTCAGAAAATATGATTTTTTCCCCCGCTAACTTTTGGCTAAAAACAAACCATAGAATTTTAAAAAATAAACCAAAATCCTCAGTAAAGTTTTAAACAAAATGAACACATGCCAGCTCTTTAAATGAATTTGCAACTATTTTTGCACTATCCTGCCAAGGTAGTGCTATGCTTCAGGGTTGTAAATGCTGAAATAGGACTGTTGTATCAGGGCTCACAAGTAAATCACCAGCTAGCATTATTTTCTGGGAAAATATTGTCGGGCTGGATAATGTTCAGCAGCTTAATGACACTTAACACGTCACTGTCGTCTTAAAGGGTCACTTCTCAAGCCTCTGAGGACAAATGTGAGTCGGGCTTCACAATCTCTGCAATTCAACTAGTATCGACTTGGTCTTTTAACTCAATCTGATTCCTTGTTATTTTTGAGACTGACAGTTGTGATGACGCAAACGGTGGCTCAGCCTGTGCTTTGAACTCAGTCGTTAAGCTAAAAGTTCTGAATTTAAAACTAACAAGGGACACAGCTTCTTCAAGAGGTAGGCCAGAAAATTACAGGAAACCTTTGTTAGAAAGCACCCCTTTCTCTTCAGTGCTAAGAACATTTTCACTTCTGTAAAATCAAATAGAAGATACATTTTGTGCTTCTCTGCTGTACCACCGAGATTTCCATTGTCAATAGCCAAGGATGATATAGTCCTTTGTGACCTTATATAGTAAGAGGGCTATTTGTGGTTTACTGTAACATTCACAGAAATGCTGTGTGGGCTGAGTGAGTCATGGCGGCTTTTCAAAGCGAGGATTATTAGTTATAGGAGAATCAAATCATTTCTGACTTACAGGGGGTGAGTGATAAGTTTGTGGCCTAACGTAGACGGAGTCAGTTTTAGAAAACTTGGCACATTTATTTTTCATCACAGTCCCCTCTTAAATTTACACACTTAGTCGAGCAGTTGTAGAGCATACAGACCCCTGCTTTGTAGAAGTCGGTGTCTTGGACCTCCGCAAAGTGGTCCAAAGCAGTGGTAACGTTGTATTCACTGTCAAAATGGTGACCACTGAGCTCCTTCTTCATCTTCAGGAAGAGGTAGTGGTCTGAGGGGTCAAAACAGGTCAAATCAGGCCAAGAACCAACTTGGGTGATAAGCCCGTGAGCCTGAGGTTGTGGACAACTCCATGAAGGTTGAGGTTATTGAAACAGAAATAACAATAGCTGCATAACTTCTTCTTCTCCTTCTACCTAAGGCCACAAACCTATCAATCACCCCTTGTGATATCCAAACATCTGTTGGTGACCAAGAAACTGGAAACTGTGCCAGAGACATCTCATAGCACAGCTCATAGTGGCCTTAGGTGGACAGAAATAGAACAAGGGAAGCAGACTAATTGGAGACCCAGCGTTATCATCTAGTGTAGAGGAAATATTTTAGGATGCAACAGTTATACACACTGTACTGCAGCAGTGGTTAAAAAAAAACACCTTTAACAAGTGTTATAAATCATTTCCGCAGAGTCTGAAGTCTGTTTGATTTAGCAAAGATACACTCACACTTTTAGCAGAAAGGCAAACAATATTCTCCTTGCTTCCGTTTTGTTCTGATCCTGAATTCAGAGGAACTGTGGATCACTGAGATGACAGTTGGTGTCTTGTTACCTTGACATTGGGGAGTTGAATAAAGGCTGTGTGTGTGTGTGTCTGTGTGCACTCGTGTGTGCTTCAGTTTTGAAATAAAATAAATCCAAAAAGCACACACACCGCATACACACAGTTACATCTTTCCCATCCCCCCTTCTTCTTCTTCTCCTTCAAAAAAAAAAAAAGAATTCATCTTTTTATCGGGCACATCCAGTCTATTCATGTGACCTTAGGAGTCCTCTAAATTGGTGGAATTGAGCCCTGATAATAAACTTGAAGTATGTCTGGGAGAATAGAGGAGGCAGGAGTTGGGGAACAGAAAGATGGAGCCTTTTATTATGCGCCTTTCTGCAGTGATGGCAATGAAACAAAACCGGTTTTGTTTTGTTGCAGCTCCACACTGGGTGGATACAAGGTGACATCTGTTCAGGAATCCCTGCTCATACACCTGAAAGGCTTCGGCGCTCTCTCTTCTGAAATAGAGAGATTAATAAATGTCCCTGTGACTGCTTTAGGATTTAAAGAACATACACAACATTGGATGTGTGTGTGTGTGTGTCCGTGTGCGCTCGCGTGCATGTGCGGGTGCATCATTGTCGGCACAATGTGCTGTACGTTATCTCCACACAGCCACCTGTTTATATGAAGGGAGTCAACAAACATCATATGAATTCCAATAAGGCTCACCCTCAGAGTACACACACGTCATCATCATGAAGCTAGCACTGTTCACTGTAATCTAAATCCCATATTTGAAAGCTCTGTGTGTGTGTGTGTGTGTGTGTGTGTGTGTGTGTGTGTGTGTGTGACAGTTTTCAGTGGTCTTAGGGGCATTGTGCAGAGTGGGGTTAAGATAATGGGTCTCTAGTGTCAGCAAAGGATTGATCGTAGGGTTAATAAGCAAGAACCATACCCGTCATGAAACTGACAGGTAAGTCAGAGATCTGAAGGTACAAGTTGAAGACGCACTGAAAGGGTTTTCTGATCTGAGCCAGAGACTTTCTCATGTATTGACACAATAACGTGTTATTATGGCTGTTGACCAAAGTTTAAACAACCTTTTGCCAACTAAAACAAGGGGGAAAACTCCTGCGACACTCGAAATTGTTGAAGATTCACCTCACGTGCTGCTCCCATTTTCAGCAAGGAAATAAGACTTTTTAAACTGGAAACGTGTTGAGAATTAAAGCTGCTAATCCAGAGGATTAATACAATTGAGTTTGCTGGATTTTGGTAATGCCCTGTTCCCTAAGCTTTGCCCATTAGGCACCTGCTGCTGTCACACTCCGATGGCTTCACAGGAAATTGCACGAGTATGCCAGGGCATTTGAACTGAAACACAGAAAACCACTTGCACGCTCAACACACACACACACACACACACACACACACACACACACACACACACACACACACAAATACAGGTGAGACTTTGCTGTTCTTGTCCTTTGGCTTCATGAAACCAATTACCAGTTGCAGTGTGTGTTCATCTGTTTGTGTGTGCGTGAATGTGTCAGTGCGTGTCTGCAGGCAGGTGCCTCAGCAGACCCTGACTGTCAGATTTCATGCACCACAGGCTGTGCCACAACACACACCTTCTTGGAGTAGAAGAGACGATTGGCCCACGGCTCTTGCAGGAAGCTTTCACAAACATGACGATTTCGAGGAGCCAGTTGTCAGAGAGTGAGCCACTGGCCACTGATTACCATTCCCTCCTCAACCCCTCACTCCGTGTCCGTACAATGAGGGGGAAATGGACTCACCAGATACAACACATGAAGTCTCAGATTAATACTTTCAGTATTTACACAGTATTTGCTTTTCCTGACTGCAATCAGTTGTTTTTGAATGAATGAGAACCAGCAAATAATGTATTCAATTCAAGTTGAACACAACTCACATAACATGATCCTAAACAACGCTGTAGCATTGACGTGGTTCCAGCTCGAGTGACAATCTAACTGATAATTTCATACTTATTACTGAGTTTATGCTACTGTGAGCTGTTATTTTTTTATTGTCTGTGTTATGGTGTTCAATCCAAAATTCTTCCACACATTCTCAGAGGGTTTGGTGTCACGACGGTCTGTTCAGCACGACTTTCTGGTTCATTTTGCATGAATGACTTTCCTAATTTTCCAATAGGGCAACAGGGCATGAAATACATCAGAGTGACAGTGCTTTCACAGACGGGCCCCCATTGGAGTGCAAGGCACAGCCTGCTGCACTTACACACTGTAATTTTTTTAATTCAGATTATAGATTAGACATTTAATTTCTGTCTAGGTTCAGATTTTGAATAAAAAACATTGCTTTACTCCTCTGTGGCAGCAGTTACTTTGGCTGTAAAATGTTCTTTCAGTTCTAGATTTGGTTGTGTCATTGTAAATCTCCCTAAACAAGGGCTCTGCATATATGGTTGTTGTGTGTGTATTAAAATGCAGTTATGTGTTTGGTTCAGTCAGTTTATACTAGAAACCTTTGCAAGACAGCTGCTCTTTATGATGTATAAATTTCAGATAACACAACAGTCAATTGAACAAGTAGAGAGAAGAGTAAACGGACGGAGGAGTGTTTCGGTGACAACACTCCATTCAGCCAATAACATCTGAAATTTCACACCTGCACTTCTACGCCACCTAGTGGCGGGAGAAATAACAGCTGCTGTCTGGAAGTGCAAAAGTATCCATATTGATGTAGGCAGTGTTTAAGCAGTGAAAGTAATTACATGTTCTTACATGTTTTTCAAATCCTAATATTGTGTTTCACAGGCATGAACTGAATCACATTTCTGCTTGATTATTTCACATTCATTCGAGGATACCGTGACGCACTTATTTTATTTTAAGTTACAAGTTTAAATTTATTACTTTACCAATTTTATCCTTACCTGTAGGTGATAAAACTGGTGTTCCTCTTCTATATCTGGATTTATTGTTGGTGCAAAGGGTGAACAGGAGAACCAGGTTTTATCTATAGTTTAGCATTGGATTTCTTCCAGCACTATCACGACACTAGACAAATGTTTTCATACAATAATAAGGCTTTAATGTGCGTCTATTACAGTATGTTCCTCACCGGAACTGTGTTTGCATTCATTTATTCACTTTGTGCGACAGTGAGAAGGTCTGCACTGATTCATTGTCTCAGTCTACTTATATTTACGTTGTTTAATTTACTACAATAGAGAGCTGTGATTGCTGATATTGTATTCACTCTGATCCATCTCTACAAGTGTCAGAAAACTGTAGGAGAAATCATAACACACTCATACTGACCAATTACAGTTCTTGCTGTCCCCACACGGTATTTCTGTTGCCGCTGTAGCCTCAACATGTAGCTGCATAATTTCAGGAGGAACACCTAGCCTGTAACCCCTTGTGTGACCGCTTTAAATCTGCCTTAAAGCTGCAAGTCCAAATGGCTGCTGCTGTTACTTTCCTTCCCCGCAGGTGTCATAGGTTGGCTGATACAGTGTGTATGAGCAATGACTGAACAGCGCCCCCTTGTGGAAATTCTGCATGCTGCTAAATTGAATCACGTGAGCAGTAAATAACTTCTGCAGTAAATAAGCCTGAATACAGTCTGACCTTGGCTTTTTGGGTCAGCCGGGTGGAAACTTACCTACTTCATTAACATGAGGCATGAATCAAACCTTGTTCAGCAATTTGGCATAGATAGATCGTTTTGATCTATCTATAAATCACACGCAGTAGGCATCTATTATATTGTGCACCAGCAAGAGCAATGTATCACCCAACCACACATTCAAATGTATCGTCGTGGCGATGAAAAACAATAGATGAAATACTCCTTGCCTGCTAAGGAAAACAAGCAGCCAAGGTGGTGGAGGGCAGCATCCTGGAATATTCCTCCACCTTCCCTTTTCCCAGCAGTCTCATACAAGATGCCATGTACTCATGCGCTTTCACACTTGCACTTTGCTCATTCCTTCACACTTAAACCCATACGCCGCATATAAATAGGCCAGTGCAAATTATTACCTCCCCGTTTGTTTCCTCTATGATTCCCTCCCATGTTGCACTGCCACATGAAATCACCAGTCACTTCATTATATCTATAGTGATGCCTCTACTGACCCCATTTTCATTTGTGCAGGCCCCCTCTCCCTGCCTAGCCAGCATCATCTCCATGTACAGCGCCCTCAGGGAGGAAAAGTAGTAATTAGTATGCTGATAAATGAGCCAGTGGTGTTGCCATAACTAGTTAAACAGCTATTTCCACCTCTCGCTATGTAGTGAAGCACTGACGAAAGCCTCTGATGTGCGTGTGTGCTTCTGTGTGTGTGGGTGTGTGCGCGCGTGTGTATGTGTGCTGGAGTGTGTCTTTATAATGAGGCTGAAGTAGCACAGCGGTACGTACTGTTCTTGTCGCAGTGAAAGGTATATCGTTGATGACAGATGCTCTCACTATGTGGTCTAGCACTGACTCACTCCCATTTATCTGTCTGTCTTTATGTCTGTCTCTTCATACGTGCGTGGGGTTTGTGCAGTTACATAAGAATCCACGCAGATTCCTGGGATATGCGCTCTGTTCGTTTGTGCGAGCAAAGGAGCGAGGGAGTGTTACCATGACGATGGCATTAGAAACCAACCTTACATCAAACCGTGTGTGTGTATTTGTGTCTTCCTGTTGTGTTTGTGCGAGTGTGCTTCTGCATTTGCCTCCATTAGAGCCACACTGGAGAACTATGGGCCTCTTGGTGCAGTGAAAAAGAAGAAGAAGAAGAGGGAGGGAAGAGGGTGAGGTGACGTAGAGCAGAGGAGAGATTCGCTGTTGGAAAAAGTCGCAAGATGGAAAGGACAGGATGGAGAGGAAAAATGAGGATGCAGGGGAAGTTAATTAGAGGGAGGGAGATACTGATTGTGGACCCAGATGTTTCCAAATGATCCCTTGATACCCCTCCCCAACTCCCATCTTCCTCTTTTTCACTTTCACGCCTTTGAATATGTCCTTTTGCCAATGCTGTGAGCAGCCTGTGCACCTTTGCCAAAGCTATGAGTAAGCTGTGTGTGGGCTTTTGTCTGTGTGTGCCTGGCTGTGACTGTTGTGAGTGTGCTTGAGAGTGTGTATACACCAGTCATCCACAACATTAAAACCAGTTACCGGTCTTAATGTTGTGGCCGATCAGTGTGTATTTGACCTGACCTACTCCGATCAGATTAGCAGTGTTTTCTCTAGCCTATGCTGCAGGGTGTGAGCCCGTGCTTGACCCACGGCACGAGTCACCTCTCCTTCCTCTCAGGTCAATATATCCCCTTTTCTCCTCTGCCGCGCTGGCTCGCTCACAGGATACTGTAATTCCAGGATAAAGTTTCAGGATATTACATTTGCTATTTACTTATACTTTTACTATTTATTTTTCATATAAGACCAAAGAAAAACACTGAAACAGTCCCAAATATTCTTTGAGTCCAGCCTCTCACATGAGAGCATTTCCTGCTTTCCTTTGTCACACATCATTGTAAACTAAATTTTTGGTCAATCAAAACAAGGTTTACCTCGGAAAAGCTGTGGTGGGATTTTTTTAGTCATTTTTTTGACACTTGACAGACTAAGGGATTAACTAAAAAAAAAAAAAATAAATAAATAAAAATGGCAGATGAATCGATAATGAAATTAATCACTAGGTGCAGCCCTTGACAGGACCATATTAAGTGGAGTTTCTTTGTCAATTCAGTGCTTCCACTATCAGATAAATTCTTTCACTCACAGCAGCTGCAGGCTCAATCATCTTCTCATTAGTAGCTGTAGCACACCAACATCAACACAGCCTCTTGCATCCTTGCTTTTTTGTAGCAGTGCTATTTTGAATTCGTCACTGTGATGGCTGCTGCGCCTATGTAAAAGTCATACACTGTACATTCCAGATGCACATATAGTGACGCCACACAATAAGACACACTGTATATATTATAAATATGAAGTAGTATGACTCATTCAGAAGACCTCAGCAGTGGTATTGACTGGCGGGTGATCATATAAACTTTGTGAGTGATTTGCTGCTCAGCGTCACATGAGAGTTGCAGAGCTGGGAGTCATGTAACAGAGTCGTCAGATCCACATGAATGGAGGTGCAAATTGTTGCGAAACCACTCGAGTAAAGACGTCAGGGGAGCATTGACATGTCCTGTTTACGGCTCCGGTGATAATACTTATTTTATCTATGATGTTTGTGTTGTCTTCTGTATGTCTGCTTAATCACAGCAGACAGAGTATGCAGATCACGTGGTCGTGCAAGTGACTCCAGAAAGGGAAAACAAAAGGTATTCTCAGTAGTTTAGTCGTTCTTGTGTAACACAGGAGTTGCTCTTGTTTGGAGTTTTGTTTGACTCCTACGTGGCTCTGTCCCAATCTCATCAACAAGCTGCTGTTTGCCTCTGTTTCCCACATCTGAGAGCCAAATGTTTATTTTCTAACTCGGCCTACTATTGGTGTTAAAACAAACAGTTGCTGTTGACCCCGCTGAAGTGCATCATGGGAATAATTCAACAAAATGCAGCCTTGCTGGTATGTGTAATGAAATACCTCCTTTTCACTTGAAAGGTAACAGTGTCAACAGTCGTGACAGTAAAAAAATATAACAACAGTGTTAACATTATGTCCTATATTTTCATATAATCCTGTATAATGATCACTATTATTCAACTACACACAACTGCAAGATTTAAAATTCATCTAGAGGCTCAGGTCCTTTTAACCTGACCAATTTAAACTCTCCTCTGATAACACATTGACGACCTGGCTATCTCCTCTCTGCTATTACCCAGATATCTCTCACTGTAGTCTTTCAGCTGTGAGCACTGCTCCCTCCTATTCCACTGCACCCCTCAGATATCTGGGGACAATCCTTGCCGTCTTGCAAAAAAAAGAGTTTAATAGTTCTGAGAAAACTTTGATTCTCCTATTAGCTGTTTGTTTTTACATCGTGTATGATTTTCAAATGATTTGCATGTGAGGGAAAATACCAGCTGTTAATTATGAATATGGCAAAAATCTGCATACAAATTCTTTGACATGGTGACATCTGTGCTTCTGTCGCATTAAAAGAATTAAAAGTGACCCAGCTGAACCCAGAGAGAGCGAGAAAAGAGGATCATAGATAAAGAGTGAGAGAGTCAGGAGAGAAAGGCAAAAAGATTGAGAAAGGGACAATATGTGTGTGTCTGTGTCTGTGTGTGTGGGGTCCTAAAGTGCTCAACCTGTCATTCAAGCTTTAGGGGTTTATCTTTGGGAGCAAGGGCACCTGGCTTAGCAGGCTTTGCTGAGGGGACGGCAGATATCTGTGCGCACACTCGCTGAAGATGTGACAGCAGGTATCCACTAGGGGGGAGAGATATGACACTGTGTCATTATGTGCAATGCATAAAACATTCACAGCAATAAGCTCTTCTTTTTATGTTTGCCTCTGTTTTGTTCTCCCCGAACATGCAAACACAACACGCACAACACACGCGCGCACACACATAAAGGGGAGCAGTGGGCTGTAAGGGAAGATAGAATAGAACAGGGATATGTGTGTTCGCCTCGGCCAGTTATCTTCACCCAGTCAATGCACCACACGATGACTCCCTGAGAGGCTTGAAATTACAAACATGCTCATGTGAAGTGAAAATATTTTGGATGAGCAAAATATTTCGACCAGCACCAGCTGTTTTTTTTTTTTTTTTTTCATGCTGTTCATTTGCGCTTGACATACACTTACAGGCGCTCAACACTGTGCACTTAACTGTACACACATATACATGGAACACATACTCACTCATACACTCTTCTTCTTCTCTCATCTTACATTACTTGTGAGGACAGCTGTTGATATAATGCATTCCCTAGCTCCTTACCTTAACCTTAACTATCACAACTAAATGCCTAACCTTAAACCTTAGCCTTGGCCTAACCTAAACCTAACTCAAACCAAGTCTTAACCCTCAGACAGCCCTTTGATGTTGTGAGGACTGGCCACAATGTCCTCACAACCATGGTTTCAAACCAAAATATGTCCACACAGCTATAGAAAGACGCGCGCACGCACACACACACACACACACACACACACACACACACACACACACACACACACACACACACACACACAC
>JBBMJY010000002.1:7260512-7272591 GCA_037833715.1 Toxotes lorentzi | reverse complement strand
CTATCCTGCTCCTAAACTCCAACTCCTAGCACACCAACCCCCCATTGTCCCGCTCTCTGACTATTTATTAACCATACATTACATTTACACTGTCTGCACTTTACCCATCCTGAGATTGTAAATATCTGTATATATATTGTGTTCCTTCCTTTGTTAAATGCCTCTCTTCTACCTCATGCTGCTCAATGTGCCTTAAATTGCCCCCTGGGACAAATAAAGTTTTCTGAATCTGAATCTGAAAAGCTTGCAAGCAAGGCCTTATGCTATCCGAGTGCAAGGTAGTTAGCCTAGCTTTCCATCATCCACTTGTTGATGTTAGCCAATGCTACCTGAAAAGAAAAACATATTGCATCAGCATTTGAAGGGCTATGGCTTTCTCCATTTCAGCCCAGTGGGTTAAGTTCAACTTTAAGAACACACCAAAACCCTTCAGCATGCATGTGTCTGTGCACATCTGTACCCACTGTACTCACTTTACTCCCATGTATCTGAAATTAACACTTGGAGGAATCAGTGTTGCTTTCTCCTGAGGCTGAGGACCAGATATATCAAAATCTAATTCAGTGGTTTGGTTTCTGCCTTGGAGGAGGGGGGCAGGGGGCTCTGGGTCTGCTGTCTGAATCTCTGTGACTGTGGGGCTATGGGAGATAAGGAGTTCATGTTAAGCAATCATGTTAGGAAGGTGCTGCCTGTCTCTGACCCATGCTGACAGATAAGGGTATAACATGCCTTTACTCCGATTGCCTCACCAGCTGCCAGAACACCAGGAAAGGCAATACTTCTTGTTACATAAGGAGCACGAGCGGGAGACAGTTACATCTGCAGTTGTCAGTCAGGGTATGACTGATTCAAGGGGAGATTCTGAGGGTATGTATTTACTAAGCACATTCCTCCCCTTGGTAAAACCAACTGAGCTATGGTATCTGTCCAATTCTCATTTGCCTTGCCCCATTTAACGTTGTCCCCCTGTCTTCTTTTGCGTGCAGTTTGTCATTTACTTTTCAGTTTAGATTAAAGGTGTTTGGTAAGCATCTCTCAAAAACCACAATAACATAAAATCCAGGGATAAAAAGCAGAACATTCCTATTGTTTACCATAGGTCCTACCACACTGGGTATTTTTTTATACCTCCCCTGCACTTCATTCAGTACATTTTCATCAAAGTACCCTTGCACTGCAGCAACAACAGCAAACAAGGTTAACAAGACAAGTAAAACATGCAGAGAGGAAACTTCTTCAGCATCTTAAAAGCCAGAAAGCAAGGGGTAAAAACACAAGCGAGCAAACAATTTGTGCTGTGATGTTTAGAATCAAATTGCCAATGAATTAGCAGTAGATGTGAGAGGCAAGGAACAGACTTGAAACTTCTCTCTGATCACTCGCTATTACTGACAGATGGAAACCAGCCTACGCCAGATCAGACAATGCTTAACTCAGATCACTCCCAATGTGGCATCAGCGATGACAGGAAGCACAGAGTAATGATAACCGCTTTTAAATATAACAAGCTTTTGTCCTATTTAGGATAAGATGAAAGCACGCAGGATAGCGGAGTGTAAATTGTGCACAAATGATTAAGAAACAGACGGCTGATTTTGATGAAAAATAAAGAGGATTAATACTGGAATCTTTTGAACTTCAGTACATCTGAGAATGTTATTTTCCATGCATGTCAGTGTGGAAATGGTTAAAGCATTATGTTGTTGTTTTTAACCTTGTTATTAAATGGGGAGCCCACAGGCACCACATAGGGGGGGGGATTTATTTCACTAATATTGATTACACTAATTACACATTACTGATTATGTGCTAAAAACACTGAATGGCCATGCATCTTTCTTAATCTAAACAACTGAATTTAAATAATGTTCAATAAAACACATCCTCAAATCTGGAGACGTTATCAAATTAGACATCATGGGAATTAGACACACTATTAATTTAAAAGATCTGTCACTAATCTGAAAAACAAAACATGCATTGCATGTAATTTAATACCGCAAAATATGATTTGACGAGAGGAAAGTCTAAACCTGTGACAATATGTTCACTTGAATGTGGACATCACTCGTCCCTTTCCTCAGTTTGTCTCCAAGGAACTGTAGTACCCATCAGAAGAGTCTAAAAGCTACCTAAATGTATTATTTAACAACTTATAAAGTACCAATACAGAATGTCAATGACTATAATCAATCCAGGATCATGCACATTAGTGTCTGCTTAGACAGTGATTTAACTGACGAAATGACAAAATTTAGGCCAAGGATCAATATCGTGGAGAAGGTGATTTGCTAATCTTAAGCAGATTCACGTCCATATGATGAGGTGAAGTGAAACAGGGTCAAGCCTTATGCTTAATGACCTCCTAGAACATACACATACACTGGCCTTATAAAATTTGTTCGACCCCATTTCATTAAATGTGGCTATCGTGTGCGGTTATCATGACCTGTATCATCTTGTACGTAAAAGTCTGGGGGTGTTGAGGAGAAATGGGGTGAGAAAACACGTCCGTCTCTGTGGCAATTTCCAGCTCAACAAAGATTTTCCATTTCTTTTACACTCTTTTACACATTGGGCAAAAGCCACATATCCCTGGAAAAAGCATGTAGCACACAGGGAGGAAGGTATTTCACTGTTTACTGAAGCAGCAGCAGCTTTTTTCAAATCAAAGGAAAATGAAGTTTTTGAACAATTACTAAGAAGACAAAAATAAAAAAAAGAGTAGTAATATACTGTTAAATCTGCAGTAAATTCAAGGAAAATAAACCGATAGATCACATGGGACTGACTGTAATAAACAGTTTGAATATTGGCATTTGTGGCAGTTAATTAGTCCATTAGTGTAGTGTGCATCTGAACATCTATGAGAACAATTGGTTTGATTAAAAAAAAGCAATATGTCACCTCGGGCACTGCGGACGTTCACTGGGAATTCCCCAGTAATTTTGTGACATTCAGAGATATAAGATTTTATAATCGAAAAAATAGTTGGCAGATTAATCAATAATTTAAAAAAAAGCACGAGTTTCACCCCTAATTCGAATTGTCTTTCCAAACAAAAAGCTTCTTAAAGACGGCAAAGTGAGACAGACTAAGTGCGCGTCTATCCATTTGTTCTTATGTACATTTTCAATCTGTACATAAAGAAACGGCAAAAAATATGAGAAAAACAAAACTTGAAATATTGCACAAGTGTTTTTACACTCGGCTGAACTGGAAAAGTTGGTGTATCAATTAAAGTCACTCGCTGTTTATCTCAATGCACCTAATATTCACATAACAGTAGTACATGGAAACGCACATTAATTTGCACTTTTTGCTGTTTTGCCATTTTTCAATGTATTAGGTTCAAATTTGGGTTATGTTTCTATGGAAACTTGGCTTGTGATGGCCTAATAGGTTTTGTTTGCACGTACTGACAGCAGCCATCCCTGTACAACTATCAAAGTGTTTGACCTCTGGCTAAATTAAGTTTCAGTTTGTTATCTCGTTTGTGAATACTAATTTAGATGTTTTTTTTCCACCTACAGTAAAATCTAGTTTCAGAGCGTGGTTGAGTTGAGCAGATGTTAACTGTAGTAGACAAGCAGTTTTCACAGTAAATGCCCAATTATATGCTTTCATTACATATCATATAAAAACTGGTTTGTGAATGTGTATGATTATGATGATTTTTCTTCACCACTTAGTAATTCTTTTGACGTGGTGGGGGTGTATGTGTTTGAACACCTATAATTAACACACAGGTGTTTGTGCAGTAGCCCTACTGATTCAAGGAGAGAGATATCAAAGAGTTCTAATTGAGTTTAATACACTCGGATGAATGTCTTGCACAGACCGACACAGAGGTCTTAGCGTGCCAAGCCCGGGGACAGAGGTATATAAATCTGAAGGTTCACGGTAGCGTGAAAGATCCAGGCTTCCCAAACTTTTGGGGAAACGAGTGCAGGTTTTTAAAATGCAAATTCAGGTTTTGTATTAAGAAAATGTAGAAATAAAGTATTTTCCCACCACAAAAGGATTATATGAAGGAGATCGGCCAATTACTTGTTCACACCTTGGAGGTGATGAGGACCAGAGAGAGAGAAGGGAAAAGAAAGAGTGATATAGGGAGAGAGAGGAAGAAAGTAGCACTGATAAAATGAGACAAAAAACGTGCTAGTAGAGTGAGGGTAGATTAAGCAGGAGGTAGACTGTTTCATTGCCACTTCCAGCAACAAATCCCCAAATAATAACTGCGCTCAATTTCATCAGAGTGTTGCAAAATAAAGAAATAAAGGAGTGTGGCTTAGGCATCAAAGCGTGAAAAATCCTTCTGTGGTTGAGAGCTGGATGCCAGTGGTCTCCTTCCTGGTATTATGGCAGATCTTATCAATGAGGGGGGCATTTTGTTGGCAGGATTACCCTGGCTTTGTGGAAGGGGATATTCATTAACTCCTGTTGACATCTCACAGAGCGATCATAATCCCACTGAGGAGCAGAGGACGGAGCATGTGAACCGGAATAGCAGCTTTCTGCTGCTCAGTGGCACCGAGATGTAGCCGTCCCCGTACTTTGCTGAGAAATACCAGAGGTTCACTTACGGAAGAGCGCTTTGCCCTGCAAATACAAAGATCACTTAAGCGGTAAATAAAATTAGAGTGTGAGCACAAACCATAGACTGTGGAAAACCCTGCATGTAGCATCTCAATGCCACCCTGTAAATTTATGAAGGGAGTTTTGGAGCTTGGATGTTTGTTTACCAGTTGGCACCATCACAATCAGTATCTGAGGCCACTGAGGTCGCTCTACAGTCAAATCAGCGAGTCGCAACCTGACTGAGTGTGACTGGCTGTCAAGTGAACGAGCCTCCGAGGGCCTCAGGATGCTTTAAATAAAGTGCTTGTTTGATCATTGGACACTGTATGCACAACCCCCCCCAAACCTTTCCAACATCGGGAGTTGGGGCGCTGTTCTGAAAATTTCTGTAACTTTTTGAAACAATTCAACAGCCACTTCTAGCATCAGTTGGCCAGGTGTGTGGAGGTGGGAGAGTGAGCAGGGTTTGAACTTCTCTCTTTTTTAAATTTGTCACACAGCTGCTTCCATCACTTTTTGCATGATGAGAGATGGTGTGCACTGTTACCCCCCGTTTGTACAGCAGTTTTAAACACTTTTGCACACAGGCATTCTTGGAAATGTTGTCCAACCTCAAACCCATTGCTCTTTAAGTCGTATCATCTTTACCTGTCAGAAAGTTCACCAAAGGCACCTTCACAGATGCCTCCACATTTACATTGCGGTACATTTACATTGCGGGTAATCACACACCTTACAGAAATATGATTGCTTTTTAGTTAGGAAGTATTATAAGTGATAACTGTTTGAAATTCAAGAATACAAAGAATTTGATGAAGCGCTGATATGAATTTTCAGAATAGTCCAGTAGTTTACCTTAGCGTAGTGCTGAAACTGGTGGGAAGTGGCTGCTAGTAACTCCAAAGTTTATATTTTAAAGTAATTTTCTTGCTGCATGTTCTCTACTGGGTCTCTGATGTCAGGCACTGATGTGCCTATATTCAGTCAGGAATTACTTGGTTTTGTTCACAGCTGGAGGGTGTGACCAGCCTCACTGCGAGGACACATCTGAACACTAAGCTAGCTGCTGATGGTCAGTAAATCCCAGGATTGATTATACTGTAGCGTCTTGTGCAGTGCTGCGTTGTGTTGCCTTGCTCATTCAAACATTCCATTACCTTCACCTGGCAACTAGATGACTGCTGTATAATTCATGATGCTGTGTGAGGTTTTGACATTTACAGGCAGTCTCCCTGCCAGCATATGGAGCATGGCTTTGGTATGTGTTTGATTTAAGCTATTGTTTGCACTTGGCAAAAGGAGTAAAGCTAAGGTCAGGCTCAGTAATGAATGTGTGCTGTAATTAGAAGAGAAAATATTTTCACTGATGCTCTGAATGTGTCTGAGGTTACTGCAAAAGAAGAAAAAGCACGAATATGTGGCCACAGCACTGGTCACCTCTCTCCTCCACCCCCTCTCTCAGCAGGCTTCATGCACTGTCCACAATACCTTGATGAAATATGCATTAGCTGTCTCCACTCCCGATGTTTTTCTGTCCTTCCCCTTCCATCCATGGCCAAGCAGAAAACTAGACAGACAGGCATGCAGTGTTTAAGCGCCAGGGATCTCTTACCTCACTGAGGTGTGCCATCCCCAAATAATTATTCACAGCATTGGCAAGTGACAGAAATACAGGCTGTGGTGGAAGCAGAGGTGGATGAACATACAAAATCTCCTGTGACCTGTATAAACCTGACATTCTGTTGTTCAGCTGAAAGAGCCTGGTTGATTTTGACATTTGTGTGATATCTTTTAAACCAATTTTCTCGTTCCCTTGGCTATATAAATACGACCTGTCTCTTATGGATGAAAATTACCAATTCAAGTAAAAAAGCACATCAACATCTGTGTCGAAGGTCCAGAATGAACCTAGATGCTAAACATTTAATCCAACGTGGACAAAAAGTCCTGAAAGCATTATGGATGAAGCTTGCGCACCAACAGATCCATCTCCATGACAACTAAGCAAATTTCCTCCAGTGATAAAAACTGATGTTGTTGTAAAGCCTGTGAAAAGCTTGTAAGTGGACCTTGAGTAGGAACATTATATGACCTTTATAGGCTACTCTCTTTACTACCATAATCAATTTGACACTGACTGTCCTGCAGTAGTTACCATGCATGAACAATCGCAACATCATCATTATTTTTACTGACAACAGATGACAGAGGATTTTTGGGAAGGGCAGTGACATTGGTTCATAGTATAACGAGGTAAAAGAAGACAACATACCACCTGATGTGTCTTTTTCCTTGCAATTATCTGTACTGTTACAATTATCTTTGTCTTGACCAGTTTGTACTGAGCCTAACAAGTGTATTACCATAGAGACCGGTGGCAGCTCAGTGTAATGTGTAAGGCAGGTTAATTACGGCAAGTCAGGGGTCAGCGAAGAGCTTTGAATTGCAAAATATGACAGGTAAAGAGAGAAAGGGAGTAAGAAAGCTTTCCAGAGTCATTAGTTCTGTTAACACACTTCGCTGCAACATACTACATGACAGTTTAATGCACTTGTTTGGGTTGTAAAATAATACTCTCACACAGCTTTATTTGACCAAACCAGTACTCACAACATTGTTATGTTATCTGTGTCTGTGTTATCATTAGCCATTAGGCAGAGAAAAATCCAATCTAGCCACACACCTTTACGATAAACAAAAGCCTGTCAATCATCTTTAAAGGTCTTCATGTATGAAATGTGAAGTCACATCAGTGTCTCTTCTTACACAAATCTGTTTAATTGATTCACTGTTCATCTCCCGCCTCAGTGATTAGGCCCATTAAAGCTCTTTTAATGGGACAATCTCATTCAAGTGATTGATATTTGGGGAGAGGAAAGTACAGCTCCTTTGGGGCCAGGCTATGCTGGAGTTTGCAAAAACCTTGCAATTAAAAAATGTCTCCACTAGATTTGGACAGAGCAGGAGGAAAAAAGAAAAAGGGCCATTAGTGGAGCCAATTATGAATTAAATAATCTTAAATAATACTTTGGAAAGCAATTAAGAAATCTGCAAATGTAATTACTTGGTGGAAATATGTGTACTGTATGTATGGGTATCACTTTTTGTTTACATGCTATGTTATAATTTTGTGGAAAAATACTCTGATCGCTTTTCTGAAAAAAAAAAAAGCTGGATCATACAAGTGAATTTTTAGTCTTTTGGAATGGAAAATAGGATTTTCCCACTCTGTTTTAGCTTGGGAGGAGCAGGTAGCATCAGTATGATCAGTATGTTGGAATATTGAAAACAGCTCCAGGCTATAGATTCAGTCTGCCTTACTCTAGTTCTCATGCCTGTAGGTAAAGCCTCTGGCATCCCCACTGGAGTGATCCTCAAAGTTACTGTGTGTGTGTGTGTGTGTGTGTGTGCACTCATCTGTGTGTCTTCATGCATCCGCATATTTGTTGTAATCAAAGCTATTCCTCATTCTTTGGCTGTATGCACACTGCACAGCTGTCTGCAGCCATTTGTTTTTTGTAAAATGCCATCACCACCATCATCTATCACAAACGATCTGAGCAGATTAGCTGTTGGCGCTCAAATAACTTGTTTACCACTACTGTAAGTGAGATCAGAGCACATTTATTTTTAACTACAGCATTGTACTAGAGTTCTGCCCCTCACATCTTCCAACAAAAAGTTCAACAAAGTCGAGGGACATAAGTCATAGAATTTGAAGGTAAACCATCCAGTAGTTGCTGAGATATGTCAGTCTGGACCAATAAGGGGAACCAACAGACCATGACTACAGATGTGTTCCTGTTGTGTCACATCTTTTACACCTGGAGAAAAAAAAGAGAAAAAAAAGCTGTATTGGATTCTCAACACCTGTGAGAGATCAAATGAACTTCAATATGGTGGTGAGGAGTAACATGTCACGCTGCATTGTAAATCTTTCCCCAAGTCACCTTATTAAAAGGTGAGGTCACAAAAATGAAGTGATTCCAGATGGTGATAGTGATGCAGCATTTCATTATTTGCCAACAGCAATTAAATTTAAGGAAAGGAAATATGATATGTTTCGCTGTATTTCTGTTTTTTTTTTCCTCTTGTAGAGTGGATAGCTTCTTTTAGAAAATAATCTCAAAACGCTGATTCTGGCACATGTATGTAAACTTTGGACATGTAAACCTTGTTTTCAGATTCACCGTCATTAGTGTGGACAAGGCCTTAGCGTCTTCCCCGGGGGATACACAAATTGGATGAAGTGAGAGACAGAGGGGAGGGAGAGAGAGGAGGGAGAGAGCGTGTCATGTCCTACTTGAGAAGGTGGATTAAGGAGGAGAGTAAAGAGAGCCCCTCTGACGATTCCTCGTGTTTATTTCATGACATGATTCCTCAGTAAATAATCTCTGCTCCAGTATTTACCACCACAACCTCCTGTCCACACTGCCTTGTGTTTCTGTTCTAAAGATCTTCATAATGTTTAATATCCGACCTCTGAAGCAAGACTAAAAGCTCTCTGAAGATTAGATATCAATCGGTTGTTGGCTTGTTTCTACTTCTGTACATTTCCTCCATCTGTCTTCATCGCCTCTCTTTTTCCTACCTCCTGTCTAGATTTCTTCTTATTGATTTATTTCTCCTTGTTCCTCCAGCCCTCTCACTCTTGTGCCTTTTCTCTCTGTATCTCGAGCCTCCTCATGGCTTGCCCTTGGTTTGTTACGTAAGCGCCGCTCTCCTCCTTTTATCTCCCTTGCGCTCATTGTTTTCTATTACCATGGCAATCTGCTGCAGACATCATGGCAATGAGCTTCTCATCTCCTAACAATATAACTAATCTCTGAGATTGATCCACTGCTCACAAATGATGCAATTTACAGTGATTGCTGAAATATCACTGGCTATTTTATCTTCATTGCTGTACTATCCATGCTCTCAGCTGCTTAGTGCTTTCTGCATAATTTTTACATTTCATGCTGCCATGAGCGCTGGGTTTAAGAGGATGCACTCGCACAAGTGCTTTGATGTCAACTATTTGGCTGGATTTTTGCCTAAAAAACTTTGTGTATCCCCACTGCTCTTACTTTCCTCTGCCTCCAACATCAATACCCGTCACAGAGCTGTGTGCAGTGTAAGGTTTTAGGGTTTTGCTCTGAGCTAATCTCTCTTGGTGTTCAAAAGCTGAAGGCCCACTGACTCCAGCCTGCTGACTCTCGCTCCACCGTCTCCCAGCAGCCTGTTGCCATGGTTACCTCAGCTCAGTGGCAGGCCGATGCAGCAGCAGCCTAATGTATGATACAAGCTCCACCACTAAACACTGGTGCTTTTGTGTCGCTGTCATAAGCCACCTCCCTGATGCCGTCTGCTCACCCCATAACTGTCACTGGGCTTTGTGGGACGGCCTCCGAGGTACAGGGCGTCTCAGGTGGACAGCGTGGGGAAAATGACAGATGTGAATTTGACTGTGCACGTTCGCATGCATTTGCAGTTTTGTGAAAAAGGCACACAGGCTAAAAAAGATAAAAGACCATCAATTTAGGTCTGCTTGACTTCATCAAAGACATGCCCTGGGCCAAGTAAGCATTTGAACCTGTTTCTTTTTTTTGGTTTTGTTTTTTTTTGTGGAGCAGTCTGTATAGATATGCTTCAAATTTATGCCAGCAGAAAGAAGATAATGACCTGGTGGATGTGTCCTTGGAGGAATAAATTGAGAAAATGACAAGCAGGCAAAATTGAGATGACTTGGAAAATTGGCACCAGTTGCTTTGATACTGAAGAAAATTTAAAAAAACATGATGATTCACAGGAGTTAAATGAGGCTATGATTTCTATGCAGATTTATTAGTCCTCCCTGCATTTTTTGGTGGTTTGTCGCAGCCTGAAATGCCCCATTTCATGGCAGCTTTTCTAAAAAAAAAAATGTGGATGCATGTTGCAATGTTTTAAGACATTTTTTTTTTGTAATAAAATTGCAGGAGCAAACGAAAATTGAGAAAATAGTTTTTTTCGTCAGTCATTGAAGTCGTTAACAATCCAAAAGAACTTCATATTTTCACACCACGTTTTAATGTTTTGCTTGAGGCTTTTTATTCCTGAACTATTTTCTTTACCACACACACACACACACACACACACACACACACACACACAGTTTGCCACACAAACAGGCAAAAATACCTCTATAACTTTGGGATTTATTCTACTCTTACATTACCACTAACCATGCATATTTAATCCAATTCACCTTGATTATTTCAGCACTTGCAGTAGATCTGGATTCAAAAGCCTCTTTCATGGTGATTTGTCTCGTTTGTTGTACACGTGTTTCAGTCATTCTCTGGGAGTGTTTTGTGCTGGGAAAGTGTTTCTCAATCAGCGACATTTGTTTGTGTTCCATCATAATGTTGCACATCGTACAAAATAACTTAGCTCCTCTTTAGTTGGTTGGTTTGGTTGAATTTGCATTCACTGTTGCAGTTGTGTCACTGAAACATCCTGGAGGGACTGATTTGTGGAGTTTTTCCTTCAAATGAAATTGGAGAGAACGACATCCTTGGAAGGTGAAAATCATGCTGAATCTGGATCTGTGTGTTCAGATTTGACTGAGTCATGACCTCAAGACAAAGTCTAATTTCTGACGCAAATTTCAGGGATCAAGAACTAAGAGTTTTAAAGTGCCTTAATCACCTCCATGAGCTGTGTGTTGCAGCTGCGAGTCCAACTGCTGACCGAGTTGATGAGAGGGCCAAATCAGCAGACCAAACCACAATAAGTAATTCCTCTGTTGTTTTTACAACACCAGTGTGCACCTGTCCCTTTCACCTCAACCACTATCTTCGCCTCAAGTCTCTGCCTCCACAGACCCCCCTTCAATTCTCCTCACAGTTTGAAAGCCTTTGCTTTAGTCTGACAATAAAACAGTTTTGGGAAACCTCTTTCTGTGACAAATGATCTCTCATTTCCTCTTAGGGAACAAAAAGCAGACAGATTATGTCATTCCACTGCATTTTCCGCCATTTGTAAGAGTGGAGATGCTCGGTCGGCTTAAATATTGTTTCAGTACACACAATATATTTCTTAGAAGCACTTGAGGAACACCTTGTACAAACACGCACTGAACTGTCGCTCTGCAATTATCTGTGCATAGCAACAAAACAGGACATGAAATAAATACACAGAAATCAAATTAATTATATGCTACTCTGTGCTTCCCTATATTTGGATAATGAGGCCATGAGTTATTTAAAGTCACTGGGATGGATGGAGAGACAAAAAAAAAAAAAATAGGCAAATCTTGCAGATGAAAAAAAGAAAAAAAATCTCAGTGTCTCCCTCTCGCCCCAGGCTCATTGTCATCCCTAACAGTTTCATGTAATATTAACATGTCAGAGCAGAGCCTATCACGCCGTCTGTAATAATCGCCGATGGTTAGGACTACGGGGAGGAGGAGCACTGAGAATATCCCCCTTCTTACCCAGCGGCCTAAATTCACAGCCAGGTGGACTTCAGCCCC
>JBBMJY010000002.1:7232674-7253527 GCA_037833715.1 Toxotes lorentzi | reverse complement strand
TTTCCACCAGGTATTAACATTTTGATAAAGTCTACCTGAATAGAGTGTGTAGCATGTGCCTTACTTTAGGGCACGGGATCTCTCCGTGACAAACACTATGCCATTTTATTTTAATTTTGGTCACAGTATGTACCCTTCATGACATTGCATTGATGGATTTTTCCCATTCCACAGCTTAGCAAAGACTTTATTTCTACTACGGGCATTGTTAAAATGAATGTAAATGTATTTCTGAAATTAAACGCTAACAAAACAACGGAAACAAGCAAAAAATGTCCTAATATATTGTCACATGACATTCATTGTTAGATGACTATTTTAATACAGTTCCAACAAAGTAATGAAATAGCTGCATCCCGACCTCAACTGTTTGGGCAGTTACACAGTATTTGCTCTTCATGATCTGTGCTTCAGCACATACATATTACATTAATATGCCAGCATCATTGTTATGGCTGGATTGTGGCTGCATACAGTATTTTCTTATGCTGTGTATCATTGTCATATTGTGCAACGGTAGAGCACCGTCTTTCTAATGGTGAGTGTTGGATTAGGGAGTAATTGCTGAAACAGCTTCACTAATGCTTGGTATTCATTTCACTGCAACCCTGACAGTATACATTTCCACTCGCTTCAGTGTAATCAGATGATCTTAATTCATCTGTAGTGGTTTGGATGTGGCAGAATCGCTTTGTTCCCCTAATTGGTATAATGCAGATGCAAGTGGAGATGCGGCGAGTAATGAGTTCTCGTTGGATTAATGGTGTGTCACTACTACTAACTTATAATGTGAGGATTATTGTTACAGCAGGGGGTGTCCACTGTGTTCTCTCCAACTCTGTGCTGCTCTGACCTGATAAAATAAAAAAGAGCTCGCAGAGGAAATCCTGAGAAACTCTGCACATCCCCGTTACACCTTCTAATCGACTTTATTTTATTTTAAGGATTTGAGACAGAGATTTGTAAGTGATTAACACAGGCTCGACTTTTTCCATACATTGCGTCACCTCTGGGAGAGGGGGTTAAATGGGGTGTGTTTGATTAAGCCGTGGTGGCAGCTCTGGATCCATGTACTCCTTGAGGATTTTCTGAAAGACAACAGAAAGTCTCCCAAAGCCTGAAGCTAAGGCATGATAGGTGAGCTTGTAGCACAATCTCCTCCTCTTCAACAAAGAATGTTTCTCACTGGAGACTAAGGAAATGTGACATGTTATTTCTTGAGCACTGATTATCCAGCACCAGAAGATGATGGGGTTTTTTTCCCTGCTGTGCTACCAAATTTCACCAAGAGTAAAGCTGTTCATCAGATTTCACCCAGATTTTTTTTAATTTTCACCAATGTTTCGTGTCTTTGTCGGGGTGGTCTTGGTTGTTCCCAGGTGTGGCTCCATGTGGAGACAGGCCGGCACATGGCATCGTTTGAAACAAGAAAGACGAGAATAGAGAAGAAATATATTAGCTAAACAAATCAATAGTGCATTACAGCCTCCAGGAGGCATCCTTAAAAAGAGTAATACTCAGAGGCAGTAAGTGTAGAGTCCCCAGCCAACTCTAAACCGCTTGCACAAACATGCATGCACAAAGACACACACACACAAACACATTGAAAATCATTCCTTGATGGTCCCACAGTAGCCGACTGTGGAAGCACAGTAAATCGGATGAAGTAGAGTGTGTGCGTATGTGAAATGGGGGTGATCTGTTATTCCAGAGATAGGAAATTTTATTACAGGAGCAATAAGAGGAAGAGAAGATGACTACTATGTACTACTTCAGTTTCCACATAGGCTCTTTGCAATACAGTCAGGAGAAACAGCAACAACTGTGTGCGAAATAAATACAGCCAGAGTCACATGAAAGCTTCTCTGATTGCTAATCACATATGACTGATGAGATAAAATTACTATTATTTCTCAGAACTATGAAGTCTTTCCCTACTTAGCAGATGTGTGTGTGTGTGTGTCACCTCCTTTTTCTGAATGCTGCATGAATTTATAATTCATTTTTTACAAAATGTTAAATAATCAACCTGTAATCAGATAAGTGGTACTATTTAAAGCAAGCGTTCATTTGGACTATTTCATCACTGTGTCACTCTTTCTCTACCTAACATCTGTGTATTTACCTTAGATTTAATGCTCACTCTTTTACTGTGAGCTCATACATATGCTGTTGTTGATATATTGCAATGCTCTCTAATGGCTGGACTTTAAGCTCGGCCATCAGAACATCAGCAGAAGCAATCCAGCGTTCCCACAAGATGAAAAAGTCAGTGATCCCCTCACAGGTCAGGACAAACACTTCATGAGCCTTACTAACTGGACTCAGTTAGTAAGGCTCAGTTTTTCACCTTTGAACAGTTTTTCACCTTTTATTGTCCGTGATTATTTGTTACTTTCATTTGTCAGATCGAGTGTCCATGTTTTAAAGAATGATCCATGTTTTTAACTACCTGCACATGGTAACAAGTTTTGGAGCAGTTAGAGAAAGATAACGTCTTGTTCTTTTTCCTTCGTCACGAAGACTTGACTTATGCAGATGCTTTACTGTGCCTCTTGTTGCATGTTTGCAGAAGTAATACTGTGAAATATTCCCTTTTCACAAACATGGCTCATTGCATGTAGGAGAATAGCTTTCACCATTGCTAGCAGTGTTTGGAAACCAGTGTTTTGTTTTGTTTTGTTTTGCTGCCTTTTACAAATGTCCTTTTACAAATGTCCAAATGTTTTGTGCTTCAGTGTGTAGAGTATAACACAATACAGACATTCTCAGGAACATATCTTTTGAGTATCTAATAACTGTGTGGCTGAAAAAAAAAACAATTCTCTCAAAAGATCCCAAAATAGAAACAAGAATTTCTAGGCTGTTAGTTCTTTGTTGTTTACTGTGGTACAACTCTGATGTTTGAATGGATGTAATGACTGGATGCAGAGGAGACGTGCAGAGGTGGAATGGGAGACTGAATGCTCCAGAGCACGTGTCTCTAAAGAAGTTTTTCTGGTTGCTTCTGGTTCTGTTTACAGTATGTCTATACTATTCTGGCACCAAGAGCCAAGGCTGATGATCTATATTTAGACCCCACCTCTTCCGCTTAAAACTCGGGTAAGGACCCTGTGATCCTAAAATGGTTCCTGGGCTCCTGGAAAAGTTCCTGCAGTGAGCTAATTGTGCTGTTTTGTTAGATTTCTATGCCAGGCACCCGGACCAAAAATACTCAGTTTTACATAGTTCTGCATTCAATACTGTTTGTACCTGCATCACCAACAGCTGTACAGTTCTAAACATCACAACAGTTTTAACACCTTCTCAACACATATCATCCATCCATGAGTAAGTGTTCCACTGCGAAACACACGTTCAATTCTTCTGGGTTGCTGCCACTCCTGATTTGTGAGAGCCTCGTCAGCCTCAGCACTCCTCTATGTCAACTCTCTAATTCTCTCCTGCTCAGCCTCAGGTCAGCTCTCTCTAACATTAAACTCACATAATCCACGGCCACCGAGATTCCCACTCCATAGAAAAGTGCTCTACGCTTGTGTAATTACCCAGGATGTTTTTTTCTATGTTCCCCTGTCTGTCTCAAGGGGTCTCCCTCTGTAGCAAAAAGAACAATTACTTTTGGGTCACTGCTGTGGGGAATTTGGAAATTAAAACCGTCTCTCTTGGATTTTTGCTGCTAAAATAAAGCAGCTTGATTACTCCCCAAAGATTTTTTTCCCCTCTCTTCCTCACTGGAAAAGAGTACCACTTACCCACGATGCAACTCAACCACCAACAGGAGATTCTGGGTATGTTAAGCCTCAAGCTGCCAGTAGTCGTCAGCCCCAGTCAACATTGCGTCAAGATACATCACATGAGGCAATTTATCAAGCTCTTCACCCCACAAAAGGATGTATACAGCTTTTTTTCTCCATATGAAATAGTACTTTCTGACTAGTAAACTTCGACAAGCAGCTATATAGTCGTAGGTTTTCATAAAATGAATCTCGTAAGCGAAGGTTGAATTCATGTATGAATATGTGGGGGGAAAAAGAAAACCTCCCCTACCCTCCCACAACAAGCCAGAATACCCTCCCTTCCTGCAAAAAAAAAAAAAAAAAGGTGCAATATCTGTTTTTGTTTGAAGGAAAAACACTATAAATGACTTATTTGTTGTAAAGTAAATGCTTCCTTGTGCTCTGGAGCTGTGTAATAGTTTGTAGAACTTGTAGTACAAATCCAAAAGCAGGATTAAAACCGAGTGTGCTGCAGCATTTTATCTCACTGCATAAATCACTGTCACATGCTAGTCAGTGTTCTCTCTCAATGCCTCAATGAGAGTGATGAGCGATTTTTGGATCATTAATTGTACCTGGACCTCAGTGCAGCTGTCTAATAGGTTCGGACAGACTGACAAAAGAATGGACACTTTTTGTCCAAATGACTACTTTAAGCCATTAATGGAGGTACTCTCATTTAATGATCTGCTCAGGGATAAAATGGCCTCAAATCTGTTTTGAGCGCAGTTTCAGATCCTCTCGCCCATAAATTATCACGGCAGCCCCCTCTTTGTTTTTTTTTTTGTTTTTTTGTTTGTTTTTCTTTTTTCTCCAGTATCTTTTCAAAGTGTGGCACTAGGTAAGCAGGAAAAACTCGGGTGTACACCACAAGCATCCCTTCCCTGATTTAATTAGACGGATCCTGATGGCAAAGACATGCTCTGAATTCTATTAACCTCACCAGAGTAGGGGTACTCTGTACCACCCTGATGAAATATTTACTGGTGAGATTTACATGCTCCGGAGGGCAGCAGGCATCGAGAGAAAGTGGTGGAGATGGGAGAAGGAGGATTATCCAGGAGGAGGCCCACTGGTGTTCATCATCTCTTATAAACTACTGAATAATGGAAATGTATAATTAATAAATATATAACATATTCCCTCTATGTTGCCTGCACAGACAGCGGAGTTACATGATTTGATTAAATTGGACATATTTAACTTGGAAAGTGATATTTATTTCCATTTCTACAACATAATTCTACAAATATAGAACAATCCTGCCATATGTGACTGAAATGTTCATCATCATGCAAATATCAGTAACATTATCCCCCCCTTTAGCTCTGAATTAAGGGTAATATTAGGAGCTGATGTACAGTACATAAGCCTTGGCTTGCCTTCAGTAGACACAAAGAACATTCCTCGCCAAAGGCAATGACATGTAGCCGAGCTTGTTAACAATGTAGAAAATGTCATACTCATGCTTTTTTTCTGGTTCAGTGATAAAAAACAATGCCTCTGTAAGGGCAGAGAGGTGCAGTTTATTTGACTCTCGCTACACTTTCGGGATTACAGCGAGATGCTTTGAGCATTTAATTTCCTCACCTTAGCAGCAGTCAGTCTCTCTAAAGAGAGTATTAAAGTGCTGTCACATGAGGTGAAATCTTGATGCGCTGACAGGTCTTGAGACAAAGATAATGGAATTTGAGCTCAAAGGGGAAAATGGAAAAAAAAAATTACTAAGATAAGTATTCCAATTTTGCGATCACACATTTAATTAAAACTCTTCCGTTTTGATCGTGCAGATGAATTTGTGGTTTAAATGAGGGTAAGGTGATGAACAAGGTCAGTCTCAACGTACAAGACCCATCAGAAAAAAAATCTCATTATAGAGACATTCTTATTTAGGGAGGTTGTCTCTTACCCAAAGGAGGTGAACTACATGTTTCGACTGGTGATGATTAGATTCTCTGTGGGGGTTAAGGCTCTGAGTGCACAGATGTGTGTGTAAGTGTAAATGTACCAAGTGCGAGTGCACGCGTGTGACCGGGGTGTTGTGGGATACATGTATACCTTCATGTGTATGTGCAAAGACTGCATTAAGGCTCACCATTTTCATTTCTTACAGATTTTTCACAGAAAAGTACCACAGTCACTGCAGTTTAAAAATGAAATGAAACTGGACTAAATCATAAACAAGCTGTCTCCCTGAGAAAAAAGGACCGCAATAGTACTTCTAAAATTAGTCACTTCTTACATGAATGTCTGCGTTGACAAGCTTCATGGTGGAAAAACATATCAAAAACATCTATTGAAACATGTTAAACTACTTGCAGCGTAATCCTGTTTTCTCCATCTGTGTGTTCAATATGTTCCAAACAGCCACATTTTCACCATAACTCTAAAAACTCTTAAAAAAAAAGCTAAATACTTTACGTCTTCTAGGATTGCAATAGCATGACACAGAAGTAGTGTATTTTTTGCCAAAAGTTTTTTTTTTTTTTGGCAAAGTTATGATTGTCACATACCAACATATGGCTGGAGTGTGGAGAAGTGGATTATGCTGTAGCTTTGCTTTGAATCATTTCTGTGGATGTTTTGCCCCCACCACCAAGATATCCATTGGGTGGGGTGTTGCTTCAAGAAAAGGATAAAAAGAAAAAAAAAAAGGCGAAGTTCAAAAACATGTCTAAGGGTAATTTCTACATCAGTGCGCTTTGTACAGCAGCCATATTACTTTAGAGTGAAAGGAGCTTCCCCGTTTACCCACTCGCACTTCACTGAAGTGTCACTCCACATGAAGTCACACACACACACAGATGCAGAGGGGATCGTATATGAAGAGAGGGTATAAATAAACAGGTTGTTGGATGCACTTGCCACTTTCTGCCATTAGCAAGAAACAGCTGTCCGCACTGACAGACACTTTGTTCATCCAGCTGTTTTCCCCGCAAATGCACATCCTCAAATCATTAAGCATATTTCTATGACATAAACTGTGAGCTCTTTTGATGCATGCACATACAAGTACAAGCTAATGTTAAATGAATATGGTGAAGAAAGGATGAATGACACCATGTAAATTATTTCTCTAAAGCCACCATGAAAATACAGTGTAAGGAAACTGCAGACCTGTTGAAGTGCACAGGTTCCAAAAGTAAGTGGCTAATTCATTGTTTTTATTATTTGGTGAAGTTTCCTCCCACAGACCATCTGTCTAACCTTCATGCTAACGGTCTGGAGAGATATAATATGATAGGGGAATTACATAAATGTGACGCTTGTATTGTGTTTGCATGTCTAAAAATAATAGCATGTATCTCAGTAAAACTTCAGTCCGACTTTAGGGACATCTCAATCTAGCAACCTGGTGAACAATGCTGCCTATACAAAGCAGGTAATCATAGAGTTATCGTACGGCTACTGATGTGTCCACACCTCTCGTTACAATAATATGGATGTTTATTGAAAGGAATAGAAAGACATGTAACTCTGGGTTTGACATAAACTACTTCAGAAGTCATGATCCACACATGTCCATGCTTGCAGGAGCAAGAATAGCCTGCCAGTGTGGCACTTGTTAGAGGATTTGATGTTAACGTCTTCAAGAAAAAAGTCCCATTCTGTTTCTGGATTAAATATGTTGCGTTACTGGCAGGTGGAGCCCTTCCATGACTTGGATAGACAAGAAACTCTCCCAGTTTAATTATCAGCACAAATGATTAGGAAATGGGTCAGAAAATATGGGGTTGCATGAAAAAAAGGACAACATGTAAATAAAAACATAGCAAGAGAAGTTAATTACAACTCCCAAGGTGCATCTGGATAAGAATGTGCCCTCCAGTCACTGAGCTCATGTAGCAATGGTGGCCGAGGCTCATACATAACATAACATTTAGAACCCCTCACCATACCAGAATGGCAAAAAAAACCCCATATGATTTAACAGAAACAAAGTTGAAATAATTAAAACTGAGGCTCATCACAGTCGCTAACCTCAGATGTAGCTGATACACTTTCCTTCACCCTAATGATTCTTCTCCTCCCAGCAGTCACAGTCCCACCTGTTCAGCCGGTTCTGTCTAATTGACACTGACTGGATGTTGTCACCCAGCAAGGGACCGTTAATGAACAAACTGCTGTTAGACCACTCACTATACTAAGCTAGCTCGGAGCTTGGAAGTGGTGGAGGGCAGGCACCGCGAGCTGTTTTCCCTCCCACCCTTCAGTCCTCCTGGGGCGGAAGCCAGGCCTTTCATCCCCACCCAGGCCTCCTGCCAACTAAACAGTGAATAATTCACCACCTTCTGGATGGATGAGCTGTAACAAAGACGCTTTCCCTTGTACAGTTTTAATCACAGAAATTTAATTCATTGTACATCTTCTATCACTGTCAACAACTTTGAAGATTTGAATTTACTGCATTTCCCTACATGGAAACATGGATTACAAGAAAACAAAACAACTATCTACTGTAATTATCGAAAGGTGAATATTAGGCTCTTTGAAATCAGGGTGCAATAGTTTTCATTGGCTGCAACAATTCTTGAAGCCATGTTTTTGAAGAATTTGCAAGTTGTGTAAATATTTTTGATGCTTACTTGCAACTTGCACGCTCTTCATGGTGTATTACATGCAAATCATCACATACAAAACGCTGGGAGTGAAAGTAAAAGATGGGGGTGGAAATGTATATAATTACTATGTCAGCACATGGCCATATGCTTCCTGGCAGCATAATGAAGACAAGTCAGAGAGAGAGGCAAGACAGAGCAAACACTGTTTGAGCCACAGCAGTTGTGGCTGGAGGCAGAGCCTCCCGAGACAGATATGTGAGTAAAAGAAGTCAAGATGTCAAAATCACAATGCAAATATAGCCACTGTAGAAATCCCTTATGAAAATTTGTATGAATTACTGAATTATGTTTTCTCCGATATGAGTTTCCTTCAGAGCTACAGCAGAGAATGCTTGTTGGACTAATACTGAAAGGTTGTAGGAAAAATAGATGAGGATGCAAATGTCTTTTTAGCCATACTAGCAGCATGGCTTCAGGGATATCATCCGCCACTTCAAATGTCTTGACAACTGTTGGATGGATTGCCATGAAATTTGGTACACACACATTCATGTTTCCCTCTGGATGAACTGTAATAACTCCAGTGACCCCTTCATTTCTCATCCAGTGCCATCATCACATCAAAATTGACATTTCCATCAGCCTCAGCTGTATTTTGTGTTTAGTGCTAATTAGTGAATGTAAGCATGCTATCACAATCATATAAACATATTATCCCTCAGCCTGTTAGTATTGTCAATCGTGAGCATATCAGTATGCTACTATATTAGCATTTAGTTCTTACTGGTCAGCTCAGATGTTCTATAAGTAAGATCAAAAATAAATAGAAATGTGCTTTACACCTCCATACAAAGCACTTTGTTCTCCAAGATCTCCAAGTGAGGACCTCTGTGACCTTTACTGTAACTTTACCCGCTCACTAGATATGGATGTTTCTTTCCCGACTCTGAATTCCCATTTCAGATTTTTTTCTTATAACAATATCCTCAGTGTTTCTCAACATAGAAATGAGAAACAACACTCTACATTTATGGCACTAATCTGAATGACTTCAACTTTGTTTCTGAGAACTTGTGTTTTTCAGTTTGTCATTGTGGATGAGTCCAAGTGCTACAATACAAATGAATCTCAGCCCCCATTTCAATGGGCCATAAGCCAGTTAGAGACATGAATCAGAGCTGGAGTGTATTCAAAATGCTTAGTCATTCCAGTTAGGCCTAAAACACTGCCCCTTAGCTGCCATATTTACCCCAAATACAAATGTACCTGATCAGGCTTGATTTTTAGGAAAGAACCAGATATTTTCTGTTGTGGTTGCTCATCTTTTGTACTGATGATTCAACCAGGAGCTATTTGTGTCCATCCAGTACAACTGTTTGTCACCTGCTATTGTCTATATGCAGAAAATGGATGTGAATACTAGTCCACTCTATATAATGCCTCCCTGCCACTACTTTATAGCTATCAGGACTCCCATCATCGTGATTGTTGGACTAATTGCCCAGACTATTATCTTATCAACCCCTCCCCGACTGTGTCATTGTGGGAACCAAAAAAGAAACAATTTGTGCCCATTATATAGAACTTCTTCACAATGCTAGAGGAGAAAGGGTTCGATAACATCACATCTGCAGTGAAGACCTCATAAACCAGAGCCAAACTCTCAGATAAATCAGCACCTAAATGTCAATATGGCCTTTGGGACAGTGTATTTATAACTCAGCTACATCACCAAACTGACTCGTACTCTCGCTGTCGGTAACTGGCTCTCTGCCTTTACTTTTCTCTGCATTTCATGTGAGCATCAATGAAGTGAGCACAATCACTGTCAGCAATACATGTCCTCTGTAGTGGTCTGAAAACTATGAATGTTTTGAGGTTTGACAGGCTGCATGGGTGTTAATGCAGATGCTTATTTCAAAGGAAGCTGGACCTGTAGCCTCGCTCTAAGTCATTCTGTCAGTTTTCTTTCTTCCTCTTTTTCCAATTTAGGTGACATCTTATTCAGATGTTCCCTCTTTGAATCTCAGAGTACTCTAATTTGTTGAGTGGAACAAGCACAAATGTACTGCTCGGTCTTCATTTCCATATTAATAAAAAAATGTAGGCCTTGAGCACCCATGATCCTTATATCATTTCTCCAGTCTTCAGCCTGGATTAACAATTTCTTGCTTCATTTTTTCGGGTCATGGTGTTATATGTGTATTCAGGGAAGTTATGACCTTTGCTGCGATGTGTAGGCCTTTTCACCAGTTGCTGACACTTAAGGTTCTTGATATGTACCAAAGCCTGAGGGCCACATCCATGGATGTAGTATTCTGTGATAAATGAGACTTTTAATATGTTTTTCACAGTTGTCAAAGCTGTATTATTAGTGATATGGAGACAAGCTTTACATGTAATTATGAAACCTTCTTGTGGTTGGTGTAGCTCAGTTTACTTGTGTTTCCCAATTCCTTGGCTCGTGTCAGGAGGTGAATGTGACTTTGTAAAAGTGAGGATGTGTTACTGGTATTAAACAGCTGGCTTTGCTCAGATCAGCCTACAGCTTTGATCCCTTACTGCAAATAGACTTAAAGGTCAATAAAGGTCATGGCCGTGAGGAGCCTCTCTGTACTGAAAACAAATTATGTCTCAATCTCAAACCTTGTCCCCATCTGTTGGACATCTCTATATTTTGTACTAAAACCTGCAACCTGTCTAACATCAGGTGTTTCTTCAGCGAGGGTACAAGCTTAAACTGCTATGGCTCTGTATCAGGCAACGTAATGTTCCGACATGGGCATTTATTTATGTAAAAATACAAATGGACAGTTGCTTTAAATTATCTTAAGCAAAGGAAGCTAAATCTAGCTAAATCTGGGACCACAGCTCCAACTTGGTATGCACATGTGTAAGGAACATGTGATGCGGGCGGTTTGAGGACATGTAATGCGCATACCCTGGCCAACTCTGTGTTTGTATCTGTGTGCTGGAGGAGCCCTCGCCGATCCAAACAGACCCCGGGGCCAACAGAAGTGTCCCCAGATGGGTTGCCTCAGGCTGGGGAAGGAAAGAGACACAGCCTTGGCTGGGCTGACCGCAGAGCCGAGAGAGGAGATTCATCATGCGTGTGTGATCAGCATGATAAGTGTAAGTTACCAAAAAAAAAAAAAAAAAAAAGCCCTCTTAAGTAAAAAGTTCCTGCATTATTAGTCACTAGTGGTTTGTCTGGAAATAAATCTAATCCTGATAAACAATAAGTAAAGTACGTGAAGTACTTAGCAATGGATAATGGAAGTTTTATTGGTCTTTAATGCACCATAAGTTAAACTCTTGGGTTTTGTTTTATTTCAGTAAAAAGGAAACAAAAATTCAATCTTATGGACATAAATCTATAAAATGAATCCCATTTGTTTTGCACAGACTAATGTGTGCTCAACAATTATACCTATGCAGAGGAAAAGGTTAGTGATGGAGAGGAAACAGTCACAGAGCAGATGAAGGGCATATTTAAAAAGCAACGATATAATGGCACAAATAAATCTCGATCCAGATATGACTTACTGTAAGTTATGAGCCTAATAAGCGATAATTACTCAGAACCACTTTAAAAGGCATGATACTACAGAGAGAAAGATCGACAGTGATTGAAAGAGAGAGAGTGTAAGTGATGATGAGGGTGTGGGATGAAAGAGGATGGAGAGAATATTGACTAACCAACAGGACATCACAATAAAGGCATACTCAGATGGCTGAAATTGCCTGTCAGAGGCAACAGTGTGATAATATTAAGACGGGGGGCATCTTTCATTTCACTCCCTTAGCACCCTCAGTTATGGCATAATTCATTTTAATGCATGCCATCAGTATTCGCACAAACAGACCTCTTGTGAGGAGGTTTGTTCCATGGTGGAACTGTATTAATATTAATACAAGTGCACTTCTCTGGAAAGAGCCATTTGTTTATATGTGTGGGGAGAAGCACAGAGCATCTGCTGACACTCTGGCTTGCCAGATAAGATGCTAGACGGAAAATGAGCTTTTGTTAAATAATCTGTGAAGTTTCAAACTGAGAAAAACTTGGGAAAGAAAGAAAAATGAAGCTCACTGTAGGTCTGGCACATGTATAACATTATTTTCAATGTTGGACAACTTAAAAAAAAAAAAGACATGAATTACTTATTTGAAATGACTCACTATTACACTAAACAAATTTACGATCAAGGTAGCTTAAAGCTAATGTTAGCCCCAGTTACTGGCAATGCTTACCTGTCCTCACAGTGATGTTGAGGGCTTTGCAAACATCCTATTATACCAGCTAATTTCTAAATTTAAGTTCACCAGTCGGTATCATTAGCAAGCTAGCTAAGAACACTAACCATATAAATTAGTAGGTTTAGTAGGTGTTGAGCTCCACGTGACTTTTTTTTTTCCTTGTCATGTTTCTTCCCAGATAGGCCTGTATGTTGGTGTAAAGCAAAACACAAAACCATTTTTGACTTAATCGGTTTTCAAACAAAAAGTCACATTTCACACTAAGCTGTGAGTGAAAGATGAAAGTAAATAATTGGGATGCATCTGGCAATAAATGCGGTTACTATTAGTGGGAACATTACAACATAAATATTCCATGTACTGTCCTGCCATTAGGATACTGAATCGCAGTCAGAAACAGCAGTAACAGAAAGATGTAATCGCCCGCTCCAAACTGCCAAACTTCAGCACAGCAGCCACTGCGTTGCAGAAGCCAATGTTAGTAGTTACCAGTCCAGTGAAGCAGATGCCATCTCCATGTCTGTTCGGAAACCCAGGTGTTGCTTGGATTCTTTCCATCCTGTTATTGTTGGACCAAGGGTTATTCTCGTCTTGCTCTGTCATTTTCTTTTTTTGGCCTCTTGACCCTCTGCCAGTCTTATTCTTTTCTTCTTGTAATGCTCAACGCTCCGGTTGGTCGTGGCTTTTCCATTTCACCTGACATGTTTGTTGCGGTCACATTCATTTTTGTTCTTTTTGTTTTATGAGTGCTGGAAAATTACAGAGTGACTCAGTACTGTGACCCACTGAGATAGAGCGTGTGTCACTGGTGTCTTTGCTTTTATGCTGGAACCTTTGTTCACACCTTGTTGCTTGGGGACACACATATGATGGTATCTCTCAACCGGCACATCCGGAAACTGGTCTTATCTGACTATTTTAGAAAAAGGAGGGTTTTGCTGCCAAATTGAAAGTAAGGGTGGCTTTGATACATTATTCTATTCCTTGGAATTTTTATTTATTTTATTTTTTTAAATGAGAAAAAATTGTGCTTTTTGTTCATTTAAAAGTTTAAAAATCTCTTTAGCTTCATCTCTACTCATGCATTGCAGAGTTATGCTGTACCCACATGCAGGGACTCTGGAGCTGTGCCACAGATGACTTATGCCTCCTCAGAAATGTAATGGCTAATATACACTGGCCATGGTGACACCATAAAACATAAGAGGTGTTTTTTTTATTTAGTTTTTTTTACTTCTCTTATGCCAGTAAAGGCTTCTGATAGTGATGGTGTCATTAAGGGAGTTGAAGAAAGACTCGGTTGTCTTCTCGTTTTCACTAATACACATCTAGCAAACCCTCTGCTCACTGTGCCCTCCATTCTCTATCACAATGAATGAAAGGACATAAACATGGCAATTGCTCGGCAGCAGCGTTGTATTCAGTAAAGAGTCAAAGGCAAAATAGAATGTCGCTATACTGGATGTCACTAAAGCTTTATGTGTACATACCTAGCCCACCATCACTTTATATGACAAAGTAAAGTGAAGCGGTTTCTGTGGGGAATATAATTGTGTAATTAATCACGTCTGATGCATCCATCTAGTGTTGAGGAGGTGCAATCAGTGGGTGAAATCTGATGCTGAACTATAAATCAAAACCTACATTGGACGTATTCATAACCCCATGTGTCAAGAATAAATCAGGCTTTATAAGCTGTTATTGAAAAAAGTAATCACGTTACTATACGTGCTACAGAGTAACACGATTCTGGCCAACACTGATTGTTTTGGGGGTTTTTTTTTACGTTTTTCTTTTTGTTCATCTATTTACATATCTGGAAAATTGTCTGTCTTTTGACTGTACCTCTCCGTCTTTGTCTTTGGCTGTCCTTCCCTCCTGGTATTCTTTCATCTGCCATTTCTTTCTCGTGGTCTTTGCTATTTTTCTCCTGTAATCAGACACACAGATTCATCTCTGTCGCCCTCAGACACCACCTAAATCAATTTCCCAGCACTCTCCCATCTTGGAGGGCCACTGTCAGGGTTGGCACCTTGCAGCTTGGGACACACCTATGTGCAAACACACACACACTTTCTTTTTCATTCACCCACACAGTCACTAAAGCCATAGACAGGCACATAAAAAAACACACGCAGGTGCACACACAACTACAAACACACACACACACACACTCATAGCGGTGATTCACCACATCACTGTTCTCTAATGTCTTACTTGCTTCATCTTTGCAACATCCATTTGTCACCGCTGACAGGTCCTGGCAGCAGCATCTATCCATCCTACCTTTATCCTCACTCCGTCAGCCCACACTCTGTTTTTCTCACCCCCCGACCTCCTCCCCCTCACCTCTGTCTCTTTTTGAACTTGGGAGGAAGAAGTGAGGGCGGTAGCCTGAGCATGAGATTTGTAGCCATATTGATGCAGGGCCACATCTTCAGATGGCGCCTGGTTTTGATACCAGGCAGCGTGTTCAGTCCCAACATGGGGTTTTGGGGCTGAGCAGTAAACCAGCCCAGCCAGTCAGCTGTGATCAGTGGTGTCAAGGAGAGCATGCAATGCATTAGCAAGGAGGACTCAGCTCAGGATGGCATCTTGTGGAGAATCACTTAGACATGGTGTCATGGCTTGTCTGTGTGACTCATATATGGCTGTTGTGCATCATAAAGTTAATTTAATAGGAAAGACGCATTATTAGCATGTTGGATTTGTCATTGTGAGTTATGTTCTTTCGCTTATTTGCTTGTGCATTAGGCCTGATGCTGTGTGCTTGTAGCTACATTTTTGTGAATGAAATAAAACTAAATCAAACTTAAGAGTAGAGAAATCCCCTCCTGACTGCGTGGTCTATTTTTGTAACACCTTGATGAAGAAATATGCATCTTAATTAGAATTAGAAGTTTTTTTTTTAAAGGACTTTCAGTGCTTTACAGCACAGAGTTTAAATTAAAAGAACTGCCATGCAGCAGGAAGTCATTAAAGTGTTTGTTCATTAAGATATTGTATGGCTTCATGAATGACCTTATTAGCATAGCTGGTTAGGTGTAACAGATCACACTGATTATACCCATACATTAGTTGGTTCAATACCCCTTAAATGTTAAATGTGTGCACAGGAGGTGCTTGATCTTGGAGAAAATACTCAAAGCATGGAGGGAATCTGTAAAGTAGTCAGTTAGATGGGGAGAAAGACAAAAAGGCCAGATAATGAAAGACATGCAGTTATCTACAGTCCTGACCTGAAGAGTGGTCATGCTGTTCCAGGCCGTCCATCTCATCCTGGTTCTTCCATTGTTTGCTCGACAGACACTGCCACATACTGTGTGTGTGTATCAATCTGACTGGGCTTCTTTTAGTCAAATATTGATCTGCAAATCAAAGGCAGGAGGAGATGACGTTATAGCTTCCTCTCCATAAGTAAATATCATGGGCAAATTATTGTTTTATTTTATTTATTATTTCATTTTATTTTATGCCTGCCAGCAAGACAATTAATATCCTGCAATGCCTTCAAATCTTAGTTCCATGTCCAGAGTCACTGTTATTTACTGGCCTCTAGGTGCTTTCTTTTTTTTTTACTGATGTATCTCTAAGTGTTACCATTATCTAGAGCCCCCTGTCTAGTACCACACCAAGGTCCGTGGAAAATGTTGAATACGTGGAGGCAGTGTTGTAGTTATATTTTCAGCAGCTTTGAATTGTTTCGGTTGTGTGGCAGCAGAATTCGCTTCACTTAGGCTGTGAGTCATCAGTGTGTGCTGAATGAAATCTGTCTACTTGGCTTTTCAATTCTGCTCACGGTCATAATACTTGTCAACACTGAGGCATTTAACAAAGAAGCCTTGCCTCCTCCTGACAGCGGGAGCAACAACAGGATAGTATCTGGTCTTTCTGAACACACTGCTGACTCACTAGGCAAATTAAATATATCACATTTTTTGTTATGTTTTTTGTTTTTTTGAAGGATGGATGCGGCTCCTTTTGGAACACATGGTGGGAGTTGTTCATACTAATTGTATATCAAATGTATATCAAGTGTATTTCAAAGATTTTAACATGAAAACAAACATAGATTTGACCTGAAGGGGGAAAAGTCACATGACATGCAAAGCAATGGCCAGTAATTGTGTTGACAGTGACTGATAGTGATGTGTTGAGGCAAAAAGGATCATAAATCACATATGACAGCAGTCATGGAGCGTGGCTAGAAAATACACACGCCTGAAGGCATCTTACAGCCTGAGATTTTGTCATTGGCTCTGTTGTTTACTGGTTTTTTTTTTGTTCCAGAATTGATCCTGTGTCTCACTGAAGCTTTATGAAACCATTCAGCTGGAGTTTCAAAGATTTTTTTCTTTGCATTGGGTGGCGTGGTGAGTATGCCATGCTTCTGGTTCAGACACTGGTTAATGAATCAAATTGAAGGATTAGTGGTTTTTCAAATCTGCCTTTAAATGCTACACAAAAAAAAAGTTATGGCTCTTTGTAATCACCTCTCGTGTTTTATTCTCTTTTATTCTCAGGTGGATATGAGATAAGCGCAAAAATTCCACTTACGTTGAAAAGTTGAAATATTCTCAACTCGCATGGATGCATTTTTGCATCGGTTTGTGTTACCCTGCATCTACTCCAGCCAAGTTGCATTTCACCATTGAATTTACATATATGCAGTTATGCTTTCTGTCACATAAAGAAATGGGAGTCAAAATCCATGGTCTATGCAAAAATACATTCCAGATTTCAGCTACTTCATGGCATCAACAGTCCGATTAGCCAAACTGAGTGGGAATCTTCCAAAGTTGGTCTCTTTATTACAGAATTTCCTCATTGTGTTGGTAGCAACACATAGGCTTGTTGCCAGTCTTGTGCTGAAGTTTGTTTCCCCTTTGAACAGTGTTTCAAAGTGTGCTTTCTGCACTGCTGCTCTCCATGGTATGGATTAAAGTACATTCGGCCTAAGGATAGACACTGTAGGAGAGACTGGATGGGAAAAGTGTTAAGGCTGGATTTAGGCTTAGATGAGGGGAAACAAATTTTTGGGGAAACAAACTTTGAAACAACGCAGGGACAACGCACCTGCATTAAAGTGACTGCTACTAATTACTGAAATACCAAAAAGAACATACCGACTTGGCTGCTGAAACTTCAGTTGAACTTTAAGTGTATTTTTTTCACATAAGAACTGTGGAGTTTCTCCTTCACTTCTTAAAGTGTGGTTACTTCACAAAGGTAGTGCTTCAGGGCCAGTATGGAGAGGAGGGATTACTCCTGGGACCAGAAACTCTAACTTTGTACATACTCTATGTCGAGTGTATAACGATAGATGTTAAAAAGTCCAAACCTAAACTTTAAACAGATATGATTAGTTCATCAACAGTTACCATGTTAATGTATACGTAAATATTAATTTTAAAAAGGTGACCTTTCCCATATTTGGAAAAAAAAAAAGGAAAAATGGTGGAACTAGAAACAGCATGTCAGAATCAATTTCATGGTTCTCCATGATACAAACATATCTGTATGTCTACCATGCTCTGTGAACCAAAGTGATATAGGTATCTCCACACTCTGCTTGCCTCTCTGGCAAAGTGGTTGGCAGTGTAAGTGAAGTAAGCATAAATTTGTCCTTGTTGTTTATGTTTACAAGCCTCAGATGGTTGGGAGATATATTTCTGTGTGTATCTGTGTACGGTCTCATGTGTGGGAGAAGGATACACTTTTATCCTTACTCTTAATGTAGCAACACGATTATCAAGGAGCACTGTGGCATACTGAGGCTCAGCCTGCCGATGCAGTCTATCCCCCCTCGCATGTGTTTCAAGATAAAAACCCTCACCAAACTCCATTCTGGCTCACGATCCTCTCATCCCCTGTAAAGCTGGGCTCTGGAACGGTGATCGAGATAAGTCTGGCAATTTTAAACAGCAACACTCCAGCAGAGCCACAGGGAAAATACATTTTTACATGTTGTTCAGCCAATGGCTGAGCACTAAAGAAATCAGTGAATGAAGAGTTGTATGAAAAATTAGTCATTCATTAACAGGAGTGCTGGTCTAAGCAATTTCAAGTTTGTTGGACTTTTGTTCTTTTACACCCAAAAAGGATAGAGGAGCATTAAATTACACAGGATTTATTGGTAAAGATGTAAAACATATAGTCAGCTTTAGTGGTGTGACTAGGAACTTCTGGCCGCTTGTTATAAATTTCTAGAGGTGACCTTGATGCAAGAGCGATGTTTCAGTATTGTGGCCAGTGTCTTTTAAAGGCCTGCAAAAGTTTTACTGCCTCAACCTGCAAATGACTCATGAGACCTCTCGCCTCAAAATTGGGATGGTGTTGAAAAGCTACTTCTTTATTCTCAGCTCCTCTACTCATGGAATGGGCCGAGTGAGCCTCATTGTATTGCATGGCAACAGATGTTCATGGGTAATTTCACACGCTCATAAAAATGTTAATCTACAATGATAATGCAGCAAATGGAGTTCAATAATTTGATCTGGCATGGTAAAACATCTTTGTCTGCTCAGCCTTCCTTTCTCCCACTCTGTCTCTGCTCTGTTGCTGCTCCGGTCTGTCTTTTTCCTGCCTTTTTCAACATGTGGGACTCAGTATAAATTCAGCTGTAGAGGCCACTTTCATGCATGAAATTGCATTAGTCATAGCTTTGCCTTTCTGGCTGCAGCCACGCTTCAGAAACGTCTAATGGAGGCTTTTAGGCAGGGTAACTTTCAGATGGCCGGTTCGGGTCACAGGGTCTGTGGGACTGACTGCTGGGTAAGCCCCTCTTTCAGGGGGCGAGCCAGCACATGTTACTGCCCAGGTGTTGTCCAGCTTCCACTGGCGTTAAGTTTACTCAGGCTGGGTTTTATGCAGATTGGTCAGGGTCAAACCAGGTAGAAGACAAAGGTCAGTGTGATGATCATCCACTGTAAATGCTAAAGAAAGCACACGGGTGATCAAATGTCCAGATATCACAGTTTGATGTCCCTGATTGAACTCATACACTCCTAAGACAAATTACCTGCTTGTAATCACTTGGATTAAGGACAAAGATAATTGTTACTCACTTACCTGGACAGTGAGTGTTTGCTGGCCACACTCCAAAATGACTGCAATCTTCCATAGTTACAACAAATTCTCACACCTGCTCATGCACATTCATTGTTGTCTTTACATCTTGCCTCTTAGCAAAGCAGAAATGTGTTTTTTTTTTCTTATTTAGCAGTAAGGCAGTGCTAGTCTTTCAGTCAGTCAGTTCACCATTTTATCAGATGGATTACCAAGATTTACCGTGAATTCTGAGCAGATATTTTCATTGTCCTATTGACTTTGATAATCCTGTGACTTGCCACCCACAAGTTAATATTTTTGTTTTTTATTGAAATGTCTTGACAAACTATCGGATGGATTGCTATGAAATTTCAGTTTATGACCAAATACCCCCAAAGCCAATGACATTCCCATCAGCCTCAGCTGGGTTTCATTTTCAGTGCTAAATTAACACAGTGAACACAGGAAATGTTTTACCTGCAAAAGGCAGGTGGTGTTTATCATGTGGTGATGTACAGTGGTGTGTGCTTGTGGTTTAAATGTGCTGAACTCTGAGCCCAAGCGGCTGTGGCTTTTGTGAGTGCTAGCGGCTGTAGGCTACTGTTATTTTTGCAGTTTAAAATGCTGCTTGTGTCTCTAGTGATCTAAACTATGCTATCAACACTAACACTGTAGTGTCTGTAAAAGACTTCAATTCTCAACTCTACTCAATCTCAAAGCAGAAACCTTGTTTTTGTGTGAGAAATAAAGAATACAGTTGGTTCAGCTTCTTTTGTATGAGTTAAAACACACTGTTTTGGATCTGGCATTGGAGGTACCGTACGTAAGTTTTGGATTATTTGTGCCTTTGGGGAGTTAATTAAATGTAACTCTCAGGCAGAGGCATCAAGTGAATAAAGTGAACAGGTCCTGTATTGATTTATTTCCACAGGACAGCTTGACAAAACTGAGCTACTCAAGATAATCAGTCCTCCCACCACAATGTATTAGTGAGCACAGTTGTTTATGGTTAGCACAGCAACAGCACAAGGCAGCAACACATTATGCTGCCTAATAGTCATTCAAATGGATCACCAGCCACAGTCCTTATTGGCCCCGTGTGTGTGTGTGTGTGTGTGTGTGTGTGTGGGGGGGTGGGGGGGGGGGGGGGGGGGGGGGGGGGGGGGGGGGGGGGGGGGGGGGGTGGGGGGGGGAGGGATGAACGTAAA
>JBBMJY010000002.1:7211096-7232574 GCA_037833715.1 Toxotes lorentzi | reverse complement strand
CCCCCCCCCCCCCCCCCCCCCCCCCCCCCCCCCCCCCCCCCCCCCCCCCCCCCCCCCCCTCCCCCCCCCCCCCCCCCGAACCAAGTGCTGGAGGGAGGGAGAGCAGAGGAAGATGTCCAAATAGAGTATCCCATTAATATCACATTGTTTCTAGTCACTAAGCAGAACACCAGAGGGAAAACGTATTTCTTTGAGTTACAGAGAAAGCAGTGAACTAAATTCCTATTTGTAGAATATTAGTTACTTTAGCATCATCAGTGATTATCAGAGAATAATTCTTATGGCAGCTGGTCATGGAAATCAAGGGGACATTGCTCTGTGGTCCATACATGATAAATGAGCATGAAAACATTCTGTACATTCAGAGCTACCCTGGAGATAAAAAAGGAGAAGATCACTGCATCACTGGGGACTTTGACTGGTACATGAGATCATTGATTCACACTCAGCTTGAGGAATGGCTGAAAGTCAATTGCATTATCTCACTGGCATACTTACTTCAGTAATAAAAGGCCTAAAGCAGTTAGAACAATGTTAATCAAAGAGTAGAAAAGAGGATTATTTCACTACTAAGGTTTGCTACTGTAAAACATTTGTTAGTGGATCGCCTACTCACAGAATAACATTGTGCAATTTCCTTTTCACCAGAGACATTAATGGGAGATGCTTAATTTTGAAATTTGACTAAAGCATGTGGTTAAATTTGTTTCAAATAAGACTAAAAGCTCCACTCTGAGGAGAGATATTCTTAGATCATAGGACTCATCCATAAGAAATGGACATGGGAAAGGTCACCAAAATCATCAGGATCCTCTTGGAACTATTGCTATTGACACCAAACTTCACTGCAGCCAGGATATTTTGCTCTCCAGCAAGAGTTGGATAGCAGGGCACATCACAGCCCCTGCCACAGAAAACTTTTAAGGAGCTCGGCCACAGAGAGTTGGCAGACTTGGCAATTGTAACTTTTCAAAGTTCTCTGCTTTACTGTGGGTGAGCCCTCATGTCAGGGAGTGACTGAACTGAAATCCTTTCGACCGGCCAAATATCGTATGACAGACTAAGATTGGCTATGAGTCACCCAGCTGCCTGTCTTCCTCAGAGGTTCCATTGTGGTCGCTTAATGAAAGCTTCTCCAGAACTCCAGTGGTCGGAGCGCCAGCTTGACTTTGAGTCATGGGTGTATGACACTTTGCAGAGAAGACTAATAACTTTGGGCTTGAAATGTCAATAATTCAGCAATATTGTCTAAAGGCAAACCAGGAGAGGAACAGAGAGGAAAGCACTGGTAATGTTATGTCTGATATAGCTAATGAAGGGAAGGATGAAGGAACGGGTGAGGACAGACATTACAAGCTTCACCTCCTCCAGCTGAACGCCAGCATCTTGCAGACGTGAAGCTGCAGGGTTAAAGAGGTGAGAAGTCTCCCATCGTGACAGGAGCGCGGCCATTATCACGCAACAGCCATGGGTATTGAATTGAGTTATTTCTGCCACGTCCAGCTGCCAGCTGGAGATAAGCGCTGTTTGGCTGAACCTGTGAACTTACCAGCATCTCCTGGAACCAGTCCTCACCACCTTAATTGATGTATGCACCTTCAGCACTGCTGCCTGATATTAACGCAACAGAAATACTGTAGCTGGGCAGAGTGGATTGGCAGAATTTGATATGAAGTTGTACTGTCGAGGCAATGCATATGATGAGACACTGAGCACTCACCTAAAGAATACTGAGGCAGGGAGAACGTCAAGTTGTCAAGCCACCAATGCTCGTGTCCCTCTTTTGTTGTTAAAATTGAGTTTAAGTAAAACCACTGAAACTACGATATTAGTACATTACAGCATTGTTGGACTGACAGAGACCAGGGTCCAGATGTAGATTGATGTCTAAAACTGTGTACACACAAAGACAGAAATATGCAAATGCATTCTATGCTTCCTGCAATGGCTTTGCTCTCCCTCAAAGGGGGCTTGCTCCCTAGTTTCGCAACAGCTGGCACAGACTGATGAATGTTTTTTATCTATTCTGGCATAGATCAGTGTAAAGGTGAATCGAAGCAGCTGAAAGCCTGATATAGATATACAAAAATAGCCACCTTAGAATGGATAACACCCGCCCCCCCACACTGCTGTGGCAGAAAAGTTGTCTGTCCATTTTATGTCCAGCCAACAATCTTTGTTTTCTGGTGTGTGATGAGCCTTATGGCTTCACAGTCTTCTCCCTTCAGGTGGATCAGCTAAATACACTATATGTTGGGTTTCTTTTTTGCAGCGTTTCCTTCCTTTTATTTATGTCGTACTGTTATGTAACTGTCAGTCATGCTCCCAATTTCCAGGCCCAGTGACCCGTAACAGGCAATTTGGGCTGACTCAACCCTGGCACTTTACAGACATGGATCCTTTGTAGACTTTGTAGTACTCAGGATTGCTGCTGATGCAGATGAGACAGCCTCAGGCTACTAATGGGAGGAGAAAGATAAGAAAACACAATAGACTAATTAACAGTAATTATGCATGTAACACTGTAAAGTATTAATGTGATGTTGACAGCAATAATGATGATTTCATCGATGCCAAATATGTAAAAGTAATGGTCGCTATCTCATGTTAACAAGGTAAACGCATTTCTCAAAAATCAATCACCCCTTCTTCAGACTCTGATCTCCAACTAAACACATACCTTTAGGCTTCAGCTTCTTCAAAGGCTGTGCTGCTTTTTAAAATGTAGTGAGGTATTTATCATTTCTGACCTGATTGGTCTTATATTTCCTTGAGTTGTGTACCATTTGTTAAAACGCTCATTGGGTTTTAACCTTCACTCCCTGTTCTCAGGCTTAGAAGACCAGACATCAAAGAAACAGTTTTGTTTTTGTTTTGTTCCGTTACTTCCACCACACTGTTGATTGGCTCTGTAAAAGCAGCAATGACAGCCGGAGCTTCAAATACCATTAAGTGTTTCATGCTCAGCTCAACCACAGGGAGTGGGTTAGTGATAAATACAGTTAGCAAGTAAAATCAAAAATCTGAGTGTCACACCAGACATTGTGTGTTTGTGTTTCACTTCAAGATGGAGTGAGGAAGAGTGTTGCTTTTGATGTTCTAAGTCCAGGGTAAGGCTAAGCCTTGGGATAGGCTCTTGTAAAAACAGACGAAGCCAAGTCAAGGTTGAGGATTTGCTTGGGAGCAGGCGTAGCTACAAGGTTAGCCAGCGAGGCTAGTCCGCTCTATAACGGGGAGGCAGGGGATTAGGAGCTAAAGATTAGACTCTAATGATCCTCAGGTCTGTGTGGTAAGAGCTCCAGCACAAGCAACATTAAACTTACTCATGGCCTGTCATCAAAAACAGTGCAGGGCTTAATAAGCCTCTCCAGTGAAATCTAGCCCACAGGCCTGTTTCCTCATCTTTCTCTGCACTTGGATATTATGCCGATAAAATGCTGTAAGTGTTTCAAAGCACTCTTTTGACCTTGATAAGGCAACCAACCATAATGAGGGGCCAGGGGGAATTTATACATCAACTTATCTAAACAGCTGACTGCTGATGGTTTACAGAGAGAGGGAGAGAGAAAGAGAGAGAGAAGGAAGCAAGGACAGAGGGAAAGAAGGACAAACAATGAAGAAGAAAAAGAAAGAAAATGAGTAAGAAAGAAAGAGAGGGACACAAAGAAGGAAGACTGAAGGGGAGAAAGATTTTGTGTGTTCTGGCAGGGATATCTCTGAAAGAGATTCTCTGCTCCTCGGAAAATACTTTATTTCTGTTTGCTGGATGAGAGCATATAACAAATAACTGCCTCTGAGGAACGAACGCGTTTTAATTTTCCCAAGTGCAGCAAGTTTAAAGGGCATTATCAGTCTTGTGAAAACAATCACACTGCAGACATTGATCATTATAAGGGTAAACAGAGTCTCAAGCTGGCCTTTCCCAAGTAGAAACTGCCAGAGTGAGAGAACAGGGTAACTTACTGGAACTTCTCTTCTCTCCATGCACCACTACCAGAGGCCCAACCAGTCTGTCGTTCAAATTGTGGACATCACCCACTTAACTTGAAAAGGTTGTACCATTTCAGGTAACAATCATAAAGCAAAAACCTGTCCTTTCATAATCCATACCTTGAAAGGTCGCCCAAGGCTGGGTAATCTGCCATTGCTCTGTGACTACACTTTCTCATACTGGAAAACTGACCAGTAGTTGCCATGTAGTAAATGAATTGGTTTAAATACAATAGTTTGAAAGTCATGCAGAATGTCACCAAAAAAAAATACATGACTGTTTCACAAACTACTGTGAGACTGGGTTGTTGTGCAGTGGAAGCATTTGGGTCAAATGCAGGTGTGGCCCATCTGTCCAGTTTTCTTGGATACCAGAACATGAGCATAATAGTGGCAGTTGAACCTGTCTTCTTCTTCATCGAAGGGCAGTAATCAGCATCTCTTTGCACATGTTCCTAAATTTCCAGAGAGACCGCACCAACTTCCTCACGAAAGGACACAAGGGAATCGAGAAAGCAAACATTGTCAGTGCCTGAAAGCAGAATACTAGGAGGCAGGCAAGCAGTCTACTGTGGGGCTGAGGTTAGAAATCCCTCATGTTTCCTCTTCCTCCATCATCAGTCCCAGTGGCTTAGATAAGCACAAGGGGGGACTGGAATTAAATGAAGCGCTTCTGTTCAACGACCAGTGACCCTCTCAAACCTTAGTGGCCAAGAGGGGGAAGGCTGCAAGAAAAAGGGATTACCTCTGTGATGCTGCCCATGAGGGCGTGGACGAGAGGCCATCAACAGAGGAAACTGAGCCCTCAGGGAAGCGAGGATGCCCCTGTCTCTCTTCTTTTTCAGTCCACAATGTGAGCTGTTTGAGATCCGGTTGCTCATCTCTACAAGCACTGAACACTCAAGTACTTTGACTCCAAATTCCTGCATTTGACTGGCACTCAGTGGTGATTGACACAGCTAAACTAGAAGTACTGAGGCAGCAAGAAGTAGTGACATGATTCCCATTAAGAAATTCATAATCCTGCTAAGTATCAGCCTCATTACTTTCTGTTAACCAACAAATGATTCAGAGAGCCATGCATAATTCATAGGCTGGGAATCTTAATCCAGGAGAGCTGCAAAGACAGGATACAGATAGAATCACTGTTTACTTAAAAAGCGCCAAGGATCCTCTTCACCTCTGCTGAGACCATATCCAACTGTAAGACCATAAGCTCTTGTAGAAAAACGCAATTACAGAGTGAGATAAATAGAAAAGCTACAGCCATTACATTACCATTACCGCAATGTCATGCTATTGTATACAAAATAAACTGAATATATTTGGAATCTCTAATACTGTACATTACTGCAATTTGCCCACCACCCTGACGTTTTACACCCCACTAGGCATGTTAATTTGAAAAAAAAAATTGCTTCAGGGCTTTGGGGGGAATATTGTAATTAAGCCAGCATTACTCAATATGACTTTGTCACTTCTGAAGATGAACAAGAGTAAGAGTGTACTCTAGCCAGCATGTGCAAATATTAGGAAATATTTGACATTTTTGCAGCCAAACAAGAAACAAAACTCCCAAGGCTTTGTAAAATAAAACGCCAGTGGAGAATAAATGCTGCTTTTGTGTTGTTCTTCCCCCTGAAAGGAAGCATGTTCTTTTTTATCAGCGATGCCCAAATTACCAGTAAACATTCATCCATCACTTTAGGTGGTGGCTGCATTACAACAAAATGTTTGTGGTAGAAGAACGAAGGAACCATGAAAGAATGAGTTTGCAGAGAGGCAATAGCACAAGAATCTATAACACCTGCTCTGACAAACCCACTATAACACCTCCTGACTATTATCACGTAACCTAGTGTTGTTATAGCTGCAAGATATGACCAATGAAAGATCCCCAGATACATACAGCTGAAAATCTGTTTTTGTGCTGCACACCAGCAGCTGAATAAAGAAGTCACCTTTTCATCAGCCAAGGGGACTTTGCCTCACACTTCTGCTTTTGTGTTTATGTGTGATCATACACACATGCACTTTCTTTGTGCGCACGCCAGTCCATGCATATTCATTCTTTTTTCTGTTTTCTATGTTTTCCATGTGTATGGCATGTGGCGCCCTTCTCCCACTCTCTGCTCTCATATCTTCTCCTGGTTTGTGATGCTTCTATTCTGAGACCCAGTGAGATTATCCATCTCTAGCATAGAGCGTTCATCCAAACCATGCATGTAGATGTGGCACCAACCCCCAAGAGAAAAGGTGACGAAACATCCCCACTCAGCAGCTTAAAAGAGAACTGCAGTTTCCATAGGAACAGGTCTAAAAGCAATTAGATAGGATACGCCGAATGAAGCTTGATGAGCCATCATTCAGGAATGGCCCTCGAAATTCCATCTTTGACGCGTCGAATCCCACTCCCTTTCTTTCATTTCCCTCTTTTCATCGCCTGTGTTTCCTCTGTCTCTCCTTCCCTCTCCACACCAAATGCTAGTTTAAAGCTCACTTTCTGCAAAGAATCTCATCTTTACATCATGAGGGCCCTATTCATCTTCTGATCAGCCAGCATGTCTGAAGTGGAGATCGATGGCACAGTGTCGCTTGCTGAAAAGGAGAATGAGATTATGAGGATGGGCTGGAGAAGCAAACACAAGGATGAGTTTAGGGGGAGATTAGGAAGTAACGGAAGGCGTCAAGGAGAAAATAAAATGGAAAAGAAGAAGGGGAAGGAAAGGACACAGACAAATTAGACAATGAGGAGGACAGAGCAAGAAGGCAGGGAGACAAAGCGGGGGAATAGGGAGACATGGTGATTGGTGACCCTGCTTTGGGGCTGTAGTCCACGCTCCATTAAGGCTCATCTGCATAATGTTCCTACTGGCCTCATTAAAGATGAGCAGAAATGCTGGAAACATACTGCCAGGTATCACATGTGATAGCATCTCCTCCTCCTTTCCCTCAACCCCCCTCACCATATTCCATTGCTGCCTTCCATCCCCGCTCCTCAGTCGTCCCACCCTCCCCCTGTCCGACCTTCCTTCACTCTGCGTATCAAAAACGCATAAGAGAGATAAAGGGAACATCTGACAGTCTGCAACCCTCTCCACCTCTCATCCATCATACATAAATGCTTCCCGCCCCTCCCCTCCATTGCTGAGCTGCTGCCCCCCTACTCATTTGTTGGTACATGCGCTGCTTCCCTTTCTCTTCCTTCTGGCATATCTTTACTTGTTCTGGGCTAAAGCGTGACTGCACGTCAGCAGCAGTTTAGCAAAGTACACATCCTTCCAGGAAAATAATGAATTGATTTCATTTCTATTTTTGCCTTGCTTTCCTCCCTCTTCCTGTTAGACTTAACGGAGAGTGACAACAGCTCTGGCGCCGGTGTTAAAGGCCAGTGGTAGATGGAAAGCATGTGGAAAAATGTATGGGTTTTTTTTCCCCGTAAAACTGAATATTGGCCACCAGATGTGAGCACCGACCAATACAAATCAATGGCTCCCGGGAGGAGAAATTCAAAATCACATCAAATACCATCCATCACATTTCCCTCCTTTATATTTGCTCTAGTCTCTTGACTTAGAGAATAATGCCTGCTGTGGCAATCAATAGATTTCCTCACGACTAATGTCACTCTCTGTTCTGCTCTCTCCCACACACCTCCTCACTTGTTGAGAGATAGCACAGCACAGATTTTTTCTCATTTTCCACTCACACACTCCATTTGTTTTTACATCTTTGTACTTCTCTCTAGTTCTGGTGCCTTTTCGCTCTCTCTCCTCTTCTGTCGCTCCACTCTCTCTTTCTCTCTCTCTTTCTCTCTCTTTCTGCCTCCCTCTCCGTCTCTGACAGCTGTTGTTGCTTTGCTGTGTTTGCAGCCTACGCCTTATCTGGGCATGAATTCATTTAGCTGCCATTAGATTCCTCTCTACAGACCATGCCCAGAGCTCTTCTAAAGGAGGAACCCATTTAAACAGCATAATTCATAACAGAGAGAGCGGCAGTACATACGGAGGAGTAATGTGCTTTAATGCTGTCAACTGTGAGTAGACAAATAGCTGGTCATTAACATCCATATCAATGAATGGGGGTGGGGTGGGGGGGCAGATGCTCCACTGTTATCATTTGCATAGAATATGTTACAGTAAGCGCTGCATTTTTGACATCAAACCCTTGCGCCAGTAAAATGACACATTCCATGGGATTTATGTTGAAATATAGGGTATTTTTTGCTCCCACTGCCTACGTATGCAAATTTTGCTCAACTTTTAAACCTATTATCTAACTTCACTGGATTCTCTGGCACTCATGCTTGCCATCAGCATATTTCAGCAGTCACCTAGCCAGCTTTGTGGTACCATATGTCCTGAAATCTGCGTGCCTCTTTTAGACTAAATCTCCCCTTCTCTTCCATCCTTTCTTCACCTTCTTCTCCTCCTTCTCTTCTTTCCTTCTATCATGGTACTAGACAGACTGGAAAACTGGGTGAGATTTTATGGCACAGTGCTGAGAATCCTATTTGAAGGACAGAGACTACTGTTTGTCATTTTGGTAATTACACATCTGAGCTTACAAAATCACACAGTGGAGTACCCCAAGGCTCAGTTCTTGAGCCTCTTCTGTTCTACATGCTCCCACAAGCTGAGATTATGGAAAATAACAACATACACACAGATTTATATAACAGCATTATCAGGTGACTGCGGCCCCTTCTGCCACATTTTTCTCCAGTTAAACAGAAATAAAACTGAAATAATTGTTTTAGAGCGAGAGCAGAATGATTAATAGTCAGTGCTCAGCTTCTGTTGCTCGCGTTAAACACCACAAACCAAGTCAGGAGCCCTCACTAAGATTTTGGGAGGTGAATCTACTTTTTGTTTAAATCAGAGTTTTCAGACTTTTACATTTGCCACTGTCTTTTATTAAATTCATTTTGGGACTATTTATTCATTTCTGTCACTGCTCTGTAACTGCTCTGTAATTTTTAATCTTCTCTTTTATCCTACTTTAGCTTTTTTCTGTTATCTGTGCTATTTTGCTCATTGTAAGTCCTGTTCATACGTGTCTGTGTCATATGTGTCTTACATTGTCTTGTGCTTCTTACTGTGTTTTCTTTAACATGCTTTACATGAGACATAAAATACACAAATGCTTTTGCTGTCATGTAAAGTACGTTAAAAGGCCTTGTTGTTGAAAGGTGCCATACAAATACACTTGCCCTGCTTATGTCCTTGCTTTTAAGAATCAGTGGTTAGAGCATTAATCGTGTGGTCACTTCCTCTTTAAGCCAAGTCATCAGATAGCTCAGCACCGATAATGTGTCTTCATATCATCTCTCTCACACAGGTCTACTCATACATATTAATTGGAAATCAAATTAAAGAAGCTCCTCATCCCCCCATCACTTTTGCAGAGGTATTAATGGAAAGCCATTAACCTGTTAACGACCAGCATAGTGTAATGGTCAATTAACTGGCATTATACATGCATTTATTCAATTAATCCTGCAGAGTTCAAACACAACAGCAAAACATGAAATGAGAGGACTGAAACGTGCAAAAAATGCAGATTATGTACGTATAATATATTTTTTCAGTGTTTGTACAGTGTTTGAGTGTGTGTGTGTGTGTGTGTGTGTGTGTGTGTGTGTGTGATGTATTTGTCGAGTGTTTCCCTAAACCAAACACTACACTTTTCTTTCCTGCAGGGAGGAAGAAAATGATGCCGTCCTCCACTGAGATTTGTCCCAAGTTACTGTTGTCATCGCTTCAAACTGCCGGGTCATTACTGCACCACAAGCAGCTTGGCTTAATGTCTTTTGACTTAACACTAATGACTGACTCTGCATCTGTCCCTGTGGGGAGGAGAGCGGACGAGAGCCCTGTGAAAAGTCACGCTAACTCTTATTTGCAGCAATTAAGGCGGTGATTCTCATTTTATCAGTTTTCTAAAAGTATTTCCACAAGGATGTTTTGGGTCTTTCATATGGCAGTTAACAAAGGATTTATGTCCCATTAGAGGAGAGGAGAGGGAAAGAAAGGAGGGGGAGGAAGGGAGAAGAGATGAGAGGAGAGGAAAGAAAAGGAAAGGAGAGGCAGAATAGGAAAGGAGAGGAACTGAAAGGCAGGAAACAAGAAGTGAGGAGAGGAAAAGAAGGGGGAGGAAAGGAGACGACAGGAAAGAAAAGGAGAGGAGAAGGCAGGAAAGGAAGGAGGAGGACAAGAAAGGAGAAGAGAGGCCAGGAAAGATAAGGACAAGGGAAGAGAGAACCTGAGATGAGAGGAAAGGAAAGGATAGGAAGTAAATGAAAAGAAAGACAAGGAGAGGAGAAGAACAGAAATGAAGTAATAGGAGAGGAGACAGAAGATTCACCCCTTCTTTTCCTCTCCCCTTTTTCTCTCCACCTCCTTTCCCATCCTCCCATCTTTACTATATTTCTCCTCTTCCTCCCTCTTTCACCCCGTTCTTTCCCACTCTATGTGCCGTGTTGGATAACCCATGCATATTTAACATAGCAGCATCTTCAAAGCTATGAACTTATTCATTAGCATTTAGAGTGCTAATGAAAGCACGCGGAGTGCTAGCACCCTCGATGTTTCCCTACACCTCCTCTCAACCCCCTCATCCAACCCCATGCCACCCGCTGCACAGTGCACTATCTACACCACCACCACCCCCAAACCTGTCCAAGCCCCCTCTGTCTTCCTATCTCTTTCCCTTGTAGTCTGTTCAGCACAGAATTCAATTACAGACTGAAGGACTTAAAAACAGAGAAGTGTGTGGGAGAGGCAGCAGAACCCCACAGGGTTTTCTTTCTCTCTTCCTCCGCCGCCACCACCACCACCACCACCACCACCATCACTTCCACCCAGTGTTGCTGTATTCATGTTTCACCCTTCTCTTTCTTCCCCATTTCTCCCTCTCTCTGTGTTGTAGCCCGACTGGGAGGGAGGAGGAGTTCCCAGTGGTCTTGAAGGTATGTTGTTCATTCCTTCACATGCCCTCATTCTCTCTGTCTCTTTCTGTAATCACTCTCTCCTAGCCTCCTGCTGCACACACACAGAATAGACTGGAAGCGACTGGATGCTCAGCTAATTGGACAGGAAACAATGTTCTCCTCTCCCATTCACTTCCACTCAGTGAACGGCGTAAAAAGTGGTTTTCTCACAGCAACCCCTAGCCAAACACAGTGCATGTCTTCCTCTTTTCTCAGCCTGTTGCCTCAGTTTGGGTCTGTCCCCTCTGTGTCTCTCTCGCACTCCCCCTTCCTGAAGTGAGAAAGAAAACCCTTTGAAGCAGAGGCTACGCACTCAAAACGGAGTTGGATCTCTACACCGCCTCCACGACTACAGATTCATCACTCTCCCACACAAATACACAAATACACTGGAGCCCATGAAGGTAGCGTGATTGACATAGAGCAAGAGAAAGACAGAGTGTATACAGAAGCAATGAGGGACGAACTGGAGGGAGGAGGAGGAGGAGGAGAAAGTAGGGGTGGGCAGACGCTGGAGATAGTGGGTATTTTGGAGAAAGAGGGGTCTGGAATGAGAGAGTTAATCTGCAGAGGAACAGATTGGCTTCCCATCTCTGCCTCCCCTCCCTTCCATCCTTCCCTGTCCTTCAAAGCAAAGCACAAATTCAGCACTCTGAGACTCACATGCACATATACACTCATGAGAATACACACAAAGAAAAAAAGAAAAAAAAAAAACGCAAGCATGCAGCTCACACCGTGAATGTGCACATGTCAAATTCACACCAACACTAATAGCAAAAGAAGCTAATCCGGTTCCATCACACACATGAACAGGTATGGATGTACAGGCTACGCACTGCTCTAGCTCACTCAATGGCCCATTGCTGCTCTCCATTTTTGGCACTAAGACACTTGGGGTGACCAGAGAATGGGGTTGGTGACTTGAAAGATATGGGTCAATAAAACACAAGGGACGTTTTAGCTCAAAAGGAAATTGATTTCTCAGGGACCAGAGTGTACTGTGACCTTCACAAACCTTGGCAGGCCCTTTTCTAGTGACTTTATGAGAATTGAAATACATTTTGCTCCTTGTTTGTTCCAAACAAGTCCCACAGCTGACACTGTGGCCCCTCAGCATTTCACAGTACATTAGTCAATACTCTGGACTCTTCACCTCATGGAAGAGCTCCACTGGTTTCACTGTAGTTTAAACCATTCAAACCATTTCATAACAGGAACGGCTAAATCACCAGGAAATACATCAGTAAATTCATTTATATATTAAAAGATTTGATTAAAAATGAAAGACTGTTTTCATTTGGTTTTTTTGGATGGACTGCAACAGCAGGGCCAACCCTCTAAATCTGAATGTGTGTCACTGACTGGCTGTTTGATGAGGCTACACTGCTGGTTAGCCAGTCGAGTGTTCTCCTATTGCCCATTGCCCCATCAGGAGACAGGTAAAGGAACTGGTGCAGACATCTCCTATTAGTTCATCGGGGGTGTCTCCAGGCAGTGTCTTCAATTTGCATTTGTGACAGTTTGGAAAAGATGCTTTTTCACTTTAGATACCACTGTCATATATGTCTTTTAATCCAGTTTTAATCCATGAAATTTGTTTGTCGTTTTCGATGCTGTATATGGTCGACCAATTTTTAACAATAGCCATTTAATTTTGAAGTCATGACATCCCACCCGGGCTAGGAATCAAAGCGCCTCTACATACACATGGGATTCACAGGAAATTGTATATATGTATTAAGCTGCTGCTAATACAAACCGAACACTTCCTGATTTCGCTGCCTCACTCGACTGGTAAAACACAGGGTAGCTTGTATTGTAAAGCAACGATAGGAAACACTATGTATTTGTACCAAGGTTAGCACTAAAAGCAATAGTTGTATTTCTGATTAAGTAGCCGTTCAAGGAGTGTTAAACCATTTATACTGTTTACACAATAACAATATGGGTTATAATTTCAAATATAAAGTTGGAGCCAGAAGATGGTTAGCTTAGCTTCTGGCAAAATCCAGCTACCAGCACCTGTGAAGCTCACTATGACACATTACCACAGATATTTTCTTCATTTTCTTGTGTTTTGTCTAATTGCATCTGGATCTGAAGTTACAGTGCACTGAGTTCTCAGAAACCATGTGCCATACAGATCTACCAGAACCAGTTTTCCACGGTTCTTGATCAAAATGATAAAGGGAAAATGGACATCCCAATGTGTTTGTGTTTTCGTATATGCAGTTCTGCCATGTGATCAAAGCATAGAGATGTTTGCCGCAGAGGACAGGCTTCAATGTTTAGCAGGCAACCAGCAACTGTGATTTTTCCGTATGGTTTAATCAGGGCTCATGTTTGGGGGAATGATGAAATGTTTAGATTTCCTACTTGCTAATATGTCTCTAGTTCTGCTTTTTGTTGTTGCTGTTGTTGTTGTTGTTTTTTTATGACTGTGTTCACTCTACTTTTGTCTCTTTTCCATTACTTCTCAGCTGTCATTTCCAACTGTGTTCTTTTCTCCCACTTCCCCAGACTTTCTCTGCAAGTATCAGTTCAGTCAGACAGCATCAGGCAGCGATTGAGATCGTTAGAGCTGCTGATTTAAAGAGCTCATGGCACCTCTTGCAGTTGTGGTGGTAAGAGGTTTGTGCTGCTGACATAAATACACACACACACACACACACACACACACACACACACACACACACACACACACATATAAATATATTGGTCCACCACTGATTTCCCTGGGCAAATATGTGATGCGTGGTTGCTTTCATGGGACGGAGCTGTCAGCGCCATCGCCTGCAATGTATACTGCAACACATGAGCCATGAGCCATGATACTGAACCCTGCATGTATGTGTGAGTGTGTGTAAAAGAGAGAGAGAGAGAGAGAGAGGAATAGAGAAGCAGGCAGTGGTTATTCAAACCAGCCTCAGAGCTTTCAGAGGGATTTCATGATTAGAAAATTAATTACACTGCATCCAAATTTTTCTTATTCTTTCCTTGATGAAGATTTTCAAGGCCTGAGCGGAGGCTTTTCCACTGTGTCAAAAACTTCAGCAGTATATATTTACTCTCCCTCTCCCTCCCTCTGGCCAAATGGTCTACACTACTATTATCACATGCAGCCACTTCTACATTTAGTCAGAAATAGTTCTTATGAAAGCAGGCCATGAGTAAACACTGGCCAGCAAGATTGACAGCTCGAGGTCCCGTTAATCATTTATTTTCCTTTGACTGTCCCTGTAAGCGTGTCTCATTTGGGCTGACCCCGTTAGCCGCACAGAACGTTAATTTGTTTTGATTGATCCTAAATGCTTGTTAGTGGAGGCAGAGACATTCACACAGAGAGACGGCAGGCTCGCTATTCAAAATTATGAGGCTGTGAGACAGTTAGGTAACGTATCAATTTAAACCCCACAAACTTACTGTCGTTAGAGCACGTTCGCCTGAAACGTATCCCTGCCATCGTTAGAGAAAATGCAAACAAATCTAAAGAAGCAGATAGTGTACTTAACATCATTTAAACAACATCCCTCAATTGTTTATTGCATGGTTCTTGCTGCAGCAGATGGTGGAGGGACTAAAAGGTTTTATGTAAATAAGACATGTTTATCCTCTTCAGTAAAGCAATTAAGAAAAAAACAAGGAATCTCATTTGTTCATTGTAATTAAACCAAAGTGTCAGAATTAATTGACCATCAGCGAATACTTCAAACTGCTACACACAGAACTCACACTAGTTGTCGCAAATAGTTCGATAAACTGTAGGTTCCCCAGCTCACACAGCTTCGAACAGGGTCCTGGTTTTGTTCATACTAGCTCACTGTCTCACTATCATGATTTACTGGGCACTTGAATGGAACAGAGCCATTCTTAATGCTGCTATATAATGGACGTAAGTAAATAGGACCATCAGTGAGATGATTCTCCAGCAGAAGCCAGAGCATTCATGGCTTCAAATGTTAAAGCAGCCAATCTGCTACTCATACCTCATCAGTACTAAAAGTTATCAAAACTATTACTCTGAAGCAGAATGGAACAGAGTACATTTAATCAAGTACTGTTCAGTTTTGAAGCACTGGTGTTTCGTATTATTTCTATTTTGTCAAACTTCTTATCAAGATCTGAGAAAAATATTTTTATATAAACTGTGATGCATCGCTACAGAGTAAATCTATAATATGGTAAGTTTGTAATTTATTTTATATATTACCTTTCAAGACCATAACATCACAAAGTGTTTCACAGAAAGAAATAAAGCAACATCACAGCAATTTTGAACCAACAGGTCCCCCAAACTAAATCAGCATCTAGATCGTTTTTCCCTGCTCTCGGATTTGTCCTGAATTAGCGCCCCTACAGTGGCAGGAGATATGCCACAGATAAAATATTGCACTCACTGCTGAAAACTAAATAACTAAACATTATGTGTTGTAACAATAATGTAAAGATTTAGGTTCATGAAGGTTAGGGGGTGTTGATCATCATGGTTACAATAACAAATCCATGGTTAAGGTTATTTAATGATAGTGGTCATGGTTAAAGGAGCAGCACTGACTGTTGGATTGAAATGGAGAATGAACAGAGCTCTTCTGTGTTAAAGTCCAGTGTTTTGTCGACCCTTCGTTCCACCCTCATCCCGCGACAGACACCTGACTTCCTCCTTTACTCCTATCATAATGATGCTGTCTCACGTGACTGCTAAATATCACTTAACAATAAGACATAATTATGGGTTATAATAAGCTGTTTGCAAATTGGGGTCGTTAATAGGTTCGTCTTCTTTGTAAAGGTGTCCGCAGTGTCCAGAGAGAGAGAGTGCCAAAGATCTCCTGCAGTTTTAAGCCTGGAGTGAAGAACAGCCAACCCTGCTCAGACCTCAGAGACCTTCTGATGATAAAGGCCTGCAGTAGATCTCTGATGTAGGCAGCTGCCTGTACTGTAAGTGATCACAAGAACCTTTAATTGGATTCTGACGGTGAGCTAGTGAAGAGAAATCAATATCAGTGTCACGAGAGACTTTTGTGAGGTCCTCATCAATAGCTTAGCATCAGCGTTTTTGGACCCGCCATAGCTACAGTCTTAAAATACAGCTCTGCAATAGTGCAGCCATTAATGCTGCATACCCAGAGTTAGAGATACCTACTTTTCACTGTGCCAACTGGAGTTTTTACAAAATACTACTTTGTGTCTGCCCAGTAATATAAACTAATTGACCTAATGAGATTAATTTATCTTGTTTTTACAATGGTCATCATCATCAATATAATTTCAAATCATTGCACATACTCCCAAGTGTTTTGAGTTATTAACATAAAAAATATATTGTATTGTAAATGACAGCTGCTTAACAAAGAGTGACCTTTTAATCAGTCTATTTCTCATTTAATTTTCTTTATAAGTAAAAAATAAATAAATCAGAAACTATTAGTACATGAACAAGTGGTCTATATAGCTTGACTTATTCCACAGTGCTGTGTTCTTATCTCACAGTCAATGATAAATGTTAGGTCAGTGAGCTATTACAACATTAAATCAGTAGGCTGTAATCTAATACGTTGCAGATACTTAGGTTTCAACAGTGATTCACCGTCTTTACGCTGCATTACTGTCACAACTGTTGGCCACGTGATTACTCCACCATTTCCTCAGAGCTCACGGTGAGTTCCTGTTAATCAGGAAGAGAACTGTGAAAGTAATTTTTAAGAATTTGGAGACAGTCTGACTAATAACTAATCATGTCACAGAAAAAAAAAGAAAATCTACTCTTGAAATTTGGTTGATTTATCATTTACTTCTTTTTCACGCATTGTTAAGCAGCCGTAGCTATGAATTTCCTCTTCATCAACCTTCCCTTGTGTCTTCACAGCTAGACAATGGTTACAAAAGCCCCCCTGAGTCTGGTCCTATTGTACATGTCCTCCATGAGTCCATAGGTATTCACAATATTTCCATTTTCCCGGAGGGGATTAATCACGATGCAGGCCATTATAATTTGTTCCCTGAAATTTGTCATGTTTTTGTGCGGTGATGCTCGATGTTCTGGAACCGCACAAGTATCGACTCCATCAATCAGTATTACCACAGTAATGTTGTGAGAGCTCCACTTCCCCCGCGGCCAGTGGAGGGGAAAGGCAATTATGCAGGTAGCATATGAGGGAGAGGGAGCTAGAGAAAAAGCCAGAGAGAGAAAGAGAGAGAACACCTGAATAGCTGTAAAAGGATAGACAGGAAGAGAGCGTGTTTATTCCCCACGCCACTTAATGTTTTTCTCTTTGCACTGTATACCTGTTTGATAATTGGCATTATCTGATTGACTGTGCTCTGTGCATAAACAACCTCCCTAGGTACAAGAGGCCGAATGATACAAACATTAAGTGTAACCATCTGCAATGGCTTTCCATGATTTGGTAACTGAAAACTGCCCTTAGGTAGAGTGTGGCTTAAAGGACTATGCCACTGTTTTTCTATGGCGCTTATTGACTACAATATACAGAACTACTGCTGTAGACTTTTCAGTGTTTTTCTTCTCTTACAGGCAGCAGTTTCCACCCAGTTCATTGCTATAAATATCAAACGGAAAAGCAAAGATGCACTCCAGTTTTTTTTTTTTGTTAGTGTGTTTGTTTTTTTGTTTGAGTATAAATATCAAATTGGAGATACTTGAAAATTGCATTATATATATATATATAAATTATTGCGACTGATTGGTTTGAGAAATACACACAGAATTGCCAGATAACAGAAATATATCTCTGGAAATAATGAAGGCAGGCATAATGTGCACTGGGATGACTACCTATCTGAACCTGATTACCAAACCCAACCTAACTACCAACATGTATTGTTTATACAGTCAGAGCCTGGTATTCCTTATTCCTCTTTTCCACTGAGCCCTGTTGCTGCCCCAAAAAATTATTTTGAGTCAATCCCACAAACGCTGTCCTTCTGCCATATATACTCACCAGTGCAGCGTATTCATCCAGAGCTGAAAATATTTGCCAACAAATTCATTTACTCTTGTTGAGTAACTTTTTTAAAGAGTTATGGCTTTAGTAGGAAACAACAGACTTGGGGATAAGAAGGACAAGGTGAGTGTACATTACTGAGAAATGGACTAACACGGTTGATTTTGGTCTTTTCAGTAAAACACAGAACATTACCAGCCTTACTTAAAAAGAAGAGAATATATGTAATAAGTTAAATATGAGGGGCGGCATGGTGGTGCAGTGGCACTGTCGCCTAACAGCAAGAGGGTTCCAGGGTCGAACCCCGGTCTGGGCTCTTCTGTGTGGAGTTTGCATGTTCTCCCTGTGCCTGTGTGTGTTTTCTCCAGGTACTCTGGCTTCCCACCACAATCCCAAAACATGCACATTAGGTTAATTGGCCACTCTACATTGCCCCTAGGTGTGAGTGTGTGAGGGTGTGGCTGTCTGTCTTTGTGTGTCAGCCCTGCGACTGGTGACCAGTCCAGGGTGTACCCTGCCTCTCGCCCATAGTCAGCTGTGATAGGCTCCAGCTCCGCGCGACCCTGACGGATCAAGCGGTAGAGATGAATGAATGAAGTTTAATATGACATTTAATTAAAAACCACATCTGAAAGTGAATTTATCAATTTTATCAATTTGAACCGGTTTTTTACACTGTATTCATGTAAATTCATGTCGTTGTTCTATAATAATGTCAAACAGTCTGATATACTGTATGTTGAAATCATTAATGAGAAAAGATGCTTATACCTTCTCCTCACACATAGCAAGTGAACTCACGAGCAACTTTGAGACTGTCAGTATTTTCAATAGTCCCCAATCTTCTCCTACTTCTAAAAAGGAATACTTCCTCTCTGGGCAGACCTGCTAAATCAATTATGGGGGCAACTAATTAAGCCACTTGTCAATAACTCATCCCAATTAAGGTACAGAGCAGAAATCAGGCATGCACTGAGTCCGGGCTGGTCTGCTTCCTATCGATTCTGTGCTAATGCCAGGCATTTGTCCAAGGCTGCTGGTGTGCTTCCACAATGTCTTTCAGTCAGTCAACAAGTGCTGTAATCAAGTCTGTAGATAAAGCGCAGAACAAGCCAAAACCGTCAGAATCCATTACTGATTTCTGTGTGTGACATGCAGATTGATCAGTGCTGCGCAACAGCTAGATCACAGTCAGAGGGGTGGGAGGACAATTTTCCTGCTATCACTTTATGAATTGTGTTTTGCTGTGCTTCTTTTCCTTTGTTTGAGAATGATGGGAACACTCAATTGGTGTAGTCTACCGTTTCTGATGCAGTTTTTTGATAAAGGCAAATGTGCTGGAAAATCTCATAGGACTGGTGAATTTTTAAACAAAAATAACATAAGTTTATCTTTGTTTACATAGTTTTACTTAGATATCTGAAAAAAAAAAACCTCAGCCCTATGTTATTGTTGTAATGTTTCACCACTGAAACATTTATAGTATATATTGTAACCTGCTACTACTAATCACATAATGACAACAAAATGTGTGTTTGTGAGTCAGGATCAGGGCCGCTAGGGAGCATAAAAATGCCTAAACAAACCAACAGACGCACAGGCACTATCTTACCTGACAAATGCAGGTTTGGTATTTATTGACCTTTTTGGGCTTCCAGTGTTCACCAACTAATTAGCTGCTACTGTGGTTTGTCTGTGGTTTGTCTGTGGTTTGGTGCTGGTGGGCAGCATATGTTTGCTTTATCAGAGCTTGTTTGTTGGAAATAGGTGGGGTTTGATGAAAGCAGTGAGACTTAATCATAAATAAAATGTTGAGGCCGTAAAACCAACACAACAAGCTAAAAAGGCTAAAAAACCTCTGCAGTCAGCCTAAGTTAACTCTTTCTGTGCTATAACTTAAAAAACCTACTGGATTTTTATTCCCTGTTAAGATTAAAAGTACAATACAAGCCATCATACACAACTAAATTGTTGTAATATAATTTTTTTTGTCCTTATTGTTCAGCAAATTGATACCTAAGACCATCCCTACCAGTGTTTTTGTTCTTACTGTCAATAGTTCCTGTCCTCCCTGGAGAGCTGTCTGTGTCAGGCTGACATTATTTTGCTAATCCACGTCTATTCCTCAGCCTGTTTGACATATTTTGCTCCTTTGTCACCTCTGCAACAACATACTTTTTATAGTTTTGCCTCCAGCAGTATGACGTACACAACTACTTGACAGCACAAGTGCAGTGGCTCAATTATGGCAATAACATGCTGGGGAGTTTTTCTTTTTTTTTCCCCTCCTCACTCAAACTGGAGTGGAACCGGCAGATTTTGACGGATTAGCCTCATTATACTCTTCACATAGACTTCTATTAAAAACCTCCAGACAGACACTCACATTATGATCTATGATGGAGACATCTTTAGGAACAAAAAGACAGTGTATTTCCTTCTTTCTGTTACACAGACTGTCTGATGGTGACGATATTTTTAACCTAGAACCACAAGCGATTGCCTCTGTGATTGTTGTTCCTCTACTTAGCGCCATAGCATATTTAGCCACCGTTACTAATGCTGTTCTAAGATCTATTTGCATTAATCGGGATTTAAAAAAAGATTGCATGGTACTCATTACACATGGGGCACTGCAGGCAAACACAAATCACACCCAAACACTGAAATAAACGTGATGAAATGGGCTGAAAAAATATATGCATAAGTCAAATGTGTTCTTGCACACACACACACACAGAATGAAATGCTAAAAGATGTGACAAAAAAAAGACGTATTGTAATGAAAGCCTGCCCAACCATTTACGTCTCAGCCAACCCCTCATCAATTTGAACAAAGGTGGGGAAAACTGACCATTCTGCCTGCATTTATAGGACATCCATCATTCATAAATTAGATAACCTTTTACTTCCTGCATTTCTATTGCTCCAGTGTGTAAAGAGCTGTGGCCAGAGGTAGTCCGTCACACTTTTTCTGTTTTTCTTTTTTATCAGAAATGTCTCTGCTGCATTGGGAACACTGTAAATCTAATTCAGCATAAGCTTCTAATCTTCTAAATTTCATTTTCTTGGAGAAATGAGTTAATGCCTGTCTTTGTGTTGTGGAAACAATGAGTGGAGGGGAGAGTGATTTTAACTAAAGAAAGTACCCTGCCTTGGTCTGATAAATGAGCTCATCCCTAATCCTAATTGTGTCAAAGGCAGGATTTACCATTTCATTTTCTAAACAAGCACAAGGGCATTACACCACAGTGTGGTTTGCAATCAATCTCATGTGAATATCACTTGCATTGTTTAATTTTGCAGTGTGTACAAAAGCATGGGGTCATGTACCTTTTTCTTCAGGAAGTAACTGGCTGTAGCTGTCGGTAAATACATGGTTTAAATCATAACCCCCCTTATCAGCTGCTCGCCAGTCCTGCATTGTGTGAGGGGGGGGGTGGAGGAAGTGGGGGGGGGGGGGGGGGGACCCACCAACCCCCCCCCCCCCCCCAAACCCCCCAACCTTCCCCCCCAACAAAACCAGTTT
>JBBMJY010000002.1:7169061-7200696 GCA_037833715.1 Toxotes lorentzi | reverse complement strand
ATAGATAGATAGATAGATAGATAGATAGATAGATAGATAGATATACTTTATTGATCCCAAGCTGGGAAATTACAGCAAACGATGATTGGACAATAGTAGTTTAGGGGACGGGTTTAGCAAAGTGTTCATTTTCACATCAGTGTGATGAAGGACCTTGATTGGTCATGTAATTAGTTGACCAGTCAACCAAAGGCAGATGTTTGTCTGGTCATTCTCTATATAAACTGTCCCTCAAATGATTTTACTATATCAATTATCAGTATTGTGATTTAAGGTTACATATACTAAGATATAGATTTTATCCATGAGTGCATAGCACTGTATTTCTGTTATTAAGTAGTCAGTTGCAGAGTTGCAGAAAAACTGCATTTCTGCAGGGTCCAGCTTCTCAGATGAGAGAATATTCAGCTCTTATTTTCATATCATTTTAAATTGAGTGTATTTGAGTGTTGGACTGTTGGTTTAACAAAACATTGTATTTAAGGGCATTACCATGGGGTCTGGGGAAGATTACTGGTCATTGATTATCAGCAGTGACAACAGATGGGTTTTGTAGCTTTAGTTAGTTGTCATGCAACATTTATGGCCGCACTCATAAATTCTGCACAGGTCTGTTATGAACACTTTATTTCCCAGTGGCTCGGCTGGAATTTGTTGAAGATAATTGTTAATTTCTACAGCAGGTCCTACTTAATTAGTATGCAGGTTGTGCGTTTGCCTCTTCTTACTCCACATAGCCACCTCCATCACTTCCTCTGTCACCGAAATGAAAGTGTGGGAGCGGGACCGTCCCTCTGCACCTGTCAACACTGATACGCAGATGGGGAGATAATTGAGAAGGGATGATTGTTAAGGAGATAATTGGAGTGTCCATACCCCCTGACAGGAGTTGGTCTGGGCTGGGTTTCTGACCCGCTGCCCGGGTAAGCATTTATTCAGCAGGCGGTTGGGCTCCGCAGCAAGCCAGATTGGAAACGTGGCGAGAAGCAGCAAGGAGGAGAGACAATGGCCTAGCATGAGAGGGTTAGACAGTGAGACACAGGAAGAGAGAGAGATGTTCGGAGCCGAGGGGAGTGCTCTCACACCCTCGATTACCCATTTAATGAGGCGATGCGGTGCCATTGTTTTATTACTTAGAGGAAATGGGAGAAATCTAGATTTCACCGTGTGGTCCCTGTGTTTCCCACTGCTAGGCTGGCATCTGTTCCCTTTGTTCGCAGCAGTCTTCCTATCATCTCCTCTCACAGACACTAATACTTCTGTTTCCTCTCCTCTCCAGCAACCAGCCTTCGCCTTCTGTCTGCCCTCTCCTGCGTTTTCAAGACAGACTTGCTTTTTGGTTCATCCGTATTAACCTTCCATTACCCCCGTTTGAGCTAATGTAATCTCTCATGAGTATCCAACAGACTTGGACATTAATCTAAGAACTCTTCGGCTGGTCATCTGCTCTGATCACTGGTGTTCCCACAGGTGGATGCTTATGAGTTTAATGTCCTCCTGTCTGCCTCCCTTCTCTGTTTTTTTTTTCATGTTTACTTCTTTTCCATCTTTGCCTCACCTATTATTTTTTTTCTTCTGTCTTTTCCTCTCCTCTCTATTTTCACATACTGGTAGCAGCAGTGACATAAGCACAGTTTCACTGCTCGCGCACGAGCACTAAATCTCCCTTGAGCTTGAGCAGATAAAGCTGTTTATACCGGGGAACAGCGAGCGCACCTCTCTGGAGCACAGCACTCCATGGGGCAGATGGGTACTCTAGAGAGATGGGAAGGCAGGGAGGTAAAAGCCCTGCCTCCTTCTAAAAACCTCTAAATCTTGTTTTGTATTCCTTGCAGAATATGCTTGGACACAGTAACCTCTTTGCAGCACACTGACACGTTATCACAGAACGTACTGGTTGAATCATTTTCCTCAGAGCAGATTTCAACTTGTCTGCAGGAGATCCCAGAGAAAACTGCTCTCGCAGTTAAAACTTCCTACTCAGTCATGTCTGGAGACATCCATGCAGATCCACGTTGATGCTGCGTTTCGGTCCCCTGGGCCCCTGTCCTCTGCACAGAAGGAGATTGATTGCACTGTGTGAGTCATGCTGTGTTGGAGGGCTCACGGAGTAGGCCTCCCCCACCCATCACCTGAGGGATTCTTCACAAGCACAAGCAGTGTGTGAGACTCACTCTTGTCAAAACCAGCAAGACTTTTTTTTTTTTTTATTGTGAGGGGTGTAGAGGGAGGGGCGGGGTGTTTGATGGGTGTATCAAGGGTGTGCAACCTTAGCAGGTCCTGAATGCTAGTACGTGCACTCGTGTGTGAGTTTGATATCGACTTCTTTTGCTGGTCCTCTCATTAACATAGCTGATAAGCTCTCTGGAAGATGGATGGGACCAGAGGGGCCACAGCATGCTCTCTGTTTTTTATTACACACATCATCTGACAGTTATTAGCTATGGGTGGCTGAGTGGAGGATGATTGTGTGCGTCTTCCAGTGTCTGGTGTCACATGTGTTTATCTCCTCTCGAAGTGCTCAGTGGTTGATTGAGTGACCCTTCACCCTTGTGGAGGTGGTGTACATTACTGCCCGATGTGACAGCAACCTCCCTCCTCCTGTCGCCCCTCTCATCTTTCAGAAGGATACCTTAAACTGAAAATGGAAAAGATTCAGTAGGAGTGTGAGTCTTAACCAAGGAACATGCTCTACTTTCTTTGAGGAAATGAGGGGAGAGAGAGTTGGGGAGTGACTTGCAGCAAAGGTTCCCAGCCCGGCACGTTCCAGGGATGTTCTGGTTCATGATCGGTAACTTAACCCTCAGGTCCACACCTGCAGTAGTTACTATAATCACCCATACAGATTTCTTTGGGAGCACATGGATGGGGTTTTTTCCTGAAATCGTCTTGTGCTTGATGCAAAATGCCTTTGCATCACAGTGCACTTCAGTAGAATATAATGAATCAGAAAAATAGTTCATTCACTTTGACAACGCAGTTTCATAAAGATGATGACTGCAGTAATTAACAGTGTAAGAAAAGCAAAAACTGAGCGGAAACACTTGATGAACAGAAATCTCACCAGGACAATGCTAACATGTTGATGCTAAGTGGGTGTATTTTTTTTACAGTGTTGATCATCTTACTTGAGCTTATTAACATGCTAAGATGTTTGGTCAGGATTCAGTTTCATGGCAGTCCCTTCAGTAGTTGAGATATTTCAGTCTGGACCAAAGTGGTGGACCGACTGACTGACCGTAGAGCTGTGCCACTAGCGTCACTGAAAATGCAAAATCTTGTCCAGTCTACTCTTCCAGCTTCTCAAATGTGAGGATGTGCTGTTTTCTGCTCTTTTAAATCATGATAACTTAAATGTCTCTGGGTTGACGGTTGCTTGAATAAAAATTCGACTTATGAAGTTGCTGCCTTGGGCATTGGGAAATTGTGACAGGCATTTTCAAAATGTTCTGACATTTTATTGACTAAATAATTCATTGAATAATCAAAAAAAAAAAATAATTATTTTTTTAACCAGTCTTGATTGAAAAAGAAAACAGCTTTGACTTCCTCAGGCATCAGGCTGGAAGCTGTGGTCTTGTGTTGTAAAGGTAACATTGGATGGAAATCATAAACCCTGATGTAGTTGTAGGATTGAGGTTCAGTGTATGAAGGTGGTGTGTGACACTGGAAATCTATTTGGTCAGGGTTATGCTGAGGTGGAGGAAGGCTCGGATGGATTTAGCTGTTCACTCTTCCATTGCACAGTCTGTGTTCACCGAAGCCCAAAGGAATAGAACATGATTTCATATTGTCGGAAAAGAGATTTCTTTTCGAGTCTGACAGTAAAAAATACACAGAGTAGAGAATCGCATGTAGTTGATCAGTGGATAAGATGAGCAACTTAATAGGATGTCCTATTTTGTGAAGTCATTTGACATGCGGGTCCACAGTAGAGGGGCTCTATTAAAAAAAGACCTTTATGCATGGCTGAACAAGAACCCTCCAATCAGTACACTCCCTCCAGCTGAACCCAGCTTCCTGCTTCTGTGAAATTCCCTCTGTGCTGCTGACCTTAATGTTGCACAGGATAATAGCATGCAAGTCCCAGGGGAGAAAAATTGTAGAAACCCTCTGTTCTATCTGTGTATGTGTGTGTGTGTGTGTTTGTGGAGGTGCATATTGTATATAATGTCCTTATCAGAATTTGTGGTTTGCATGTGATCACAGTAAACCCAGGAGTGTGGAATACATGTGTTTACTGAGCCAACTCAAAAGATTATATTGATTCTTGTAAACCTGGTTGTGTGTTCCCCAAAAAATACATTCGAAAAATTGTTTTGCAGCTGCACTCGGTACAATTCAATTCAGCTGTATCGATTTTTATTTATTTATTTTTTGGACATATCAACAATGCACACAAAGGAGGTGCTCTGTAATACCTCAGTCCTATGTACAGGGAGGCAAGCACCAAGCACAAGGGCACCTTGATGCCTTTCACTTATACATCCATTTGCCATTATATCCTACAAATTGACATTTAATCAAATATTGACCAGTCAAATAGTCTCACTTTGTCACTTTGACAGTAGAAAACCCCTTCTCCCACCTTCATGAGTAAAAAAAATCAATCAGCCTTTATTTAATAGATTTTGTTTATTTAAATTCTTAACATCAAACAACAAATCAAATTTTACAGCTCCATTATTAATGTAGTGATCAAGTCAAACTCAGACTGTTTTTTTAGCAGCGAACTGCTAATGTTTCAGTGGCGTTGTGTGATTTTGTACTGGGCTTTGAACATTCATGGCTGTTAGGAAGGATGCAGCCTTGCCTACCACCCCCCAGCAGCCCTCCCATCATCCACAACTTCAGATGCAGGAGCAACTGTCACAAACACGCCCTCTTTGTGCAGCCGGCACAGACACATCTTGTCATTTGATATTTGGCTCATGCTAAGCAGAGAAACAGCTGCAGGGCACAGGAAACGGAGAACAGGGAAGACAGTAGCTGCGTGAGTTGTTTCTGACAGCTCCTCCTGTTGTGCTAGTATCAGTCCCTTTAGGATTTGAGGTTTTTCTTCTCTCTTTTCCTGCTGCCCAAAACTCTTTGGCCACGCCAAATGCAAATCAACTCGTTGTTCATTCATAGAAAAAGTTTAGAACGAGTGAAAATTTCTACACAGGGCACAGTTCCACTGAGCTTTTCTGTATTTTCTGTATGCATATACTGAAGGATTTTGTTGACTTTTGGAAATTGTTACGGTTTGTTTTGAGTGTAAATAAGAGTGTGGTGCAGTGGAAGTGTGCTGCAAATCCTCCATTATTTCAGACATTATCTAAGGATTCTGCAAAGCCAAGTCAGTTTTGCAAATTTGCCAATTCCCTGAGGGGAAACCCACTTTTGACAAAATGTCCAAACACTCACAGTTCCCACTCCATCTTTCAAAAGTCCTTCAGCAGCTCTGTGCTACTGTAATCCCTGCCAGAAAAACAGACCGTTGCCCGGGCAACCTCAGTCCTGCCACCATGGCAGCTGTAACTGTGGCGAAGAGACACGGTGTGCCAGGGTGGACAGGTGTTGCTGGGGTCTTCGAGATCACTTTAGGTGTCTCAGCCCTGCCTCCAATGTCGTTACACATGTGGAGCGGCGCTAACAAGCCGCTCACACACAAACACGCTCAATATGTGGCTCTTCAGTTCTCCTATCAGAACTGAGACTGCTGAGTTACACTAATGTTCTGTGTCATGCACATGTCGAATTAGACGAGCGCATGGTTCTCTTGCCAGCTCGGAGCAGGAGGTCCGTGCCACATGGCTGCATGTTTTTTGTCAGACAGACATACTGTAGGTATGAGAAATGACTCATGTTCAGCGAAACGTGGTAACCTGCTGTAGGGCAGAGTAATGGGACTCTGCACAAAAAGTCAAACAAGCTCTCATTACCTTTTATCCAAGCAGAACATGGGGACCACCGCTGAAATTGGTCCTAGAAAATGGTAAGGGGAAATATAATGTGTGCTGGTGGAGAGCAATAGCTGAGAGAGTGCCCATTTACTAGCAAGAGCGTGTGCAGACCATGAAGGAAAGATAGTTCTGTTACTGAGTCAGTGTGGCGAGGCGCAAAATGTCTATTTCAGGGCTTGTTTTAAGTAGGGTGAGTCACCAGGCTTTTGGAGCACTAGAGGCTGCATATGTGTGTGCGCGCGCGTGTGTGCGCACATGTATTTTTATGTGATACCGCTCTCCCTTTCTCACTCTCCCTCCATCTCCGTCACACACACGCAAACACACACGTGCCTGCCTGGAGGGTGCAGGTCTGTGACGGGTTAGGCGTTTTGGGTATGGGCCATCCTCTCTCTGTCTCTCCCTCAGCACCTAGCAGCGAGCTTGGCCCTCGCACAAGGGACAGGCAGCGACTTCAATCTGTTTGGTAAATACTGAGATAAAGGAAGGCCCACCCATCACCACAGCAGAAAATAACCCAGGCCAGACCTGCGAGTACAAAGATAGCACGCTATGCTGAAAGCACGGCGAGGATATACCTTCCACAGAGAAGACTGTCAACGTAAATGAGCTATTTCAAGATATTAGAGGGTGTGAAGGAAGTCAGAGTGACAGGCAGACAATGAGCGAAAGAGGAATGGACAGACTGTGAGAAAAGCAAATGAGAGATGGGAACCGCCTCCTGCTGCCAGTAAAATGTCAATGGAACCCTGGGGATGCATTGATTAACCTCTCTACTCCTAATCTGCCTTCACCTCCTCCACCTCTCACTGAAGGCAAACACACGGACCGGTGGTACACAGATGGACCAACAGGCCAGTTTTACATAAACATGCCATAGAGTAGTCGAATGGACGAAGGCTATTGAAGCTGTTTTCAGCTGAAAATTGTTGAAAACGTCTAAGGGTTGCCGTTATTGATTAATCTGATGATTGGTTTCTCAATGAATCGATTCACTGCTTGGTCTAGAAAACATCGAAAAAAATAGTAAAAATTATCCTAATATTTTTCCGGAGCCAAAGGTGATGTTTTCAGATATTTTTATAATGCTTCATTTTCTTCAACCCCAAAGACATGACGATTGACCTCATCATATCAGCTCTTATTCAATACATATTTGACTCCTACATGAGGATGTCTATAGGACATTAAAAACCTACATATAATGCAGTTGTCACATAATAAGAAAAAAGACATTACAGACAATCTGATGAAACTTTTATTGCATATTGTGCAAAGTGTTAATTGGCAGTTAAATCAACTGTATAAAGCTTAAAACTTCCAATGTTGAACATCCTTCATATTAAGTTTTAGGGATTCTTACATTTAATTTTGGCTCACTTTAAATGCCCAGAGTTTTTTCTTCGCTTAATACAAATATGCCATAATCCTCTAATTAGGAAAGTCCAGAGACTAACTTTCCTCCTGTCCCCTCTTCCCTCTTTTCTCTTTTCTCACTCACAGTTTGCTCCCAGTTTTCCAAAGGCGTGTATGCCATCATTGGCCTGTACGACAGGAAGACAGTCAACATGCTCATGTCCTTCTGCGGAGCGCTGCACGTCTGCTTCGTCACGCCGTCCTTCCCCATCGAGACAGCAAACCAGTTTGTCATCCAGCTGAGGCCTGAGCTCCAGGACGCTCTGGTGGGAGTGATCGACCACTACGGATGGACCAAGTTTGTCTACATGTACAGTTCTGATTCAGGTGGGAAGCAGAATTTATGTAGCCTTTATTTATTTTCATACATCATGCTGTATGAATGTAGTCATTTCTGTAGTGGACATTTTTATTTTTAGAAACAGGCAGTTCTACTACACACATATGTGCCTATGAGATGGTCAGACCCAGCACCAGTCATTAAACCACCCATTAGTTGTCTTCAGATTGTCCTGACAATGGCAATGGGGTCTGTTGTAGCCTTCGTGCAGAAATGAGCAGCCGTCAGAACATTTATTTTAGACCTGCGTCTGTGTGCAGACAAAGGATATAGAAAAGAGACATTGACCTGCTCCGGCTAGCAGATAAATCTCACAATGGAACAAAAGAATAAGCTTTTCTTTGTACAGTCTTCCACATTAACCCACGTCCCTTTTACAATAGAATGCCAAAAAGTGCTGTAGTGTTCAATTTAAACATCTTAATAATGCACCTGCAGAGGCAGAGAGAAATAAAGCAGCACACCTGTCGGCCTCCTCTTCCTCTCCTCTCCAGCCAATCAGCTGCATCCTTGCCATAATGCCATGCCATCTGTCCCAGGTGTTGTGGGTTTTGGAGCATGACCATGATGGGTGTATTTGTGTGAGTGTGCGTGTGTGTGCCCAACAGCATCCACATTATAAGTGCGTGCGTGCGTGCGTGCGTGCGTGCGTGCGTGCGTGCGTGCGTGCGTGCGTGCGGGTGGGCGTGCGTGCGTGCGTGCGTGCGTGCGTGCGTGTGTGTGTGAGTGCGTGCTTTTTGCAGATGCAGATTTTCATACAACACCATGAGGGCTTACTGCAACTTTAATGTGCTCATGTTTCTGACTTGTGTGTGAGAAATACTCAGGCTTAAGTCAGCTTTAAAAGACAGATGCCATCATGTCACAATGCACACAGCACACTACTATCAAGCGCTGACAGGGGAGATTTCACAGTGGTCTCCAGCTCTATCGATGTATGACGGCCGTGGCGCCACACATGTCCCGCAGATTTTTTTGATCATCTGTGACCCCTTATCCACTTACAAACTGTTGAGTTGTGTGTGCGTGTTTGTGTGTGTGCAGGGTCACCCCTGCATGATTGAGTGGTGGGATGGAGCCAGTGGAATCCATATCAGTAGTCCTCTGTTGCCTGGATACTATGCTGCAGTCACCCTTTACAGGGTTATTTTAAGCCTTTAAGAAAAATCATACTTAGTTGTGAGGAATTTGTCTGCTGTGTGTGTGTGTGTGTGTGTGTGTGTGTGTGTGTGTGTACGCCTGAGTGTGCTTTTTCCAAATATTTTATTAAAGTATCTTCTTGGTGATATTGCCTATGAAGAGGCCAGTAGTTCTTTAATTTCTAACCTAATAAATTTCTATTATATATGTATTTATATTCCTAGTTTTCCCAGTGTTTTAGTCCATTATCTGAAGTGGACAAGGACGTACACGTATACCATATGAATTATCACTTTCCTGCCATCTTCCCCTCTTTTCCATGAAAATCTGTCTTGCTGTCTCACCGCGCAGCATCCGCTAATAAAAGTGCCTCTCGTTTTTATTTTCAAAAGCCAAGAACGGGAAAACAAATTTGATTGCCCATTAAACCTATCATAAACAATATTCAGGAAATGGTTTCCCCAAGTGTTATTTTCTCTTCTCTCGATTGCCTGGTTCCCAGGTTTCAGTGTTGTGCCTCTGGCCAAAAGGGTGCTTATGACAGCCAGATTCTATTATGATATTATTCCCTTTCTGGATGCCTTTGGAGGACCATTTTTACCTTGGCTAGTCCTACGAGCCTCCTTGTCAGGCTGGCTCTGATTTATAGGGGTGCATCAGGGCATATAGCTACATTTAAAGAGGCGAGAGGAAATTCAGTGCAAACACAGTGAGCCAAAAAAAGGAAGGAAGCAGAGGAGGAGTGAAGAGCAGATGGAAGATATGGAGAGATAAGAGCTGCAATAGTTCAGCCACACTGTTGACATTGAGGGAGAGTTGACTGCAGGTTTCTCTGTTACAGCACAGAACATTCTCAACACCGAGAGTTAATGAGATTCAAACACTAATTTTAGTGCATCTTGACTGCTGCCCAGCTGTACGCTCAAGTGCTGGAACAAAATGTACGTAATGCAGAACCAGATTCACAAACAAACACATAAAATGATAGAGGGAGATGATGAAATACGAACAAAAGAGTAAACAGATGAAAAGAAGTGAACTGCTTCAGACCAAACGTGATGTTGTGTGGTGCTGTCCATGGTGCTGAAAACCTCCACCGACACCAGGACTTATTCACAGCCATAATTAGCTTCCTCCCATCATCAGTTTCACAGCTCTGGGAGAGAAATTAGACTCAAAATGGTCACAAATGTGTATCAAATGACCTACAATTTACACATATCTACAGTGACTTGTGTGTAATTGTTGGTACTCGCAAGTGCTTGTTCCAGTCCCCACACAAATACCAGGCAGTTGGAACACATGTAGAGCAGTTTTACACATTTACACAATCTGAATAAATGTTAATATTTTACAAGGAGATTCTTAACTACAGCTTCGACAAATCTGATATGTTTCTCTTTCAAAAAGCTTCCTGTTTACCCAAATGTCAAAAAATGTTTTGTGACATTCTTTTGTATTTATGCACAGATCGTTAAATGTGTGTACACGGATCACCTGACACACATGGATCAGGTAACAATTGCGTGTGGAGTTTTGAGACTCTTTTCACGGTCTCCAGCACCACACAGATCCACAGAGGCATGATGCATTTAAGTGCTGGAGGAAAACTGGGACATCTGGGCTTTAAGTGAATTTATGTGTAATTTCAAAGCAATTCATGGGCACACATCTAACAGCTGACGATAAAAATCAGTATGTAAAAAAATATATACACATTTATAAATCATATTTTTCATTTGTGGACCATGTAATACACATTTGTGACCATTTCAAGTTTCTCTCCATACACAACTATTAAACATGATATACCATGTGTATCACTTCTGTTCAGCATCTCTGCATTTTTCTGCTTGTCTAATTTATTTACATGTGCTGTGTTGTGGTCATATGTGGAGGTGCAACACCATCTTTTTGTTTCTTAATGACCTGGTGTCAAATATACAGCATGAATTGCCTGGAGAGCAGCTGCTGTGCATTCTAATAAGGCCGGGCAATCATCTTTCAGAGGCTGCGACTGTATTCGTCATTCTTCTTTTGACAGGCTCTGTGTTGTTGTGGTGGTGGTGGATAAGCCATTTTTACATTTGCTCAATATGCATAAAATGCCTGTATGAACATGAACAAACAAGCGCGGAGGATATGCAAAACACATCACGTATAGGCCCACGGTGGCTTTAACAGTGTTTGTCAGCTTAGTGGAGAAAAAACAAAAACAAAACAAATACAGCTACATCATGTATTAGTTTACATTTCTAAATTTTGTAATTGCTATAATTCATTTGGGTAATGGCTGCCAGTCTGCTGCGGGTGAAATTACTTTATTTACTCTCTGAAACAACTGCCGCTGCCAGCTCGAGAGGAATCTGATTGGTGTACTGCCAGCAGCAAAGGAGTACAACAGTGAGTCAGACTGTAAATCAGAGCTCAAGATCAATGTGTTCTCTAATCGCCTTTTATTTCCTGCCTTAGCATAAGCCCCTAGCTCATTGGCTGCTCTGTGATGCTCAAGTGTCTCAGCAGCGTATCGGTGACAGTGTAATTGAGGAGCGCCACCTGTAATTGGTGCTTGGAGGGCGTAAAGCTGGCTGCGAGTATGTCGTCTGCTATGATGCACGGGCTGATTATTTGTTAGTGTGAAAGTGGTGATTATTTAGCCCGGCGCTGTACGAGCTGGAAAAGCACACCTGTACGTGTCAGTGTGCTTAATGGACTGTCCCACTCGTTGCACTTTATCACTGAAGCTACAGGGGAGATTCTGATGGATAAGCTTATCACGAGCAGTTTGGTTTCCTGCACAGCGTCTGTTTTGTTCTCAAGTTGTTTTAATTTATCTTTCGGCCCATAATATGACTACATACAGTATAAGATTAACCCGCACATCATTTATGTCTCATGCCGCCTAATAAAATATAGACGATCATGGACCGCTTTCAGTAACTGAATAGCAGCTAGACATTCATCACTTCATTCATCTTCTTTGCAGAACTTTCTCTTCTCTGGCTGAACCGGATCTTGAGATCCGATACGTTTCCCAGAGAGTTTCACCTCTTTCCATTGTTCTCCCCCAGGTCTATCAGTGCTGCAGAAGGTTCTGGACACAGCGGCAGAGAGGAACTGGCTGGTGACCTCGGTTAATGTGGAGACCATGACGGAGGCCTCTTTCTTGAAGGTGTTCCAGGATTTGGACAAGAGGAAGGAGGGCCAGATTATCATCGACTGTGAGACTGAGAGGCTTACTGGCATCCTCAAGAAGGTAAAGAGCTTTTCTCTGTTTTTACCGTGATAGGGGATTATGTAATTATATAGGAATTTTACAGTATAATGCAATTTCAGTTTAAAGAGTGCAGCCTCATAACACAATAAAACCATAGTGTGCTGTATGTTATGCATTAGATCATGCATTGTGCTTATTATAAACTCAATAGCCTGCATGTTAATTTAAAAGACTTCTTCAGACAAACATAGTGAACACATTTAAAAAAAAACACACACACTCTTAAGAACAATGCTGTGCTTGTTTTAATCAGATGAACAAAGGAGAGAGGCAGTAAGAAAAAGAAAAGGGCGAGTGGTAATGGAAAGTGGGGGTTGGTTGGCGGTCTGCTGTGGTGTTTGGTCTCCTGGAGCATCAAGGACAGGAGCAATAAATAACACAGCACTGGCATTCGGAGTCTGCAGTTCTTCTGTGATAGCATCGTCACTAACTCACCTCTGTACTATTGAAAGGAAAAGCATCCTGGCATCCTCCCCCGAACAAAGACTGTCCAGTCACAGCTTAGCAACTGTAACTAGGCATGGCAGGTCTGTTAAGCTTTGGATTTCACAGCATGTTAAGGGCTGTTCATGGGGCTGTATTAGGAATTAAACTCAGCATCTAAATAGTTTGGATCTTTTTTTGTAGCTAAACACTAAAAAGCACAGGTGTGTTTTTAGTTTTTTCCAATTAGGTAAACTAGTTCCTGGGTAACTAGTTCCTCTGGTATTTTGCTGGCTCACTGGCAGATGTTTCACCTGTGCCTTTCTTACAAGTCAAAATATCTCCTGTGAAAAAAGGTGATATACATACAGGTTGTGGTATAACAGAAACATCTACAGGCAAACAGCAACAGTAACTATGTTATATTTGTATTGTTTGGCTTGTTGATATAACTTGTATGATTTATGATTTTCAGGCAGGTTGTAATTTTTTTTCAGTTTCAGTACATTGTTGTTCATAGGAAATAACACACACCTGCACTTTAATGATGTTCATAGCTCACACACAAACACACACACACATCCACACATGCAGAGAAAGTCCCCATCTGTTTGTGTAGACTATGTCTGGTCTGTGTTAACGTTATTGATGGCCCTGTGTCTACAGTTAAGGTTATTGCATGAGTTCTCACCAGTTTACAGGAGCTGAGCCCGAGAAGTTCTCCATTCAGACGGCCACCATCAATCACCCACATCTGCTCCCTGCCTCCACGCTGCCCTGCCAGTGCACCCAAACGATGGCAAACACGTTCATATACACATAGAGACACACACACTCACGCACACACATACACACAACACTTCTGCCTCGTTTGCCCTTTAAACTCTCTCCTGTGTTCATCTCATTCATCTCATACAGTACATTGGATTCTCCTATGATAATGCCACTGACAGTATCCTGAGGGTGACCTCTGATGTAGGCACAATGTTGATGTAGACTCCTCGGAGAACATTTATTGTGTCAGAGGTACCTCTGAGTGTATTTTCCAACAGAGAGACAAAAATGACCCGTTCTCTTGAGGCTGAACTCTGAATGACTCTTCAAATCTGCATGTATAATTAAAAAACAACTCACATCCAAAACATTTCCATTTGACAGTCCACTGTGGCAGCAACGTGTGTGTGTGTGTTTTCCTGCGATGTCGGGTGCATTGGTGTCAGCGCTGCCGTGTGTCTCCCCTCCTTCCCTCTAGATTTTCCTTGCCTGGGGCTCGGCCACCGGGCCCGCCTTGTGCTGGGGTCGCCATTAATAACAAATGCCACCTTCTGTCATGACCTACAGCATCATTAGACACACACACACATAACACGCAAACAAATCGACAAAGAATACACAGCGGAGAATGCTCGCAGAGAGGATGAGGAGTGAGGTCATGCGTAGTTCCTGAACGGAGACAGTGAAATCCTTTATCCTCCGCACTAAGGCTATCAATTGGACGGTGCGTGGCTTTAAATTAGTGCTGCCCGCTCAACCTTATTTTATGTGACTGCCCAGCATGCTGGGATGACACATGCACTCACACACAGTTGTTGTATAGCACAGCAGGCTCTTTATTTAGGCACAGGCGAAGCAGTACACTTTCGCCCAGAGTGCCACCAGCCAATTCTTTTGTTTTCATCTTTTACATTACAGCCAAAGTGGTGTCCGAGGCGCCCATTTCGTTTATAAATAAACCAGCTCTGGCACACTACACACCTCTCACTGTGATGTCCAAGCTGCCCTGACCCAGAGGTGCTCGACTGACCTGTTTCACCCGCAGTTAGAAAGTGACAGCAGTGCAGGCAGAAGAGGGATGGAGTGTACAGTAGGCGTGGGAGAGGGGCTTGTGCAGAGTTCAGCCCTGACAGACTGCATTTTTTGATGATATTGTTAGACCAATGATGTGGTTCCAGGGAAGCAGAATATTGTTATGTTATGTTGTTAAGTTATTTCAATATTAGATCAAAGATCAATTCAGAGCTCTCAGGGGAACCATGGTCAAAGAAAAGAGTAGGAAGGGGAAGGAAGAAAATATAGTAGTAGTAGAGACCAGAGAGGAGGAGAGATGAGGAGAGGAGAGGAGAAAATGAGAGAGGAGAGGAGACAAGAGGAGGAAATGAGAGAGGAGGAGAGGAGAAGAGGATATGAGAGAGGAGAGATGAGGAGAGGAGAGGAGAGGAGGAAATGAGAAGGGAGAGGATAGGGGAGAACATTTCATTCATAACTGTTTATTAATGACTCCAGAACTGTCAGTTCCTTTAAACATGCTTTGATTATATGGGGTTGGTAGTCTGTTAACATGTTGCCTTTTCACACACAGATTAAAGCAGACATTTGTGAAGTTAGCTGCCTGTTTATAAAGTAGTTCATTCAGTGTTCGCTATGTTTGCTCTGATTTCCTGTGAACTCACTTTCTGTCTGTCTTGCACAAGGTCAAGTACTGTACACTGTACCAGGCGCACTGCTGAGACGCTGTCAGGAGCCTCCCCTCACTCTTTTAGTCGCACACACACACACACACACACACACACACACACACACACACACACACACACACACATAAATCAACCTTGGTTTTTTTGTATTACAGGCATTTTATCCTCTATTTCTCCTCCACCTTTGTCTTCCAGATTGTTGAACAAGGCAAGAATGCAAAGAGCTATCACTACATCCTGGCTAACCTGGTAAGAAATCATGATCATAGCACTGCATTTTTGGTATCTATTTGGATTTCTTTGGACATTTTCCACATGCTTCTTCACATACCTTCATGCCTCGACAGAATCTCCATTGCTATTAAATGTTGCTTTTGAAAGGATTCCAGACCTTCAGTGCTTTATTACCAGTTTAATAGACTGGCATGTGCCTAATAATTTAGCCTTAAACTGTCTGGTTTCGTGTCTTTTATGTTCTGTCATCCCATTTTCCTCTTCGGCTACACCATATAATATTTTCCCTGCACTGTCAAACCTGCAAACATAACTGCAGGACTGTAGTAGACTTACAATGAGACACTAGCAGGGAATCTGTGACAGCCAGAGACAGAAATCAGTGTAGACACACATTAAAACCAGTTTTATATATGTATATACAGACATGTCTAAACCACTAACTGGTGTTAATGTTGTGGCTGATCTGTGTATATCCATCCCACTCTCTTTGTCTGCTCCCATTTTCTCAGTGCAAATGGTATGTAGACCCCTACAGCACTGTTCAGGCTCACTAAATGCTACCAAATGAAGAGAAAATTGACATCAACAGAAGCTGTAGTAATAACAGCATTAACATGCAGCTGCTGGCTCGAACAATTTCTCACTGCAGGGGTTTTAGATTGGCTCAATCTCTCTTGTCTGGCCAGTTTGCCAGATTTAATTTTAAATGATAAGACTTGGACGGTAATAACAGCTGATACGTAAAGTGGCCACTGTCATTTATAATGGGACCATTGAAAGGTTTGTGCAAAAAAAAATTACTTGTTCAATGTCCTTGCACCTTTTTATAATTTTACTAATTTACTTACTTGCGTGTACGTCTGCAACTGTGTGTGCATATCTGAAAAACAGAGCATAGCGCAACAGAGAAAAGAAGAAAGAATTAGTGTAAATACTTAAATGTGGCTATAATATCTCTCTGAATTACCCACCTCCATGTCCAGTGTTAGAAAGGCTAGTTTCTATAGTAACCTCTTCAGCTCACTGCACTGCATTAGCTCATACATGGAGCAGAAAAAAGACAACTCTGTCTGTTCAGCTGAGAAATATGGACACCTGGCAACACACACAGGTACATTAGGGAGATGCTGGGGGTGGGGGGAGACTGAATGCTGCCCCTCTTCTTTGCTTCCTCTCTTTGCTAGCCTTCATTTTGTACCCGTCCGACCTTTTATCAAAACACGAAGGGCATGAAACGATTTGAACTTTGGGCTAGTTAACAGCCAGCCACTTCTGCTTGACATCATTTGTCTTTACTGAATGAATACGAAGATCGGAGAAAGTAAACAAGTGAGAGTTTGAGACAGACGTATGGCCATTAGAGAGCCAAACGTCAGATGAAATGAAACAAATAACATCAGAGCAGAGAAGAAAGAGAACAGGATAGGACGGTGTGTGTAGTCAGACGGATGGCTGGTGAGCAGGAGACAATCAAGTGAGGCCTCTTTTCTTCTCATCAGTCAAAACTTAAATCTCAGGCATATCACAGACGAATCTTCTCTCCCCCTCTCCTGCTCTGTCTCCACTCCCACCCATCCCCACTCGTCTGCCTCTCCTTCTCCCCACACTGACAGGCAGCCTGCTAAGAGACTGAAACTGCCTCTCCTACTCTGCTGCCTTTCTTCCTCTCTGAAAAACATACTTCTCCACATAATAGTCAGGGGAAAAAATACAAGTAGGAGATACCATTACAGTAAATCGCTTCTCTTCTCCATTCTACTCTGCCCGAGGCATCCCTTGCATTGTTCACAGTAGCCCACATGGTTTGATCCTGCCATTGTTAAGAGTAGCCTATGAAGGATTCAGTCTATCAGAGATTACCTGCGGACTGCTCCCGCCTTGAAATTAGGTTTGCTATTTTCTTTCTCACTACTCTTGTCCCTCAGGAAAGACAAGTATGGAGTCTGCTCAATGGGATAACCTCTCTTAAGTGAAAAAAAGGATTTGTCGTTTTCAGTATGCAATTAACCCTTGCACTTTTGATGGCAGAGTAAAAAAAACAGTTACAGCAACGCTTTCTCCAAAATTACCCACTGGTTTCCAACCTTTTCGGCTTGTGACCCATGAAACAAAGCACAACCTGCTTGTGACCCATTGTCACAATTTTCATTTCAAAAGATGATTAAATGTATAAGAAACAAACTAAAACTGATTCTTTTTTTTTTTTTTTTTTGTGAAATACTGGAGACAGTGACACCATCAGACCAAAGAATCTCGAAAGAAAAAAAAAATCTCTCTTTGGACATTTGAACTTCTCAGTCACAGTTGAAGTCCTCTTTGAGGCGTAACCTGTGACAAGGACAGGTTGCAAGTGCACAGTGATTTGGTTTAAGGCATCTCAAGCCAATAATCAGGATTGTCACTCCAGCTGACATCAAGAGAGAGTGTGTGATTAACACTGTGCACGAGAATAAAATCATCATTTTAACAGACTGTCCCTGCCTGTCCTTCCCCCTGTCTCAGGGTTTCCTGGACATCGATCTGACAGACCTGAGGAAAGGTGGGGCGAACATCACTGGCTTCCAGCTCGTCAACAACTCGGAGCCCAGCGTCAGCCGCGTCGTCCAGCAGTGGATGGAGTTTGATAATAAAGACTCCAAAGTGCCCAAGAGTGGACTCAAAGTATTAACCTTTCACTCTCCAATCTATTCTCCTTTTCCTCTTTCATTTTCCGTATTCTGTCTGTAAAGCATTGATACAGTAAGTCAAAAAGTATTGTGGGATATGCTAAGAGTTCAGAGAGTTGTTATGTTGTAAATCCAACAATGTTCTTTGGAGCTATGATCACTGGTTAAGGTTTGCGTGTGGTTTGTGTGTGACTGTCAGCAGCACTTGGGAAAAGTTATGAAAGGGTTTTCATTAGATGTTCTGGGCAGATAACCCTCGATCCTATCTGAGTTTGTTTATGGGATTGCTGCCATTAAATGATCATTGATTTTTCGCATAACAAGTTTCCAACCAGCTGAGAGAGACAATTGATTCCAAATCCAAACATTTGCGTGTTTACAGAGTCAAAAAAATGAACTCAAAATACCTTAACTCTTTAACCTTAACTGATAACCTTTATCAGTTTTTACTAGAGTTGCTTCTGTTTGACTTGTCTTCTCTCTCTGTGCAGTACACAGGTGCTCTGACATACGACGGGGTGAAAGTCATGTCCACAGCCTTCCAGAATTTAAGGAGACAGAGGATAGACATTTCTCGCAGGGGCAATGCTGGAGAGTGTCTCGCCAACCCACCAGCTCCCTGGGGACAGGGCATAGACATCCAGAGAGCCTTGCAGCAGGTCTGAGCACATGCATAGAAGCACAATAATACATCCGCACGCATGCACATACATGGACGGGTGCACACACTAGCGCCAATTCTTGAGTGGCACATCGGCTAACAGCTCCTGAGTTGGGGCTGGCTGAACAAATTAGGTCTCATTCTGTCGTGTAAAGTTCACATTAAGTCGTAGAGGAGCTCTCCAGTATCAAATGTGACATCATGGCTAGTAAACAAAACCTGCGGGCAATAACACTCAGCTGTGATCATCATGAAATATGACATCAGCAATTGGGTTTAGAGATTCAATATTTGGCAATGGAAATGGAAATGCCGGACTGGCTGTGAGACTTCATGATCTCATGCACACACACACACAAACATACGCACCGATGCATCTAAAACCCTGTATATTGGCGAACAAAGACCTTTATTTCATATTTAAAAATCTACGTTTTTGCAGAAACACCTTGCCCAATTAAAAGTCAAATGTGTAATTTATTTACTCTGGAACCCCATCCACATAAACTATGAACAGTGTATAATAAATGCACTATGTTTGCAAGGGTGTACATGTAATTGCATATGAGTGTGTGTGTGTGGAGCCTGAGGCTCTGTCTGCAGAGTGGCTGTGCAGAGGCCTGCTCAGAGTCAATCTAGCCATCTGCCTGCGGATAGACTGGAGATTGAAGCCGTGTTCGCTCAATTAACTCCATCACACAGCCAAGACAAACACACTGCACTGTACACATACACGCACACCGTCTGTCAATCGTCTCTGTAGGGACCCAGGCACTGTGGACTTTCACAAATGAATACAATCCAAACACATGCAAACTATGCTTAACATGCATCTCGTGTAAGCGTGACATGCAAATGCTTGCTGCCAGTGCAGACGTGAAGAAAATGGCCTGTGTGAATATGCTTCACGGGAGCCATTATTTACCCATCTGCCGGGCGAGTGCGACCCTGTGAGTTACTTATTCAATATCTGTGACTCCATTACAGGTCCGTATAGATGGATTGACTGGTCACATTCAGTTCAACGAGAAAGGCCGCAGAACCAACTACACCGTTAGCGTCATGGAACTGGCCCCGTCTGGACCCAAGAAGGTAAACATGTAGCCTGAAAAACTGTGCCTGCAAGCTTACTAGTATTATTATTATTATTATTATTATTATTATTATTATTATTATTAGTAGTAGTAGTAGTAGTAGTAGTAGTAGTATGATGCTTTTTACACAGTATTAAATAAAACCAAGATAGGTAGGCTTAAGAATGCTACTCACAATGATGTGTTCCGGTGGCAACGAAGATGTGAAATTAACAGCAATGTAATATCTTTGTAATGTATCATATGAATTTATAAAAATCAATTAAGTAAGAGAGGAATCTAGGTGAAATGTAAACAAAATGAAAACCATACTGGAGCAGGACAAAAAAATATGCTGCTGATAAACAAGATACATCAGAGAAATCTTATCATAAGAAAAACTTTGAGTGTAAACAGTGAGGCTGCATGATGACTTTTCATGCATGCTTCAGCTTCATTTATGTTGTTTGCACCCCTGAAAAATGAAATAGTGGTGTAACATCCTATAAAACCTTAGGATCAAATGCAAATAGTGGCTAAATTAGCCATACAGTGTTGCCTCCACTATTCAGAAAACGTCACATAACATATTATTCATTGTGACCAATGATAGCAATGACATTTAGTCCAATCGGTGGGTGTATGCTCATCTCTCTGTACTTCAGCCATCAAGGATCTACGCTTAACTATCTTAAGAGACCTATAAACCTCTCTTAAATTTAAGTGCATAAGAAATTTGATAAACAGCTTTTATTCTTAAGTATGTGAGTAGGAGTAAAAGTGAAGGATTTTTATTTTTATCTTTTACCTCAGCATAAAATTTCACCTTTAGCAGTTTAATAAATACAAGCCCCGGATTGTGACACACTCTCCTTGTTCTAGGTCGGCTACTGGAACGAAGACGAGAAGTATGTGACCACCGCCAGCTTCATGAGGGGCAGCAACGAGACTTATGGCCTGCAGAACAGAACTTACATAGTCACCACTATCTTGGTGAGTCTGAGTAAAACAGAGAGATTGGGGGGTTTGGGGGAAGAGGGGCGGGTGAGGTGAGATGAGACCGAGACAGAAAGTCAGGGTAACATTTTTCATTTTCTTTTATGATAGAGTTCCTCATAGTTCAAGCCCCTGAAAGAATTCAGCAGACATACGTAGCTGTATCTCCTCCCCTTCCTTCCTTTCTCAACTCTGTTCAGCTAACTTCTCATTATGTGATCGATGCCTGCTCAGAATCAGGATCAAAATCACTTTCTTTTTTTTTTTTGGCAAGTGCAGGAATTTGTCTCAGGAACTGGCTTGCTGCCATACTGATGACTTGCAGGGTGATACAGTACATTTTACTGTACAATTAAAAGACAACACAAGGACAACACAACCCCACTTTTCATTTCAAGAAAAAACAAGTAAAGTGGAAAGCTCCAGTTAGTGCATTCCTCTTTATATATGTAGTTACACAGCTCCAAGTAGCACGAGTTATAAAATACATTATGGGCACTGGAGAACACTTATTTCTCAATGTGTCCTTCATTTCTCTCTCCTCCCATGTTCTTTATTTGGCTCAGATGTCACCATCAGGCTGTTCAACATGACTTGGCCAGGTTGTGTTTAGTGTCCTGGCCTATATAACAGAGATGGAGCTGGCAGGGTCTGTGAAGGAGGTGGGGTTTGAGAATAGGGAAGAATCTGACCAACTCTCATGGCCGCTAGCTTATCCTGACATTTTTTCAACAGAACATACCTGGCTGATAAACAGTAGAAGATAATAAAGATGACAGTATATCTCTGCAGGAACAGGATGTTCTCAGTGTCTGCATCTTGTTGAAAATTTAATATGAGAGAATACTCCATGTCTGTAGACGCCTGGAGCCCAGCACTGGTTCTTTTTGTACTCTTGGTGTATTTTTCAAGAGGGAATGTGTTTTATCTCTGGGCACTACTGCCGCCATGTAATTTGCTGGAGTGAGAACAGGCATAGCTATTCAATGTGTGGTTGAAATGTGTTAAAAAAAAACCACACACACACACTAGCTGATTTTAGATATTCCACAGGAGGCTTCAGGTCTAGCAGGGCAGTGTGTGTGCAGCTGATCTCCACTATAAGAGGTTAATGGGGTAAAAGATTTCAACTATGTGCTTCCCTTAAAGGAAATTCACCGCTCGCCAGATAAAGGCTCGGTGGAGGTGATGGAGCTGAGAGACAATGTAGAATAACTGGAAAAAGCATTGGCACACGCCCCCAATCTGTGCTATCTTATTTTATAGATGCAAGCTTGCAGTCTGGGACCTTGTAGCATCAGCAGAAAGCAGCCGAACAGAACAATATATAGTGACATTACCATTGAGAATCATCTGGTGAGGCTATGTTCCTGTCATTTCATACAAACAAGCATCTGAATGGGAATAACTGTTCACATCAGCCTCCTGGTTGTTATTCAGACGTGGGGAATTTCTGACTGCAACTGTATCTCCCAAATGGGCGAAAGATTAGGTCAAGTGTCAACAAATTTGTTGCAAAATGATTGAGTAGTTGAATCTAAATAAACCCCAGCTTTAACATGAATACAATCAATTTAACTAATTAGAAAAGGAGCTGCATGGCTTTCAGAGTTTGTTTATAACCTGATTTAACTTGATAGCAAGGGGACAGAAATATGATATGCAAACAGGTTAGTGTTACATTCATTTGGCGTGTGTGCAGGGCTAGTTCATCTCTAACCATACCAACATTTTCTTAGCATTCCCACTGTAACGTCATGCCTAAGTCCTGACAGAAAATGTCCTGTACAATTTGAAAATGTGACCATGTGATGCCAAAGGGAAGACTTTAGAATAGCTCAGTCAAGTAAAAAAAAATAGAAATTATAATTTCCTCTAACTATAAATATCCACATTGAGTCTGCTGTAACAAATGAACATTACATGTTGCAACTGAGATTATGTAAAAATGAGCTGGCAGAGAAATTGAAACAGGCAACTAAAGGTTACGGATGAGTGGTTTTAACAAATAACTAAAACAGATTAATAAACAGTTAAAATGATTATAGAACTGTATTGGATAAAAGGTTGGAATAGCTAAATGATAATTTCCTGTGGCTAAACAGTTGAAAGAGACAGCTTCCGCCACTTTAAGTGTAGTAGTCGACTTGATCAAACCAACCTTGCATTGATAGTTTAATCTTATGAAAGTGCAGTATCCACTTTTATGTATCAGTGGTGTTAAACAACATCCAGTTTAAAATCAGTTCAAACGAATCACATTTAAAACATGACAGGAAGTTTCGATGAAAGGCTATTTCAGTTCATTTGATGGGACTGTGGTTGGGAGCCACTGATATAGAGCAATAGGTACACTATGAAAAACTTAACATGTGGTCTATTGGCATCTAATTTAAAAACATGAAAATCCTCATTTAAACCCGAAGGTTGCAGTCTCCCAAGAGTACGGTCTTAAAATAACTCTCTCATAATCTCCTATCAGTGTCCCCTTTTTCTAGGAAGATAAATTGGTTTTCTGTCTTGGAACCTAAGAGAAGAGATAAGGTGTGAACAGTTATTGGGCTGCAGGGTAGCAGTCGAATTTTTGAGCCTTATAACTTTTGTGCCAACCGATATGTCGCTTGAGGGAGCATGTTGTTTTGCCAGCGTGGAGGTATCACTTCATGCTCGCCCTACAATCCCTGCCCTGTGCACAGAGACCAAGCCTGGGTTAACAGGAGATCTGGAGGACTGGAGCAGAACGTGTTTATTAGAGCAGTTGAGCTTGGTGTCTTCACCGTCGTGGCTTTGCACTAAAACCAGGCCGTGACTGGAATTTGAAGGTTTAGTTTTTGCATGTCATAAGTTTGCAAGTTGTGTAATTTTCAAACTTTGTTGCTTTTACTTTGTGCACATAATATGTGTCTGAAATGGGTTCTTGTGGGTATGTTTGTGCGTCAGTATTATATATAACATGGTTGAGTGACAGCGGATCTCAATGGAACAGTTTGAGGTCAATGAGACTAAGCCCGGGAGGGCCTTCTGTATGCCATGCCATATCTCTATGTGTACGCGTCTGTGTGTGTTCAAGTGTCAGTGTGTGTCTGTGTGTGCAAGGGCACATGTGCACGCTCACATGTGTGTGTCTCTGTTTTTGTCCGTGAGTGTGAGTGCAAGTGCATAGGCTGTCGATGTGCTGCATGGCAGACCTTTCGCTCCACTGTCTCCCCGGGGTGCCGTTTCTCTACCAGTGGGCCTCGGGTTTCCATGTGTAACAATGATTACCTTCACCTCAACCATAAAGAGCAGGAGAACTCAGATAACTGTAACACACAGAGGGAACCCCCACCCCCACCCCGAGTCTAGACCCTGATGAAATATGGTGGCAAGATTTGCTCAGCTCAGCACAGCCTTAGCTTAAAGCAGGCACACATAACAACTTATGGGAATTGAGGCCCTGCTAGTGCTGGTGGACAATACAGACTGAATGGAATTCTATATGAAATACATTTTTCGGAAAGTAAAGCGAGGCCCCAGGTGTCATGCCAGCTGTAATTTCTCAGGACAACCTGACCCTGGAGCAGAGGTCAGCGGTGTCTGCTTCGCTGTCTACATGGCTCAAACATACACATACATGCAGACAGACAGACACACACACACACACACACACACACTTCTGCCTCTCAGATCCCATGTCTTCTCAATTTTAATAACCCTGTCCAATACCTCTGCTTCCTCACAGCCGGCTCCATGTTATCAACACTCCTTTCAATGTGGCAGTGCTGGTGTAATGATCATACTTAGGGACCTTTTGTATTTGAATTATACACCATACCTTCAAGGAACAAAGTCAAAATAATACCTTGTAATTTCATAGAATTATCTTTTCTTCTGAACCTTTCACAGCAACAATTATATTTTGGGCACACTAAGATTTTTTTTTTTTTTCCAAAGCCTCAGCATTGAACAGATGGGGGTTGGGGTGTGTGTGATCAATTGCACTGAAGCACAAAATGCATCCATAACATCTCTTCCCAAATTTTTACATAGTAATATTAAACTTAACTACATACTAAAGCTTTATTATCAGCCATAATGCTATCTTTGACTTAATTAGCTTGCTGTAAATGTTATGCTGCTTACAATTACAACAGCTTGTGACAACAAATGAATATCTGTGTAGATTTTGTTTTCACATCAGTGAAATTCATATGTGCTTCAAAAAAAAGGTTCACTTATGTCCTCTGTGGGATTTGTGACAGCTGAAGTAAAATTGATCAGAGTGGGGGGAAAAAAAAATCTGTCTTTTACTCATGGTTACTCTACATCTGACAGGAGTCTCCGTATGTGATGCTGAAGAAGAACCATGAGCAGCTTGTGGGAAATGATAAGTACGAGGGCTACATAGTCGAGCTGGCTGCAGAGATAGCCAAACATGTGGGCTACCAGTACAAACTGAAGATTGTTTCAGATGGCAAGTATGGAGCCAGAGATCCTGATACCAAGATGTGGAACGGCATGGTGGGCGAACTTGTGTATGGGGTGAGTGGACAGAGATTTGTGCTGGATTATTCCCCATTTAAAGCTAGAAAATAGACATGACCTTCTAAAAGTCTAATGCCTGAACACCAATATGCCAAAACCAATTAAAACCAATCAATTACATTTATTTAACAGTTACACCTTTATTTTAGTAGTCTGATTTTTATTAGCGGGGCTAAAAAAAAAAATCTTTAACCATAAAGTTATTACTCAAAATATTTCTTATAAAGGGACTCTTGCCATAGGTGTAAGAACTCTGGTTTGCACAAACCTGTGCTTTTACCATTTACCATTAACAAACACTTACTGTAGATCATAAAAGACTGACACATTAATGGCACAGCATACATGTGTTTATATGCCTGTCTTTGGTTTCTTCCATCAGAAAGCAGATGTGGCTGTGGCTCCTCTGACCATCACCCTGGTCCGTGAAGAAGTCATTGACTTTTCTAAGCCCTTCATGTCTCTTGGTATCTCCATCATGATTAAGAAACCCACCAAATCCAAACCTGGTGTGTTTTCATTCCTGGACCCGCTGGCTTATGAGATCTGGATGTGCATAGTGTTTGCCTACATTGGCGTCAGCGTCGTCCTCTTCCTTGTCAGTCGGTTCAGCCCATACGAGTGGCATGCTGAGGACTACGAGGAGGCAGGTGAGCCCCAGACTCCGACCCAAGCTTCAGCCACTAATGGGGTGCAGCAGGGCCAGACACCAACACAGCAGAACACCAACCAGAGTCCTGAGCAGACCAATGAGTTCGGCATCTTCAACTCCCTTTGGTTTTCACTCGGCGCCTTCATGCAGCAAGGATGCGATATCTCACCACGGTAAGAAACTGAGGCCAAAAATGTTAATGCACTGCATCCACAGTCCTTTGAATCTCTTCTTTTGTTTGATGGTACACAGAGAGACACTCCTACATATAGTATATTTATGTCTGCCTCACCAACGCTTCCACATGCCGTGTTGTTTTTTTGTTGCTCAACTCAGTTGGGCTTTGTTTAGTGATATTTTGTTCTTTGCCAGTCACTTGTCATACAGAGAAACAGTAAAAGTTTGATGAAGAGCAGCAGAGGGAGTTTATGATGTGGGCATGTTGCAGAGCCTTGTGTTTCCATTCTCCTGTCTCCAGACGACACTTCTTGTGGTGGTATAAACATGCCATGAGCTTCTAGGACTGGAAAAACTTGTTGGTATCTCCCTCCAATGTTTTCAAAATTTCATATCCAAATTTATCTACATATATTTGGATCCATTTTGCAATCGGTCCATCTATCTATTGGACAATCAATCCATTGATCTGTCTGTCTGTGGGTAACGGTAAATATCAGACTGTTGAAAGGCTGTTATGAAGGATCCTGGTGTGAGTATTGAGTGGTATGTGTTGGCTCCCCTCGAGTGCTCTCATGAGCTGTGGTATGAAACCATTCTCAAAAGGTCACCAATTAAAAATCTCATTAAGTGTCTGAAATTAGAGACACTGAGGTCGACTTTCTGAGCTTTCCAGAGGGACTAGCAGGAAGAGAGGAGAAAATAATGTCAGTACTATCACTGTAAGCTCTGAACCAGCAGAGACAGGTTAGGTCATTGTCTCTTGAAACATTAAGCTACATATACATTATGCATAAAGCAGTGTGGCGGCACACGTATGCATAATGTATCTACACTCTAGTTATTATACTGTGAGGATGGAGCGGCTGATGTTGTTGCTGCTTTGGATTAGAAACTGAAAAGTTGCTAATATCACCATCACTTCATAAATACTGATGTGCACTCAACCATACCATTGAAACAACTCGAAAGAAATAGTTTGACATTTTGGGAAACATGCCTGGTCTCTCTTTCTTTGTCAAACATTGGATAAGAACATCAAAATCACATCCTGTCTGAATGGTAAATATGAAGCTGGGGTCAGGAATTTATAAGCCGAGATTAGTTTAAAGACTAGAAATAGCTAGCCAGGCTTAGTCCAAGGGTGAAAAAAATCCACCAACTAGCACCTTTAATGCTCACTAATGAACATGTTATATCTTATTTGCTCTATGTGTACATAAATCAAAACATACAACTAAGCAAGTTGTGCTCTTAAACAAAACTACGAAACGTCATTGTTTTTTGATAAATCCATTCCTTACATCCTTTTAGATTTCATGCCTCCATCCCAACACAATGTAGATGAATGAAATTTTGTTTGTGACGCTAACAGGAAGAAGGATTCAATAGCCGCAACTGTTTTCCATAAGGCTCATAACTAGTCTAGAGACAAAAGTAGCTCCAATGAAAACTATCCACTGTAACATCAATTGTAATTCATGCATAATCCATCCTGCATCGTATCGGGGAATAAAAGCAGAAATATCTGCATGGTTCTTTTTGGGTGAACCAACTCTTGCATCATCTAAGCTAATCAGTGACCAACAACCCAACAATAGGAGACATGCTGCAAGGCTCCCGGGTCTGAATGTAATTATTTGTTGAGAAGGGTGCTGCTGAGAAATAGCAGTGGTGTTCAGTCAACCTTCCCTGATTGAATAGCTGAAGGTTAAAGAAATTATAGCAATGTGAAACACTCCATTTTTTATCGTGGCTTCCATCTTGTGACATTTAGAGAATTTATTTCCACTTTGCTCTTACCTTACACAAATATCAGAAGGGAGAAAATCTCTGCACCTACAGGCCTGCTTGCTGCACATAGGTACTCAGCAGTACATGATGTAGGTATTGGATCCCTACTCCCACAGGCCGTCTCTTGATATTTACCATTTTCTGCCTGGAGACTCTGCTGCAATTCATGCAGAATGAAGCCTATTGTCTGAGTGTTCCTCTCTTAGAGGCAGAAAATACATCTCCGATAACTATTGATTTCCTCGTAGGTCTTACAGCGAGAGGGATAATGTCACCATGCTTCTGTAAATTGTCCGTTCCCTGTGGTTTCTCTTTGTGCGCATGTATGTTACTGTATGTGTGCTCGACCGCACATGGATTCATACATATTTGTACAGTATCTGCATTTGTTGTGCATCAGGGAAATCAATCTCTCTGGATTTCAAGACCTTTCACTGACAGTTTGAATGGACAAAACAGCAGATCATCTTATGTACTCACAGCAGCCGTGTTGGTGATACCTCTGCCTGCACAATTAACCAGTTGTAAGAAATATTTCATCATCCCTTGTAGAGTAACTGTAACACAACGTCTGGCCTGGAGTTCCATTTACCGATGAAAAAGAGAGATGTGGCACAGTAGCAATAAAATTATGTTGAGTTTTGTCTGCCTGGTAACAGCAACAGCTTTCACTTGAAGTATTTTGGGATACTCAACCAACACTGAGTGCACCCAGACATGTGCTGGTACTTGTGTATGTTCTCATTTAAATAGGTTTCAGGTGGAACAGAAGATTTCCTTGGTGTCATCAGTGAGGGTGGCAGCTTCAAGGGCTCCTATCCTCTAAAGACTTGAGTTAGATATCTTGTTTTACTTACAGTGTCTTTCCAAGGTGACTCCCATTGTCCCTTTCTGTGTTATTAATGAAACATTGTTTGGTAGTCAGTATAGCAGCTTTAAAAAAAACAAAACAAAACAAAAAAAAAAAAACAGCATAAGTTGGTTAGCGTGTGCAGCAGTCCACGGTGTAGCGATCAGCATGGTGGAGTCTGCCTGGTGTCTTGAAAACCAACACAGTGAATGTTTCACCCCACTGAATTCTGCCCTGAAGGAAACATCTTCCCCTTGAAAATTTGGGTGACCTAGTTGCTCTAGTTAGCACAGCGCATATTCACACACCGAGGTGCATGTTGATGTATCTCCTAAAGCACTATCATTTCCTCTGCTAGATTTAAGAGGACATGTAATATTACAGCTCGTATTTTGTCGGATGAGAGCAATAGCAGTTGTAACCTCACATATTTTGTTGTCAGAGTTTCACATGAGCACAGTGTACGGTTTTATTGGGCTATTGGGAGTTGAGCGAATGAGAGTTTTATCCATAAAGACTTTTTTCGTTCTTGTATCCATGCGAGCGTTTGCTCATTTCTTTAGATTTGTTTGGCCTAAGCTCGTTTACAGCCTACATTTATGCACTTTCTTTTTTTTTTTAAACCCATTTCCAAGTGTGTCATTAGACTTTAAAATGTGTTTTTATGGATGAGTCATACAAGAACTATCATATCATTATGCATGATATCAAGACAACTTCCATAAAATGGATATTAAGCCCCATATGTTATACATAATCAAATTAGGATGCCTTTCTGTTTAGATGTGTTTTTGTAAAGCTGGATCCTACAAAAAGCTGCAGCTTTGGGTCTTTTGAGTTAACAGGAGCTAAATAAGCATAGCAGGCGCTATTTTGTCAGTAGAATTAGTTTGACATTTTTGTTACAGGACCTAACGGGCTAAACTTGGGAGCAACAGTAGAGGCAGGGGTGTATGTGATGGGCAAAAAGGCGAGGGGTTTGGTGGCTTGTGACAATATCACAAACATGAAAAGGTACATAAAAAAGCAACAAAATGAAGAATTTTTTTTTGAAATAAAATGTGACATGAAATAAAAGGAACATTGGGGGAAAACGGTATTGTAAAATAAAAAGTGACTTTTGAAAAAGGTCATTATGTAATACAAATTTGTATAATGGAATACAACTGAATTCTAAAAAAATTCTATTATTTTGAAAATAATCAAAGAATCAAATAACATTTAACAATAATGGATTGTATTTTATTTTAATTTCTGAAATTTCACAGTCTTGGTTCATTTATATACCTTACACGTATTACATTACCTTACATTGGTCAAGGGATTATTTCATTTGCTTATTTTTTAATGTAACGTTGAACACTTTGTAGCTACATGCATTCAACAACTGATGATTTATTTATTATTGTCTTAGTGCTAAAGAATCTTACATTAAAAAACATGTAAAAGACATTTAGTTTTTGAAGTTGCTGACATTTCTGAACAGGTGCTTATAAACCACTCATCCTTCTCTAATAGGTGAAAACAGAATGTTCTAAAGGTGCATTCAGCTCTGAGGTAGGCAGCGCGAAGCGCTTTATACTTCTCCATTTAATAAGAGACAAAAGGCCAAGGAACAACACTGACGATCCACTCTGTCCTGGATTAATCAGTAGGCATGTTTAATTTCCCTGTCTGCCTCTATCATCTTGTGTGTATGTGTGTGTGTATATGTGTATGTGTATGTATGGGCTGCTTCTATTAAAAGCAACCACTTGCCATTTCCTTTGTCTGCTGCATAACAGTATCTGATTGGACCAGTCGAAAGGTGTCTCTGCATCCAGTTTACAGGCAGCCCTGTGTGTGCGTACATGCATGTGCTCGTATAGTGTGTGTATACACGCTTGTAGGCATGCATTCACACACTGATGGGATGCATTAATGTGTACAGTACGTGAATGTGTGTGTGTCTCTTCTCCCCCTGCTATTTATTCGCTGTGAGACCTTGTTTACTGTGCTCTTTCTAAATGTCAGCACTGTCAGTCAGGCCCTCCCATAAGCCTCAGTCCGTGCTGTTGGGCCCTCCCTGTGTTTATCTCTGCAGACAGGTGGACTCTGAGAGTGACCCCCCACCACCACTCCATCCATCCATCCATCCATCCATCCATCCATCCAGGCACCCATTTACTCCCTCTCTGTTCACCTCTTTTCAGTCTTCTTCTTCTTCTCTCATCTACACTGCTCTCCATCCTTTACAGATCTGTCTTCCAGTGGTTGTGTTTGGTTAAGAATTTATCATCATGCTTCATGTGGCAATCCTCCCTGTGCCAAACAGCTGCACACACAAAAACACACACAGAAACTGGGAGGCTTAAGAGTGCGATTTTATCTTTTTCACAGTAATGAATAGTATGTGCTTTTGTTAGTTACAGTTGTCAGAAACAGAATTGCTAATCGCATCCTGATTATTGCACCTTGGGGGGGATTATCATTGCTTCCACCAGCAATGGTGGCACCAGCACCAATGGAATTTTTTTACTGTGAAGCAGCTGCAGGACAAAATGTGGATTTGAATGTTTCTCATCTCATCACTTCTAAACACTGCAATGGAGGAACTGACTTTATATGTTATTACAGCACCAACAAAAATTAGAGGAGGGGAGCAGGTAGAGTAAGCTGACAGTTGTCTGTTGAAGGTAAGAGCAGGAATAAAAGTGTGGAAAAACCAGGAGCATATGCTGTACATTCAGCAGGACATGTATCAAACATTACCTTGTGGATTTTGACTTGGCTCTCGATTTCTGTATAAAGTGTACTGGGTGGGAGCTCTTGGCAGGAAGAAAACTTGAGTAAAAGGGTGTGTGGGTTCGTCATGTTCCTCCAGTGAATGTGTTTTAAGATGTTTATGTCTGTGCCTGGTGTCTGTGTGTGTGCCTAGGTGTGTGTGTGTGTGTGTGTGTGTGTGTGTGTGTGTGTGTGTGTGTGTGTGTGTGTGTGTGTGTGTGTGTGTG
>JBBMJY010000002.1:7141625-7162614 GCA_037833715.1 Toxotes lorentzi | reverse complement strand
GTGTGTGTGTGTGTGTGTGTGTGTGTGTGTGTGTGTGTGTGTGTGTGTGTGTGTGTGTGCGTGTGCGTGCGTGCGTGTGCGCGCGTGCGTGCATACTTGAATGCATCAGTGTCAGTGCCAAGGTGTAGGCTATTGTTGTCTCGGCCAAAAACAAACCCCTGTCAGCCCTCGAGCACATGAAGAGAAAAGCAAGGAGCACAGCGGAGACGAAGGGTGGGTGGCGGGCAGAGGAAACAGAAAGGAGAGGAGGAGAGAGGGGAGGAAAGGAAAAAAAGGGCGATTGAAGGAGAAGGATTAGACAGCTGTTTACCGCCATCTCTGGAGGCCAGCAGCTGTCAGAGCTAAGAAGTTTGTCAGCCTCTGGTGGTACTATCCAGTTTACTTTTCATCTCTGCCATTTCTCTCTCTCTCTTTCTCTCTCTCTCTCCCTCTCTCTCTCTCTCTCTCTCGCTTGTATTGCTGTTTCAGCCTAACATAACACACTTTCCTTCTCTTCCCTCCGATCTTAGAGTGGCTCTTTGTTTATCTCATTGTTCCTTTTTGCAAAGAACTGAGGACTGAGTAGTAATTAGACCCAATTCAAACAGCAAGGTAGCACTCTGAGTATTGTGATGGTTATTGTGAAAGAGACATAAAATATCCGCACACTGTCGAACATTTACACTCATTCATTCACTCACTCATCACTTAATTTACAATGTTTGGGTTTTCAAACCTTTCTCAGGTAAAACTCATATTTGATCTGCTCCTGAAGACATGAAGCGTTCTGGACTCAAATAGTGTGTCAGCTGAGATTAATAATTATTTTTTCTTGTTGGTGTATATGGTGTCACAGTGTGTCACAGTGTTACAGTGTCAGCAGGTTGAGGCCGAGCACTCATCCCTCTGAAGTTATATTTAAGGGATTCAATTTAGAAGAAGGTCCAAGGACTGAGATGTTGTACATAAAGAGATTGCAAGAAGTTTTTTTGGTTCTGTAACTGCAGCTAAAATTAAATTCACTTCTGACACAGGAGAATCAACCACTTGCTCATGAATAGTTTGCTGCAATACTATTAAATATTCACGGAGGTATTTGGAAATACATGTTGCTTTTCTCACTTCACAGTCAAAGCTTAACCTTACCAACACCCATCTGAGCAGAAATCAGTGAAGTTAGAACACACACACACACACACACACACGCACACAGCCTGCAGACAGCTCTGCATTCTACGGACTGATTTTCAAAGGCTCGGCATCCATTCTGTGTTTGCTTTCCACTTGCTCCCCGGCTGCTCTTTCATCATCCACCCGTCATCTGAAAAGCATCTTAAATGATTATGTTTTAGCTTCTCCCTTTTTTTTTTTTTTTTCCCCGTGCTTAATCTTGCCTTCATGTTCACGCTCCATTTGGTTTGACGGCACAAAGGTGAATCATGAAAGCCTTTTTTGTTTCAGATTTGTGTCATTTTCATTGCGTAAGCCCCACCACTCTGTGCCTCCGCGCTTGTCGGGGACCCGATATGTTAGGCAACATGATTTCTGCTGTTGCTGTTCTTGCAGGCTTCTCTTGAGGTGAAGAGACATCCAGAGAGGAAAGACAGGGATTTGACTCAGGGGATTTTGCTCAAAAATCATCTCTCTCTTTTTTTTTCTTTTTTTTTTTGAAAGTGCAATTAGAGCACTGGCTAAGTGTTCTCCTCTGCCTATTAATCCCCAACAATTAATGCGCGTGGTTCCATGAAACATATTGGCAACTTTTCTTAAAGTGAGATTAATTTGGCAGGCAGGCAGCTGAGTGGGCCTTTGTGGAACTGGTTATCTTTCCTTAGCACATTGGACTAAGCTCTCCAAGCCTGGTGGAATGAGGAGTGTGTGTGAGTGCTGACGGAGTGTGAAGCAATGTAGGTCATTTGGATGGTGTGGACATCACAAGGTTGTTAGATTGATCTTCTCGATCTGAACAGGGAAAAAAAATGACTATTTTTTTTTGCTATTTATTTTCCAAGTCGTATAATTCATTCTTTTTGTTATCACGAATAAAATAACATGGAAAAAGACTTTATGAGTTGAAGTGTACGTGACCATGTGAACATACGGTGTCTCCTTTGTGTCTATTATTGACCACGCAAACATCCTGTCCTTCTGTTTTTAGCTCTCTGTCAGGCCGCATTGTTGGAGGCGTGTGGTGGTTCTTCACCCTTATCATCATCTCATCCTATACTGCCAACTTGGCTGCCTTCCTGACAGTGGAGAGGATGGTGTCTCCTATAGAGAGTGCTGAGGATTTGGCCAAACAGACAGAAATCGCCTATGGAACGCTGGATGCCGGCTCCACCAAAGAATTCTTCAGGGTGAGAAAACAAGATTCAAATGAATCTGTTTCCTGTGACAGTTTCACATTAAAAGCCAGCCTGTGTTTTGCTGGTTGAACACTTTGAACGTGAAGCGGGATCAGATACCAATGAGATGTACTCCCTTGTGTCTTGAATCCAGCACCGAAACTGCCACAGACTCTTCCACTAACAGTGAATGCTACTATATAGACAAGTAATTACAGAAATAAATACATTCAGTGGGTATTGCAGAAAAAAATTCTGACCGTAAATAGAATCAAAAATGGGATTTGATTTTATGAAATTCTAAGAAATATTACTTTAACAGTATTACAGAGTTTAAAATTAGATAATATAGTAGTCACACTGACACTGTCTCTTTCTCTGTCTTTCCACCTCTCTCGTTTCCAATATTCTGGTTGTCAGAGGTCTAAGATTGCTGTGTTTGAGAAGATGTGGTCCTACATGAAGGCGGCTGACCCGTCCGTGTTTGTCAAGACCACAGACGAGGGTGTAATGAGAGTCAGGAAGTCCAAGGGCAAGTATGCCTACCTGCTGGAGTCCACTATGAACGAGTACATAGAGCAGAGGAAACCCTGCGACACTATGAAGGTGGGAGGGAACCTGGACTCTAAAGGTTATGGCATCGCCACCCCCAAGGGCTCCCCTCTCAGGTAAACCCCTGCCGCTGCAGCGCGGCTGAATAAAAGCCCTCGAGCGCTTTTATCGTAGCTCATGCATGAGCATCACATGTCACCTGTTCATTTCTCCATAGAGCTCAGTTCCTGCAGCATCTGCTCACTAATGAACACATACATGAGCTTGGATTGATTGATTGGTTTCTCCTTTTTGTGAAATTTCTTGCATTTAAATTTATTTATTCATTTTCATTTTTAATCATAATGACATGTCAGTTTTAGAATTTAGTTTTTCATACTTTGAATTCACTGCGATCGGATGTAGAGGGCATGCCGTTACCTTTACAGTGCTCAACCAAACTTTCTTCTTCTTCTTTTGTTCATAGTTTGCACACATCACACAGACATTTATAACTTCACCATGCCCATTTTCACCACTGAAGCCCATCTTTGTGTGTCTGCATATGTATATATGCAACAAGTTCGTTCATAGCTGACTTGTGAGCACTAGCAGAAGTGTAAAGTAGGACTATGAGATGTCCCACACTTGTTTTCCTGCTTCTATTCTAATTACATTCTTCTTCATGAGTAGTTATGGTGGTGGCTGGTTTCGTGCAGAATCAGAAGCATCCCCTCAAACACATACACACACACACACACATACACAAAATGTAAACGCACCTCTCACAAACCGGCTCGGCTCTTGAAGCAGCATTGCAGCTACAAGGACCACATCCCATTTGGCTACTTTCCCACTTACGCCAGGGCTCACACCTTGAATGTGAAGTCAGCAGAGTTGAATTTATTTTTTGCAGCATTCAGTGTGATAATTGATATAATGAACGATAATTCGTACTTGATGTACTTCTGCCATCGACGTCCAAGAGCAGCAGCTGTCATTTCACATTACATTAACACCTTAACCAACTTCCCATTCATATTACCCTTCCCCTCTGCAAACTACAGAGAGAGCGCAAAAGCTGGTGGCATCTGAAGCTTTTAATCTATCTCTAATAGGCCTCATTCGTTTTAATGAAAGGAGCCATATGGGGAGATTTCATTCAAACTCGCTGAGGATTCATTCAGGGTTCCACCTTGGTTGACAGCCAAAGGTCAGAACACGCTCTTTCCTATGAATTACTCAGAGGCTCTTTATAAAAGTCAGAAAAAAATTGGATTTTATACAGCAAATAAGTGCTGTATTTGTAATAAGACAAGTGATGAAATTAATATGCTCCCAAGTCATGTCATCAGATTGGTCTAAATCTACGATGTAGCAATGAGATGCCGTGTTGAACTGCTGAGGATGGCCCCCATTATCTTCCTCTCTTTGTGTTAATTATTAGAGCAATGTGTGTTATTCTCAGGTTGCCGCTCTTGTCCATTCACAGATGTCTGATACTGAGTTTCATTAACAGATAACAAATATTCATGATTGGACATTTTGTATTGAAGGAGGGAAATGTGAAGGATTCACGTTTTTTTTTTTGTTTTTTTGTTTTTTTTATGGCTGAAGTAGGAGCTGGCTAATTGTGCTGCTGCCCTGGAATCAGACATGAGTGAATGTCCTGTGAATTCAAGAGTTGAGTTCAATTATACCTGCTGTGAATTGTTAATGCATCAATTTGTATTGCTGAATTTTCAATCTGCTGAATATCAGTGATGCACCAATCTGACTCCCTTTATCTCTCGGGGTAGTGAGTTAGGTACGTAAACTCTGGGTATCTGCTCATACCAATCAGATACCCGTTCTCTCCATTTCAGAAATGTGAAATCTTTCCTCATTGCATGGAACTCATTGGGATAATTCTAATTTAATGTTATTTTAAAAGCTATATTGTAATGGAATCGATAAATTGAGAAGATAATCAGCAGATTATTCCATAGGGAAAACAATTAGTTGACTAATGCATCAAATTTAGTTTGAATCCAAACTGGATATATGACAATATATACATTCTATTATTTTTTTGCGGTGCAGGTTGAATTGAAAGTAGCTCTTTGAAAACAAAGATACGCAAATGCCATAACCTTTCATTTTTCAGGACTGTCTTCAAAGGACACTTTCTGATCAGTCTCTTTAATGTTCTGTACTTATTCTGTGCTCCCTGCTTCATTTCTTCCATGTACGATGTCCAGCCCCATGCCTGCCTGACTGTTTACCCCCATCCCACCTAACATACAGTAACCTCCCTGACATCTGCTCGCCTTGAACCAACTGACCAAACTAACCAGCGACCTGCAGGTCTCCAGACCATTCATGTCCACACACTTTGACTTCTTTCTTTCTGTCTGAGTCCGCTGGGCTGAGAAAGAATTCAGAGGTTTTACCAGCTCTGAGGATAACTGTGTTCCCTACAGCTGTGTTGTGCACTCAAGGTTGGGGACAAAGACTCTTCAGCATCTCCTAATGAGAAAGGCAGAATGTCACCAAATTAAACTGTCACTGCACAGAAGAACTGATACTGATTCGAGGGGAAAAGACTGTCGAGGGAAAGTCTGGCAAAGGCTGTAATCTTTATTTCTTTTATGCAAATTCTGATTGCAGATTCTGCCTTTCTGTGATATGTGGACAGAGACAGAGTCTTTGTTCAAAGCCAGTCAGCTATAGGAAATACACACACACACTCACCAGAGAGAGAGAGCAACCTTTTTGAGGAGATGCTTTGGATGAGGTGGTCCCTATGGTTTTAGGAGTCCATCTATAGTTGGTCACTCAGTTTTCTTTCAGCCTGTTCAAGACCGGCTCACTGTCAGGTTCACGTTTCACTTGCCGTGAAAGTGAACCTGACAGTTAAAACATTCAGAGCCTCATTCTGTATTTGGCTCTACTTATCGTTTTAAATGAATCAGCATGGGCTTTCTATTCACCAGGATGCTGTTATGGGTTGAATATTGATAGGTTAGTTACCATAGCAATCTGTATGCTGGTGCCGCTGAAAGGAAATTACCATCTCTAGACAGACTTCCGTATCCAAGTCATCTCCATTTATAGTGTCTGCTCTGCCTTCCTCTGAGGCCCCTGCTTGGTAAAACCTGACTCTACTACTGTATGGGTGCTCAGCATTTCAGCCCCAACTAACATATATCAAACATGTGCATCTAAAGCCAGTACTCCTGCTTCACATCAGTAGTCACATGCAGGAGAGTCTCAAATAGTAAGTCAGTGTTGTCATAATCACCACCACCATGCGACCAATCTTTCTATATCTGTCCCATAGAGTGTCTCCTAATGGCTATCGTTTTATATTATTTTCAAGAAACCCAGTAAACCTGGCAGTGTTAAAACTGAACGAGCAGGGCCTCTTGGACAAATTGAAAAACAAGTGGTGGTACGACAAGGGAGAGTGCGGCAGCGGGGGCGGGGACTCCAAGGTCAGAGCCAGTTTGATAAACCCACCACCACTGGGAGTGGTTGGGGGCGTGGGGGTGTTGTGGGTAACCGGCAGGCCCACGCTGCATTTCCACTCAGGCAACACTTTATCTCTCTGTGGTGTGGGGACAAGCAACGGAAAAGTACTGGGGCAGGAGGGGATTATGTGGCCTGCGGTTGCAAAATTTGAAAACCACAGAGGGGGAAATTTTGTATCATCTCCCCTGCTTAAACAAGATGAACAATGATGATTTAAAATCGATCAGTGTCTAGTAATTAAACCAGCTGGGTCCCTCATGCTCAGTTTAAGAGCACTTTTTCAGGTTTAGTTATCCAAATTGCCACGTTTCTTTTCACATTCATGTTGCATAAGTGAGGGTAAGCAGTGTGCCGGTTACCCAAAGTGATATAGTAATACACATCTACTGCCTTAGGGAGCAAAACAACCAAGCTAGATGGAGTATTAATGCATATCACTTTGACTCTGATGACTCTAATGATTTCTGTGCTTTATATATGTGTGTGCGTGTGTGTGGGTGGTGTGTGTGATAAGTTGTGTTTTTTTTTTGTTTGTTTCTTTTACCTATAAGCAAGCACAAGCATTAATGTGTGTATGTATTTGCTGCTCTGTGTTTCTGAATTAATAACATAAAATAACATGGTATAATATGTTATTTATGTTATTTCCTTATGGTTGGAAGAATCCCAGTAAACCTAGCGGTGTTGAAACTCAATGAGCAAGCCGTCTTAGACAAACTGAAAAACAAATGGTGGTACGATAAAGGGGAGTGTGGCAGCAAGGACTCCGGAAGAAAGGTTAGTCTCCAACCCAAACCTGTCACCTCACAGCACCTCCCAGCACAACCCTGCCCTGATCCTAGACCAGCCCCAAGTCCAGCCCTCAGCCTCTTTTACACTGAGCAATACTCCCCCTGTGGTTATGGCAGAACTACCATATTGGCCCGAATATAAGACGACCGCTGACGTTTTTGGATAAAAGACATTTTAAGATGAGTAGGTAGATACACTGTGTTTAACATGTACCGTTGCATTTAGATAAAGATGCAGTAAATTACTGAAAGCAAAATAAATCAACTGAAACAGTTACATTTTTAATGTAAGTTATGCACGAGTACATAAAATGCAGTTTGGGATGAGTGATTCATCTATTGAAAATTGCCAAAAAAAAGAAAAAAATTAGTGCATCAGTCTTTTAAAACAAATAACACTTTAATCATAAAGAAACATTTTGAATTCCGATAATTTAAATTAAGCCCTCCCTGCTACTGCCACTGCTGATCCTGTCATCACTACTACTATTAAGCTATACCATTACTGTCACTACCTCAGATCTGCTCCTGTTGCTCCTGTTGCTGAGTGAATGATTGAATGTATACTCCTCATGCTCTCACCAGTAAGCACATTTTTTTTCCCCACAAATGTAAAACATTTTCAAAAATGACACCGCCTGACTGATCATGTAGCCACAGCAGTAAGACCGTAATAAATGTATCATGTCACAGTAATACAAATAAAGTCATCAGACTGGCTCAGAAGTGTAAGTCACACAAATTTTTGCTAACATTAGCCACCAAAAGCTAATGTTCATACCAAACCAATTAAGGCTGGGAAAGTTCTGACTGCACTGAATTGAAAAAAAAAATGTTTTTCTTTTATTGTTTATGAATTCAGCTATTGATTGGCAATAGGACAAAAATGTTTTCTTTTTTTCCTTTCAAAACACAGTTTTACTTTAAACTTGGCTCTCTGGAAATTTTTGGGGCTAAGAGCGCTAGCTGATATTAGAACATAGCTTTCATAGCAACAATAAAGCTAGCTTAATACAGCTCAGTCTGAAAACAGCAGTTCTGTAGTGCAGGAGCCTAACCTTTTAAAGAGAACATCTACTGTGAATATGTAAAAAAGTCTAGTTCTCTTATGTGAAATAACCCTCACTTTTAAAAATGTAATTTCCAAAGGAAAACATTGTCTTATATTCGGGCCAGTATTCTGGTGGTACACTGGTGAACTTGTGTTGTCGGAGATGTAATGTTCATTACCAGCGTGTAAATAAATATTGTGTGGTGGATAAGTTAGAATTGTTGTTTATACTCTTATACACATAGAGACTCTAGTCACCATCTAGGTGGAATAAATACTCTTAAAACAGATTGTCCAGCCCCCCAAACACACACAGACACATACACACAGATCAAGTGTTGTGATAACCTTGAGCTTGTACTGTGGATTAAATATAAACAAAAGCAATTTGTTAGAATAGATCTCCCTCCCAAGGAGAAAAAAAGAAAGAGAAAGGACATGAGGAAGACAGAGGATGGCATTAGACCACTGGACTTTACCGAACCCTTCGAATATGTTGAGCTGTAACCTTTCTGGCCCTTATAATAATTCTGCCCCCAGCTCTCACTGTAGATCATGCATGTATGGATGCAAACCCTGCCAGTCTGCTAGATCGACCCCCGAGTCACACTAAGTCTGCCACTGTTCCTTGCATGCATTTGTTATCCACTGTCTCAACAAGACGTTCTCCCCAACAGAAAAGCTTTTGCTCTTTAGCTCAGCTACCTCTGTCAGCCGGCCTTCTGATCTGTCAGCATGAGAGAGAGCATTCTTTCTTACATTTGTTTAGTTTAGTGCTGGGGTGTCAAACTATGTACTGTGATGGGCTCTGACTCAGGGGAACATATTACAGATAATCTGAGAATATTTTTTAGGACTCTTAACATAGCTAAAGGCTCATGCTAAGGCATTCTGTAATTTGATAATTTAGTAGAATATAATGTTGTTGGTTTACTAACAGCATATTTGGTGATATTTGGTGATTTTGCCACAATTTTCTCATCTGCTTAAAAAAAACAAGCTCTCTAGTATAACTCCCAAATCTAAAGGATGAGCCACTTTATTAGTAGCTTTTGTGTTTGGTTGGTTTTAATTGTCTTTCTGAGAACAAAGTTTTAATACAAACACACACACACACACACACACACACACACACACACACACACACACACACACTCACAGGGGATCTAAGGATATGGTCACTAGGATCAACTTTAGCAAGCTTTGTGAATACAGCTCCATCTGATAAATCAGCCTCTCAGTCCTCCACAGCACATAGTTTGACACACATGCCCCTAATATAAAAGCCTTATTTAAAATCACATAATACTACTGTATATGGCAGGGTTTATCTCAGCCCAAAGACAGACTGTATTCAAATGCAAATTTGCCCTTGGAGTTAAAATCTATTAATCTAAGTGAACAGTCAAATAAAAAGGCTGAATTTCAGTGGTGGCTAGAGATCACTGGGGCTGATATCCTGTGCTCACTCTGAGCTCAAATGCATGTCAAGGCATAATAAAGTGTAAACAATCGTAACAGAATAGCTTTCCACGTGGCACTGATTTCTTCAGAGGATACAAAGGTATTCCCCAAATGGATTTACATGAAATAGCATCCCTGTTAGTCCTCGTTGTTCCATGAACTCCAGTTAGATTTACTGATCTTAATCTTAATGATTCCATTTCATTTACTGACTATAAATAGGCATAAGTGTAAGTAGGTGCCATTGCAAGAGAAAATAATAACCTATAATATGAAGCAATGTCAAACTAAAGACTTGTTCGTGCTGTTGCTGCATGAATGCATGTGTTGTGGGTCTTTATACACTTTACCCGTACCTATCTGTTCCCTCACAAAATGTAATTTGTCAGAAAATAGTCGTGTGTATGAGTGATTTGACTTAATATAGTTATTGTGTAAAATGTTTAGGAATGTATAAATAAGTCCAAAATACTTTTTTAGATTAGTATCTGTTTTCAAAATCTGGGGCCTGTCTCACAAAGCTATGAACGTGTGCACATGCAAGAGGCCCAGAATCAGAGAAACACAAATACATTTGTCTTCTTCGCTTATGAAGAAAGAAATTACACAATGAATAAATATGAAGGGAAAAAAAGAAAATTAAAATGTTTCATTAATGTTGCTTCTGTTGCTGTAGAGAGGAGCACGGCAGGAGCATGATTTGCTAAATTAAAAATGACTTGATGAGGGCCTGTGACCAAAATGTAGCTTGAATAATCACTGGGAGCTAATTTTCAGTATGCAGACATTCTTCTTTTTTTAAATTAAAAAGGGCTGATTACTTCTCGTCATTAGGGCGCAGTCAAAATACTTCTTATTTATATGATAGTGTCATCACGAAGTCGCCTCACATTCTCTGTTTCTGCAGTGATGGACTACGCAGTCTACATTCACCCACTCACTGAAAGAACTTCAGTGCAATTCATATGCAGCAGTAGAATTTATTCATGGATTTTCCAGCTACCTACTCTACTTGCTGTGAGAAGCTCTGGTTTATGGCCAGTAAGGAACGCTAGCTGTACTACAAATTATTTATGATAATTGTAATCTGTACCCATGGTAAAATGTGCCAGAAGCTGAATGAGCATTCCCAGCATTCATGTTAAATGATGCTTTAACCTATAATTACGCTGGGATCAGGCCGTGCTGTCAAAAATTTACTGAGCCCTCTGACAGATGACACCACTCTCTAACCCTGACTTAAAATACACAAACTGCATCTGAGCCCCACATTTCCAGCATTTTCTAGTACCTACTGTATTGTTGGAAACCCTGTTCTGTGGTCACAAATCTTTAGTTTATATCTGATATAATAAATTCTCTCAGGAGTAATAAAAGTCATTTTACCCATTTATATAAATTTACTCTGTGGTCTACTCTGTGTAGGATTTTTGGCTCAGTGTCTCCTCACAGTTGATAAGTTTTGGACCATATACCTGGACAAAAGCTTCTTCCAGGTTTGGTCTGCATCTTTAATTACTCGCCTCATCTCTTCCTAGTTTTGTGGGATCAAAAAGCCAGACTTATATCCAAAGTTATCCAGCTAACATATTAAATCCTGCTTTGTGAGACAGGCCGCTAAAATGTGTTATTATTGTTAATGTTTTTTGTTTGTGTGTGATTATGTGTGTGTCTTGTGCTCTCTGTATTTTACATGTATGATTGTGCAGGCTCATCTGTATACTGTGTGTGTGTGTGTGTGTGTGTGTGTGTGTGTGTGTGTGTGTGTGTGTGTGTGTGTTGTCTAAGGTGTGTATGTGTTTGAGTGTGAGTATATTTGTGTGTTGTTTTTGCTATAATGCATTTCAGTCTTTGCCCTTGTGATTCCTTTGTGTGAGACCACTGTTTGTCTATGTGTGTCGTGTGTGTATATATCTGTAGACCATTTCGTATTGCTGCCCCTCACTATTGCTCCTCAACACTTGGCTCTGTCCCCTCTTCCTCCCCGTCCTCCCTCCAGGACAAGACGAGCGCTCTGAGCCTCAGCAATGTGGCGGGAGTCTTCTACATCCTGATCGGCGGCCTGGGCCTGGCCATGCTGGTCGCGCTGGTGGAGTTCTGCTACAAGTCCAGGACAGAGTCGCGCCGAATGAAGGTGTCCACCGCGCGAGCCGCTGCCGCCTCAGCCGCTCAGGCCTTTCACTGCTCAGCCTTAGACAGTGGTGCTAGCGCCCCCTACACAGAGCTGCAGAGCTACGGCCTGTACGCCAACAACACTGTTAAGATATAAGGGCAGAGCACAGCCACGGGGTAGGAAACGCTGTGATCAAGCCATGATAATGATGATGATGATGATGATGATGATGATGATGACATCCGCCTCCTCACACCCCTCGCCCATCTAACCGTGATCACAGTAGGGCCTCTCAAGGCTTCCACCGCAGTGCAAACGCTCTCCTGTACCTCTCTCTTCCTCTGCCGCTCCCTCGCTCAGACTTTACGTCACTGATCTCCTGCAGTGTTGTCGAATCACTTGATTTTCAATTGCCCTTATGCCTGTTTATTCAGGTTCTTTTCTCCATGTTAGTGTCACAAGGTTGCTAGCATATATGATTTCCCTTTAGTTTGTCCTTTAAAGTTACCTCAGGATACGGCTACAAAACGACTCCACCCTTTACCCTGCATTATATCGTCCACATCTAAATATGAAATTTACATCAAGTCACTTTTCCTGTAGGACAGTGTAGAATTTACAATTTGTAGGAGACATTTCACTTTTTTTAGCTTACAGAAATGTTAATCTCACTCCTCTAGTTAAATCTGATTTCTACAGTCGGTACAATAATCTCGTAGCACACGTGCACAAGTGAAGATATTTCACTTTGCAGCACAGGTATAAAGGCAATTTGAATCACAGTGGTACGTCTATCTATCCTCTGTCGCTCTGAGCAAATCTCTCCCCTGCTCCTTCTTCTCTTTTTGCTGACTGTCTTGCAAACGCAGGGCCCATTGTGGTGAACATCCTTTATATGTATACCATAAGGCAGGCCTCGTGCGGCTTACATGTGTTCCATCACTGCTTTAACCCCAGAACAGTCTAACTCAAATTGTTGTATGTTCAGAAATCTCAAAGTAGAGACTTGTTGGTTTATAGTTTATTGGGAGATGTGAGGTTTCTCCTCCGACAGCTGTGATATCGTAGCTGTTAGTCCTCTGCCTCGTGGATCAATTTACAACAAATAACCTTTGATTCATTCTTCCAACATCAAAGCCCCATGGGACACATTGATATACTGTTAAAACAGTGAAAGAAAAAAAAAAAAAAAGCAAGGCAGGACCAAGACAAGGAGTGATCTACTACACAAATCTCTTATGTTTTAATCAGCCCACGAAGAGGCACCTGATCAGTATGCTGATGAGATTGGCGAGGAGCCTATTAGTCCAGCGGTGCCTTTATACTGTTTGGCTTGAAAGAAACAACAACGCCGTTCCAATTAGAGGGCGGTGTAATTCTCTATTCCACGTGCAGCACTCACCAGTTGCTCCAGGTTGCACTCGCCCAGTTTAATCAGCTATAGAATAGGGGAGGCAGGCAGACAGCAAAGTGGCACGTGCACACACACACACGTGCATCACACATCACTGGGTCGACTTTCGAGCCCAGTGGCTTTTATTGTGCTAGACTGGAGAATGGAGCTATTAAACCAGTGAGTGAAGCCTCAGCTCCCGTCTTACTGCCCACACTTCGCTCTGCTCCTCCTGCTGCAAATTAGGACGTTGATGCACATCGGCCAGCACCATGGTTTACCACCCACGAATATCACTCAGGCCTAGATAAGGAGGGGGAAAACTAGAACCCTACGACTCCTAACAGCCCATTCAGCTCCTGGATTTCTTGGTGTGCCAGCACCACATTCAGACAGTGACAGCAACAGCTGCTTATGCTTATATATTCATATAATAAAGACCAGAGAAATTGTGTTACAGGCTTATTTTTATTATTCTATAGCTGAAAACCTTCTAAAGTGTATAATTCTGTGTGCTGCTAGCTGTAACTGTTGCATAAGCTTTCTCTGTTGTGATTAGGACATACTGTAATGCATGTCGGTGAGATACATAGAAGTGTGGTGTGCACACTAACTGCAGTCTGTTTGTTTCTACAGCAGTCCATCAACGACGCCATGCGCTGCTCCACCCTGACCAGGATGAGTGGCAACGGGAGCGGCGGAGAGAACGGACGAATCCTCACCCACGACTTCCCCAAGACCGTTCAAACACTGCCCTGTATGAGCCACACCGCCAGCATGGGACTGGGTGCCTCCGGCATGTGATCATCACATGACTGTGCTGGCGGCGAGGAATAGGCAGGGTGGGGCAAAAGAAGAGCACAAGACTCTAAGGACCTCAAAAATCATGGCTGTCTGGTTCGACCCCATCTATTCTCCCGGCTGTCAGCGCGCCCAACTCGTTCAAGACTTTTACTTACTGCCAAAATGCACTCTCAAACCGCTCCTTACAAACTACGAACAGAGACTCACAACATTTTTTTTTTTTTTTTTAAATAAGTGGATGTTTGAAAAAGAGATACCGAAAAAAAGAAGGGAAATGTGCTGCAATAAAGAATCCGTCAGCGGGGGCGTGTTTTTGAATTTTTTACGGTGTTCATTTATGTGGAAAAAAAAAAAGAACTTTATTCTTCAATGTGACGCCTGCGCTGTGCCATTTCGACGAAGCTATTGACTTTAGTCTGCGTGTGCAATATCTTCACCTCCACTGCTGACCTTGTACTACCTAGATGCTTTGCGACGGCTGACGAAACGTGTCTTTGCACAGATGTGGCAGAGGAGGACAAACACATGTGACTGCTACGATGATTTGATATCGCTTTGGGACATTCCTGCTCTCTTTCACTCTCACATTTACGCGCCATTTTGGAAGGTCAAAGTGCTCTGTGTAGCATAGCCAGTTTTTAAAGATATAGTATATGGTTTACACTGTTGTAATAGCGCAAAGAGCTCTGTCAAAAGTAGTTTGATTTGACTTATCCTTGACTGAAGGTCAGTGCTGTTTGAATCAGCGGCTGACCAGGCTACAGCAAACATGCATTGCTGCTACACCTCATTTAACACGTCATGCCTTGTCTTTGTGCCATATGACCATTCTCACAAATACACACAGATACACTATACACACGTTTCTACTGGGTCATTTGTTTGGCCAGTAGATAGATATATGGAGAGTTTTAGTATTTAATGATCACAGAGCTCAGAGGGCAGATTCAGACATGCTCACTTTGACCTGTGCAAGAAAGATAAAAGAACCGAGAAAACACACTGACACATTACTCTGTGGCTATGTACAGTACTGAGTGACCTTACACTGTATTCTACTGTTGTGACATTCATAGCATATCCATTGATATACTAGGGAGTCTAATTGCAGCGCGTTGAGAGAGATTGACAAATCCGGATATAATCTGGAGAAAATATTCTTCAAACTATTGTTAGAGCCGTTGCTGCATAATTCACTCACTTCTGTGATGTATTTTCAGCTGTAGTCAGTTTTAATGAAACAGGCAGCGCAGCTATTCACTCTCAATTTATTGAGAGTGGCATATCCCCTGCAGATTGTGCGCGGCCTATAAAAGGAAAGTTGGCCTCCTCTCGCTGTTGCTAGCTAGCACACGAAGGAGGATTCACAGTCGTTATTGTCTGTGTTTATTGGAAGTCAAGGTTACAGTGGTAAGTGCACGGCTCTGCTGTAGAGTTCTCCCTTTCAGATCATGTGGCGTAAAAAGAAATCAGGAGTGGCAGGCCCTGGACCGTAGAGGGCAGTGATGACAAAGGGCAGACAGCCCGGGTTTGGCACGAAGGCCTAAAAGGAAAATTTCATCCAGAAACATTTCAGTACTGTAAACAAAACAACTTCAGATGATGTACTTTGCATTTCCAGGGCTGTTCTGTTGGATATTCCCATGGGTGACTGACGGGCGGCAGAAAAAAAAACTTAAGCTAATGTTATGATTTACAATCAAAGATATCTTTTTTTTGTAGAGGATGGAAATAAGAACAAGGCTGGCATGATTTTTCTTTTTTCTTACTGTCAACAAGTCTCATTAAAGCACATGACAACAATGTGCTGGTTCATCTTTCTAAGGCCCCGAAGGCCCGTAATACTTTCAGATCTCCCCAGCCTGTCTGTGACACTCATTCCAAAGCTTCTTGATTCCAAATGAAGATGTTCTGTACATATTTAAAAACAGCATGCAAATATATGGTTTCACTTTTTTTTTCTAAATAAGCTCAATATTTTTCTAAAACAGCTGGGCACTGTAGTTTTTAGTGAACATTTCTCATTTCGTTCTTTAGTGTACAGTGATTTTACTGGAGACTATTTTTAGCTGCACATTAATAGACATTTTGTGCACTTGTGACGATATATTGCAGCCTGATGGTGTGGAATTTATTCAAAACAAACAAACAAAGAAACAAACTGTAGTGCCCGTTTTCGGGGTAATGAAGGAAGGTGTCAGCCAATGAAACAGTGTGGTTCACTGATATGTTTTTAATAGTAGCAGCAGAGGAATAAGTTACAGTATATAAGGCTTTGACAACTCAAGCAACACTGGTTTTGTAAGAACAGCTCATTGTTGGTTTTGGTCTTTTCGTAGGATTTGTTGACAATAAGAAAATAAAGAACATCGCCAGCCTTTTCCTTCCAATTCAACAGGCTGACAGGTGAAAATTGTCAAAGCATCACAGCCAGAAGCTATGTAAAGGTTACATTATGCCCCTTCTTCGTAAACAAGAAAATCTTACTCCTTTCCTCTTACCGAGCCGTCTTTTGCTCTCTCTACCCAAACAAATATTCCTCTGCTAAATACAACAATTTCACGTACCTGGATTATTGCAAGGATTATATTAACTATATATTTTCTTATATGCTTAAGAAAATATAGTAAACCATTAATTGATGATGATTAAGCAAAACATGGGTTTATGAAAAAGCCAAATTACAGTAATTCACAACAGCATATGTCCAGAAATGCACTCAACATCATCGTCATCATCACACATGGTCGGTATCTACGAGTCCAACAGTGTTTACTTAAAGGTGACTGGAAGGTTGTTGCTCTTAATGGGATTTTCCCTGCTGTCTGATGCCAGAGGTCAGCTTCATATTACATACCGCACATTCTAGCCGACCTCTCGTTTCACAGCAGAGGCCAAGCGCCTGTACAAAGGCAGCACTCACCTCCTGCTTCCACACACTGGTCGTCTGTTATTTTTTCCTTCTCCTCTGAGTTTCTGCTTTAAAAGAAAAAAAAAGGTACCAAATCTAATGTAAGACCTCTCTCTTTCTCTACGTTGTCATACAAGAAAGAATAATGGGCAGTCCGAGTTTACTGAAATCATGCATATCTCCACCTATTATGTATATAAAATGCTTTTTCTCTTCCACCAGTGAAAATGTTTGTTCTCCTACAAATCATGCCTCAGTGTATCTGAATTAGTTACCTACTGCGTGAGTACTTTTCCTTTCCTCCTTCATCTAAGCGTTTTCTTTTGCTGATGTTGTATTAATTAGGACAGCACAGCACTCTTCAGCGGAGGCTTTACCTTCAAAAAGATGTTTTATATGCCATAACAAGATTTGTAAAAAAAAAAAAAAAAAAATTAAATACATTTAAAACTTAAAATACAAAAAGACACTCAATGTTTGTATTATAAAGGAGAGTTGGGGTGCCAGGAAAGTGTTATACACTCAGAGGTGTGTAAAGAACACACACACGCATACACACATACTGATGTTGAATAATCTGTTGATGCTAATGTTGTTTAAAGCGAGTTTTGAGTTTTTAGTTTTATTTTAATTTGTTGGTGTTTTATAAGTGCTTGAAATTTAACACCATTTGAATATTTCTTTGTCGTTTTCCTTTTTCACAGTATTTTACTATTGGAAGCTAATCACAGTTTGTTCACCAGAAACATCATTATTGTTGTTTTTGTTTTTTTTTTAACTTCGAAAAGGGTGTCGCTGCATTTTAAAATGAAAACGATGGTCAATAACTGGGTTCAAAAAAAATATATATAAAAAGATTACAGCTATTAAGAATCAAACTTTTGAGAAATATAAACTTTTTTTCTAACCAAAGTGTCCTGGAAGGAAGTCATCATGCTTTTGTAACCGAATAAAGGAATAAACAATGTATATTTGTTCAGTTTTATTTCCATGAGAGTCGTATATCTCACTCCGTGCCTCGGGCAAATGGGATATGACTTTAGATATTACAAGCAGAGAAGGATAAAAGCGCTGCCTGGGTCTGAAAGGAGTGCAGTGATCCAAAAAATAATCTCAGGCAGTCTGTCAGAAAAAAAAAAGAAACCAGTGTTACATGAACTGCAGAACAATTAAAAAGGGACCAATTTGTGTTGATTTAACGGTCAGATTATTGAGTACAGATAACGTTTAATGAAGCAGCACCTTCACATGCACACTACTCAAATATGTATCTGTATGTATGTTTTATTTGCTTGTATAGAAGCAGGTAAATGACCTGCATACAGACTAAGACAGAACAGAGATGTAAAAGCTATATATTGTTTCAGATTATGTTTTTAGATTTTTGCCTTTATCTGACAGCCTGGAGAGATCTAAACAGGGAGTGGAGAGAGAGAGAGAGAGAGAGAGAGAGAGAATGATAACAGCTAGCCCTTTAGCATCCCTGTTACTCCTGACTCAAATCTTTCTCTTTGCTTTCAGGTTTATATATANNNNCGATCTAAATGACATTTGAGCACAGTGTGATTTGAACTCCACTGTGGTCCATTTCTGCCATGTCGTTCAGCCATCACTTTTTCTTTTACAAACGAGGTCCAATCTTCACCACAATGTAGCTCCTCCAATGCGACCATCAAGCAAGAGATAATGTCACTTTTTTGCTTTTAACTAAAACCTTCTTTTACGGTTTTGGCTAATTGGGGGCGTTGACACAAGCTGTAAACACAGCACTGTTATGTGGATAGGTTGTGAGGATGCGTGCACAGCACTGGGGTAGAAAACCCTTTTCCATAATGTCATAATAGCTTTAATACAGACATTTTCACTATTTAGAAATAAAGCAGCTTGCTGGAAACCCATGAAAATACTGTTTAGAGGTGAGTTTGTATGTGACACATCCTTGAATTGCATACTTGACAATTTTTGAACCACACTCCACATTTGATAGACAACTCTGGCAGCTAACGTGAGACATATTCCAGTGAGAAATGGCAGCTAGCAGCAGTGAAAATGCCAAATGAGGCTATACACAGTTAGCTTGACTGGTAGAGAAAAATTACCTATTTTTGTCCAAAAGCATCAACTTACAGCACAGGTTAAACATAAAAGCACAGAAGTCTCATCACACAATTAATGTTAGCATAAAACTCATCCAACTCATTATATTTGTAACATTAATTGCAGAAATCATGCTTTTTTTTCTCAGAATATATCAGACATTGAATGTGTGACATATGCATGTACTTAATACATTAATACAAAAACTCCAAGTTGAGATAACTGCAGCGTAGCCAGACAGAGCTTCACTCCTGACCAGCTGTGTTGATACAGGATTTTTATCAGTATTACTGATCAGCCTCACAGGAACAACAGTTTAATTTTTTTTTTCTCTGATAAATTAGAACCACCGTGACATGTTTTCCATTAGTCTGCTCCTCTATCAGCTATCACCTATTCCCAAACTGAAAACCTAAATGCACATCAAACACTTTAACAATATTCATTAAACACCCTTAAACACACAGTGACAGTGTGAACTGTCTGACCTTCAAATTTCCATTTATTCCTACAGATTCACTGTAAAACCATCCACAGCTCTGACCATCACCGTTTCCTTCATGAGATAATAAAATTTTCCACTCCTTAGTTTTGTCATTCGTGAAGTTTCAGGCACACAAACAACTTTTCATGTTGATCTGCTCATGAACTCTCAGTCATTTTGGGTCATTTTCTGACTCATGTATTGGCACACTATAAGGGTGATACTGAGAAATGTATCTGGCTGGCTCTAGGAGGTAAATGTTTTGGCATTAGTTAACTTTGAATACAGCAGGTTTTCAGAGCTATTTGTATTCTAAAAACAGCTGAGTGTGAACTTTAACAGTAAGGTTGTGGACTTGAAAATCAAAACAATGAGCTGAAAGACACTAAAGCTACAGCTGTGAGGAATGGTAGAGTTGAGTGATAATTGTCTGTGGGTTCATCACGTCGTCTTTCACATTACATTCTTTCAATTGTTGATATAAAAATATTGAGTACAGCAGCTTTAATTGTTTCACCGATCAATAAACTTTATAACATCAAGCAACAATTTCAAAGGAGCACCAAAGGAGGCTGTGTTGTTTGTCTCTTTTGGTGTTTCTCTGAAACATTTTTTTGCATCTTCCTCTATAGCAGGGGTGTCCAAACTGTTCCACAAAGGGCCGTGTGGCTGCAGGTTTTTGTTCCAACCAAGCAGCTGCACACCAGACTTGACTCATTTAATCAATTGATCTCAGTCTTCAGACAGGTGATTGGTCAAACTGTGTGCTCTTGATTAGTTGGAACAAAAACCTGCAGCCACACGACCCTTTGTGAAACAGTTTGGACACCTCTGCTCTATAGAGTCAAACTCATCTCCACCATTTTGACATGTAGTATCACATGTAATGCAGTATTAATGTGGTGCATGAAATTACTTTATTCAGCTAGGTAATTTATTTAGAATATATTATTACCGTATGTAGAGTGTATGTAAGTGTAGAATATTAACAGCATTAATGTTTGGCATCTAGACTCTGAACTCATCACTCCCCACAAGAAACAACAAGCTCAGTGCAGCAGGGAATGATGATGATGATAACTTCACCCTTGGGAGAATGTAGGCTCAGCTCCTACAGGTGGATGCTGAGGTGTGGGAAATGAGCAGTCCCTTTATATATAATGTTTTCTTTCTTCTTCTTCTTTCTTTTTTTTTTGCTCCCCAATTTTCAAAATTGTACCTCAAACTCTGAAATAACCAGTGTACCTTTGTGCACATTCAGAATATAGATGAAGACAAGCCAAAGGAGTGTAGCCTTCTCAATCTGAGACAGTTATATTGACGGTGATTTTGAGTTCCATCAAAACTGCACCTCTCCAATCTTCAGCCGTTGTGAAACATTTGTGGTACGGCTTTTTTTTTTTTTTTTTTTTTTTTTATTACTTGACCAAAGCGTCGTTCTTTGACAACCCACTTTCCTTTTGCGGGTCCACAACGCTTTTGATGGCAAACACCCCCTCATTTTCCCCAAAAC
>JBBMJY010000002.1:7102367-7139181 GCA_037833715.1 Toxotes lorentzi | reverse complement strand
GTGTGTGTGTGTGTGTGTGTGTGTGTGTGTGTGTGTGTGTGTGTGTGTGTGTGTGTGTGTGTGTGTGTGTCATGGTGGTGCTGATTATTGATTTTTGCCGTGGGCATTTTGTTTTCTAAATCAGGTCTGCTCCCAAACTCTCTCCTTCTCTTCCTTTGCATTTCAATAATGCTGTTATGAGGAGAGGTAGTCTAACTTTGTTGCAGTGTCTCCTCCTGGCATGTGAGCCATGTTTTTCCAAATAGAGGAGGAAAGGAAATCAATAGTGGTGAAGACGCTGCTGCCAGCTCGTGTTGGAGGGATGGAGTAAAGCCTCGCAGTCATCAGGGAGGAAATGCTTGCTCCTCATTGGAACAGCTTGAGTAAACCGCCTCAGTCTATAGCTAAAGGGCAGAGTCACACACAGCTTCATGGATGTTGACTCTTCCTCATTATTTTTATCTTTTAAGTCACTTGCAATTCACCTGTCTCCCTCTCTGTCCTATCTTGTGCCTACCCTTTGTTCCTCCATGTGTGTTGTGTATACTCACAAGCAGCTGCAGACAGCGGCAGCACACATTTCTGTGTGGGAGTTTTCTTCCACTCACATACTTGAGCAAACACATACACACACAGACGTGGGCACGCGTGCATGTACAGTATGCTCAAGCACATACACACACACATACACACTACGCCCACAGAGATGCTGCAAGACAGAAACCCTGTTCAGTAGCATGTAGCACCTCTCGCCTCTCATCCATCCAGCCCTCAGGCCGTTTCTCTCGGTCTGAGTGACTGGCACTTGCAGCAGGATGAGATCTGAAGACAGAATCTAACGACACACTGACGATACACAGACGTCGCCTCAGGACAGTCTTAGTGCTGGTTTGATTTCCAAACACATACCAGCAAAGTCTGTACACATGAATGTCACATGCACATGTATACAGTACATTAAATTCAGGAAACATATGGGAAGTGATGTTTTTAAGTGTTTTGGCACTGCACTGCAGCATATTGATTTACAATACCTGAGGTTAAAGTGCTGGCTTTCAAGACCTTGTTGCCTCTTTTACACATAGATCATCAGTCTTAGGCAAACCTAGCAGGATGGAGGATTTTTGGGCCAAAGACAGTGGTGGATTCTAGCTAACCTCGGCACACCCACACATGGTTTCAGTTACCCCGACTGATTAGACCTATAGTCAGGTGTAAATTGGTTCGAGCTATGCTGGGAATTACCATGATGTCTCCAAACTCTATGTCAGGACAGGAACAACAAAACCAGGGGAAGGGTAAAGGAGATATCAGTTAAGCATAGTTTGAACACACAGTCCTGAATCGAGGTCAAATTAGACAACATAAAAAAATAAATAGATAAAATAAAACATGGGTAGAGCTGTGCAGGAGATTTTAGATTTTACATACATCATAATTTACATATGATATGAACTACCACACAGTATAAGCTGTTAGAATTTACTCTACATTGATCGTGTACATCATTAAAATACTCCTTATTCTGCTCTGCAGACACTGATGGTGTTGACGGGTTGTGGATAAAAAGAGCCACACTGATGATCCCAAGTCCATTGTTTCAGTTCAGGAGTCACTGTGCTGTAGTACAGACCACACTGTACAGGCGGTCAGACACCGATACGGGTACTACACTGGCCTGAGGGAGCAGTGTCTTAAATATTGCTTCAGTACCTCAGTGGTCAGTAGACACATCAAGGCTCACAGTTTGAGGCTTCACTTATCCCATTAGCGCTTGATTTATAACTGGTAATGGGGTTATATTGCTCTGTAAATGAAAACGTATGAGGTTATGGTGAGTTATTATCCAGTTGGGGCTTTATTGGTCCTCCCACGTCTCTGTGCTGTTGAGAGTCACCCAGGGACAAAGTGAGAGGGACAGTCAATCACGAGACAGAGCTTGTTAGTCCGATGCTCTGAAGATTAACTATCCCTGTTTGAGATATGTGCCTCCACATTGTTGGGGTGGAACAGAAAAGTTGCTCTGCTGCCAGCCCTCCTGAAGTTAAGGGAAAGCCCGCGCCCTGAACCCTACTTCTCTTCCCTCTGTTTCCCATCTGTCCATCTCCTTGGATGCAGGCGGCAACGACGGCTTTGAGGGGAAGATGGATGGAGGTAGTAACCGGCGCGCTGGAGACAGAAAGAACAGGAGAGCAGGAGAGGGAGGGAGGGAGAGATGTATGGCAGCCCACATCGCCTCAGACAGAAAGACAGATGAGGGGATTATGGAGCAGGGCTACTTTCCACAGTGATCAAAGTTTGGGAGCCTCACTGCACAACCCAGGTGGACTCCCAGCCAATCACTCTGGTCTATAGGGTCAAAATCCAAGCAAGAGGAAATACCCTACATTTCAATGTAATATTTGTCTCAGTAGGCCAGAATTCCCTACTTAAAGCTCTGCGCTGCAAAGCAATGCTTCAACTGTCATCTCCATTTGTTGAAAAAGAACTGACACTAGTAGACATTTTTCATTCTGCCAGTCAGTGCACAGTGGTGTGGTTGCTGCGAAGTGTGAGTGGGCAATCTCTTCAGTTTTAACAGACAGTTCTTCTGTTCTCCTTCTCAATGTCAGAGTACACTTGGAAGACATTCACATCACTGTAGAAACATCCTTAACTCGAAATTTCAGCCTCATCCTTCCCACAGGCCCAGCGCATATTTACTAGGCACACAAATCAAAATTTCCCAGACAGCCACGTTACCTGAAAGGCATTACTGTGGTAATGGCGCATTTAGTCTAATGCATTTATGTGAATGTGCGTACAAGTGTGTGCGTGTGTCCTCTGGAGGGAGGATACATATATGTATGTATGCATGGAGGAGTGCATGTGCAGGTGTGCATGCATCAGCATGTGAAGCGTGCAGGTGTGATTATGATTTTGATTTTGGTAAACACACGGTGTGAAGTAAACCCTGAATAATGGATTCAGCCCCAGTAAGAGTAATCAGTGAACCCTGAGCTCAGCCTATTGAAGTTTAATAACATTCTGAATGTCAGAACACATGACAGCAGAGAAACATAATCCCCTCTCCCTGTAGAGAGAGGCTGCAAACTAACTCTCACCCTCTCTCCCTCTCTCTTCCTATCCCTCTTCCTCCTCTCACCCTCTCTGTCACAAACAGTACACACACATCAACACTGGTAAAGCCTTTCAGATTAGCTGTCCTGATTTAAACAGCATTTAAAGAGCAGTAAATAAGGCATCCCGCGTCCCCACACCACACCCCATCCCCACGTCTCCTGCAGGTTTTTGTCACCTTATCACACCCAGGTTCTCTCTGTTTGATAATTGGAATGAAAGTTACACAGCGCTCTCCTTGGCATCTTTGCGTTTTGGGCTGTGCGACTGTGACTGTATGTGTGGCTTCTATCAATGTTAAACACCTTTCGACTGCGAAATCACAACTTTTAGATAAAAGTGACACCTTGAAATTGCTCTCAGATTTCTGCTCAGATCAGAGTGACTAATGCGAAGCTGACGGAGGACAATGATATTAAAAACGGACCATAATTAGGTGTACAGTGAGATCAGGTTGGGAAAAGGGCAAACATATGCATAGTGATGGAGGTGTTACTATATTTAACAGTAGAAGCTCTCAGACACCTCTTGAACTTTCTCTCCCTCACACACACACACACACACACACACACACACACACGGTAACCACATAATAATATTCACACACTTCATCCCACACAAGCTCTTCAGATAAAGTGGTGAGGTGGGTTTTTTGAGGATCTACAGCACAGGTTCAGTTTCTGTTTGGGATCAGGCCATCTTTACAAACAATCAAACAATAGCTAAGCTAGGTGGAGGCCAACTGGAGATATTTTCCCAGTGGGGCTTCCATAGGGATACAACTTCATTGTACTTTTTTGTTGTAGTAGTTGTTTTTACTTTTAAGCCAAAGTAACTAATATCCCTTCTCCGTTTCCTCTTCTTGTCTCCACCTTTACTTCACCCCAAATTTGAGCTCTTGTCCGAGAAACAAATTATATATACATTTATGGTTCCCTGAAGTATCTAATTCGCGTATGAGAGCCTTGAGAAGTTGTGATGTCCAAATTCCGTCTGCTTCCACTACGTACAAGTAGCCCCAAGCTCATTCACAACACTGCAGAGAGATGATTAAAGGAGAGATGTTAAATTCTCTTCTCAACACACATCATAGTTTCAAACCAACATGTTCAACAATGCAAACTTTGAATTGATTTTATTCCAATGTTGTTCTCTGCTCAGATCTAATTTAAATGTTTGAGAATTTGGCCCAAAGTATATTTTACTTTTAACAACGTGTTTGCGTGCACCTGATGGCTGCTCAGTGTATCCTCCATTGGTCATACTCATATTTAGAAATGAACACTATGAGTCTACAAGTTGCAGAACTTAAAGCAGAGTTAATATAGAGAGATGACTCCAAATGAATGATAATGCCGTTCTGTATTAACTTTCACTATATCAACTTTATAAGGTGATAATATGTCAGTGTTGTGTTTGCAGCTTGTTTCCGCTGCCCCATGTGGCCAAAAAAAAAATTTTAAAAATCACTTAAAGCAGATTTGCCACCATGAGTGTCTCCATGGTTAGTTATGTTCACCTTGTGAATATCATTTTTTATCCTCTAGGATAAAAAAATGCGTATAGCAGCGTTGTGTCTCAGCCAGTTGTCTATGCATACGCGTTGCTAAAAAGCAAATATATAACAAGTCTTAATGTCACATTAACATGTGCCATTTACAAGACATTTACAAGACTAAATGAAAAGTAATATTATATTTATCCTACTCGCGCTGCTGATTTCCATAACGCATCTTAAAGCCGGTGGTTGATTGTTGACTTTAAATACGGAACATGTAAATAACGTTTTTACGCAGGATGACAGTCATACTGAACTCTTGATGGCTAATGATGCTGCATGTATCTGAATGCCTCATTATCACGAGTTTGCATTAATTCAGTACTTGAACGCCTCTTTTTCTCTCTCTCTCTCTCTCCCACTCTCTCTATCTGTGCGCCCTCACTCTCTAACATCTATCACGTCTTCTCTCCACACCCCCCCACCGTCATCTTCACGTTTTCTCACTGTCTCTCTCTGTAATCTGTAAAACTGCACATTTGGCTCGGTGCAGAGAGTGATGAGAGGAAATGTCACATTGCACTGCAAGCAGCGGACCGGCACCCTGGAATGTCAATTGGCCGACTGGTGTCGGGGTGGAGGGATGGCGAGATGGAGGGATGAATGGGCGGAGGAGTGGAGGATGACAGGAGCGACCCTGTTCCATTGTGTGTTTTTTAAAGACATGGCTTTTTTTGATGATTATTCTAATCCCACCAAGGACCTCTCAGCTCGAACTGGGTGCCTTATCTCCCCTCCGCAGTCATTCTCTCATTAAAACACAATCACAGGCCACCAACTCTAATAAACCTTCAACTTGCTCTTTGAAGGAAGGGGAGGGGGGGTAAAAATGCAGATTACAGTAGGTCTGTCTGTCAGTCCCTCTGTAAGTGACATGGGGAACAGGAATGCTGCTTCTAATCACTTCTAGTGCAAAAAGGCCATTTAAAAATCACAGGATTTAGTAATTTTTTAAAAACTTTTTTTTAACGATGAAGAAGGTCACTCTTTAATAAAGGCTATGGGGATTATAGAGTGCCTAGTGGCATATAGGCTGTATGTACCTTGATTGTTTTTGGTTGCCTTGGCTGAAGTGACTTGAAACACACTTCTGTTGCTGCTTTTGGGGCAAGTTGTCCAAAGTGATCATTCCAAACACTTTGGAGCAGGGCTGCAGGCACTGATGCTACCGCCTGCAATCCTTTTTGACTACCATATCCCACCCTCTCTCTGACACACACACACACACACACACACACACACACACACACACACACACACACACACACAGACAAACACACAATCCTGACAGGGCTTTAAACCCTCTTTAATCATGAGCTCAAGTGAATATATCAACCCCTGCAGCTTGGCTTAAATTCCAACATGGTGCAGTGAAGTGGGCCAGTTTGTCGCCTGTCTACAACTTCAACATTTGGGTATATAAACCGTGCATTTATATCCAAGGACTGGACTATAAATCAGGTTTATTGACACAGTGAATCTTTGACAGATCTCAATAAATAATAGCCTGTTGCCCATATAATTAACCAGAAAATAGCTCAACCGGTGACATTGCCCCAGTCAGCTCAAAATCCATTCAAGGAGTCCATGATTTTAAACTCATCATATATTCAGATCTTTTAGTAAAATTCCCAATGTAAATTAAATTTCTTACAATAACAGTCAGCCGTTCAAAAGGAGGATCATCGGCAAAATATTCTCAGGAAAAAAAAAAGATTCATTAAAAGCTGTCATTTTACAGAATGGCCACATTTGGAGTGCTATATTGTCATATACAGTATATATTACATCTCTGGATAATTTCTTTGAGATTCTTTAACATATGAGGAGCGTTTTACTGTAGTAGTTGGTCAAGGTGGAGATGCTTTTATCTACTTATACTATAGGACGGTTTAGTCTGTACCAAATCAATAAAGGCTGATCTAATGTTTCATAAAGAAAAGTCTTCATCTGCAAATCTGGAATAGAAGTATAAAGTTGCATTCAACGTTAGTACTTCAGAACTGTCTTTGGTACTGAGCAGTTCTAATTACGTTCCAGTCCTTTGTGCAGTATGTACATATATACATTAAACTGTGACTAAGATTCTGTGCAGGACATTTTACAGTTTGCTCGTCCCCTCTGGTGAAGAAACCATGTAAAGGTGACACTGTTTCTAAATGACCTTAAACCTAACTTTTTAATTTCTGTGCTGCAGTTTCTTGTTGCTTATTTGGAAATGTGCAGCATGCTAATATCAACTGATCTACCATCCTACCTCTAGTATTCAGTATTATACTAGAGGTAGTAATTAAAAACTTTTCCTCAATATATCAAAGTATATAGAAAGTTTTGATCAGTGTTGCATCTCCTTGTAAAGTCCTTCTGCAGGCCAAATAAGAACATGACAAACAAAGCTATTGTTCCCCAGTACTGATGATTATGCATATGTAAATAATGATTTGGCATGACTGCAGTAACAAGCTTCTTTTTTTTTTTTTTTTCCTCACTGCTGACGGAGCATCATAATGGTAAATTAGTACAACATGTGTATTTTGGACATCTGCCTCTTTAAAAGTTTAATTACACCACTGATGTGTGGCTTGTTTTCCACTGATGCTGGACCTCTGCAATGCAGCAACCAGTTTTTAAGCCTTTTCCCCCAGCTTTGATTTTTTATCTCCCCCCTTCTCTCCTCCTGCCCTTTTCTCCTCTTCCATCTGAAATCAACAAGTCCACCAATCACCATGCAGCAATTATATCTGACTGGAAATTGCAAATCAATAAAGACTGTCCGCCACCCTTAAGAGAATGTTGATGATTTAAATGTGAATCTCTTAGAAATATTTTGTAATGTCCCATTTATCATCTACAGTAACACTGTAATGATATTTATCTCCAGTCCTCCTCCTCCCTATAAATTTAGCCAAGAGGGCAAAACACTTTTGGTTTAATTGCTTCAGGAAAACTGAGTGGGAAATCTCCAGGCCACCCCTTTTCTGTTGTTCTCTAAAACTCACCTTGCCCCTGAGGCCGTAGCCTATGTTCACATGTCAGAGACTCAGCACTATGCCCTTTGCGCCTGGACACAGCTTAGAGATGTAAGGAGAGGAATTTATGGAAATAATATGCATTAAAAAAGATGAGAGAGGAGCCAGAGTCAGAGCAGGCAGCTGTCATTGGTAGTGATTCAGAGGTCTATGAAGCCTCTCACTTTGTTCCTAAATTATTCATGCAATCTGTCAATGCTGCTGTCTAGGCAGACTCCTCTCCCCATGTGTTCAATGATGACAGAAATCCTGCGCTATGTTCACTGCTATGTTCTGCAAATCCCTCACAGGAGACACACCGGACTCACAAATCTCCAACACATGCTTTTGTGTGTGAGTGTGTGTGAGCGAGTACCTGTGTATGTGTGTGCAGGTTATCATATGCTCCAACTCATGCACACTAATGCTATGTATGGCTACGCGTGTGCTTGAATGTCTCCTGTTGTGTTTTTCACTTTAGCGTTAGAATCTTTTTGGCATCGTTGTTGTGCACCTTACAGTCTGCGAGTGTTGTCATATGTCTCTTTAAGTGTTATACATAGCACATATATCGTGGCTTATGAATATTCAGACACAAAAGTGCACATGCAGTTGCACAGCTTTTTGTGGGCGACTGAACAGACAGATCTTCTTCAGACGTTTTAAAGCATGTATTATTGAAGCTCTCCTTTAAATAGCCTCCGAAATTTTCCCCCAAAAAGAAAAAAACACTTAACTAAAGGATAAACTTCCCCCAATGAATATTCACACTGAGTGCACTGCGGTCACCTGTCGGTACGTGTAGATCTAATGAAGTATATCCAGCCCTCTAACTATGCACCTGCTGAGTTTTGAGTGGGACCATGCAGCTCAAACTGAGACAGACGTGGCTGTGTGTCATGGTGATCCAGGCCACTGTCACTCAGCATTAGGATGGATTGTGTCTCATCTATCACGGATGACCACATGGACTTTTGAGTCTTTAAAAACGTTATATAAATTCATGACTCTGGTAAAATAGTTTTGGCGCCAGCTTGGAACATTTTCTGAACAAGTCTAAATAAATGAGCCTCACTGCTCGCACTAAGTGCCTGTTTAAGAAATGTGAGGACTGTTTGTTTCTGTAGATGCTGACGTCAAGCGTTTGTGAAGCAGGAGGCTCAGGGGAGCAGAAGGCTGAATGCAGATGCAGAGATAGATACAGACACTATTTGCATTTACACATAAACACCAACACACCTTTAAATACTGTCCCTGAACACACAGGATGTCTGTGTGTCCAACAGTGATCTAATTAAGAAGTGCCCACTGAGCATATTATCAGTGTGACGGTAACCAAGGCCGACCGCTTCGCCTCCATGACAACCAAACATCAGAATTGGAGAAAGTCCCTGTGCTCAATGATACTGTGATGCTTCATATCAGTGCAGTTAGTCACTGCGCTGATACTGCGCATTTTTCATGTTACAGGAAAACGCTTTCTTTTCTTCCCTCCCTGTCTTTCTTTCTTTCATCCACGTCACATCTAACTTTTCACTTCTTCCTGCCGCTGTATATTGTTCCTTTGTCACAGGATTTACTGTAATGATAAGACCCAAAGGCTCAATAGTAAATGTGATCTCACCCACAGCTTTGGCTTCTGCTGTTTTTATTCAGACGCCTCCTTATCTCCCAGACACACCTTTGCTTTGCAACAAACTTAAATCCCAAACTCACCCAAGGTGAGGCGCGCTCTCCTGTGAGAACGCCACGATGACTTGCCACAGGGAAAATTATGACCACCAGGTGATGAGATGAAATAGACTGATATCACTGTATTTACTGAAATGTGCATATTTGTCAAATGGAACTGCCCTCTGAATCACTCTTTCCTCTTATCTCATTTTCCTCCCTGAATCCCTCCTCCTCCACTTCTTCTGAATCATCTCACTTTTCCCCAACGACTTATTTCCTTCTTTCATCATCTTTATCGCGATCATTATCCTCTCCACTGTCTTGGAACTTGTTGTAGATATGATCTGTCTCACTGTTTTTCATTATTCAGATGGTCATTGTTCAAAAGTTATCTCTCCCATATGTCTCCTGGCATCCTGTCATCCTTTTCTTTAAGCAGAAATATCAGTTTTTTGCCTTCTCTACAATATGCTAATCTTTGAGAGTCTGGTTTGACTTGTTCTCTGTTTAATTACATCATCTTACTGGTCCCACTAAAAAAAATTAAATGCAGCTTGCACATGTGAAGACGCTCTGAATTGTGATCTGCTGGTTTAACCCCTTGACATAAGGGGCCACTTGGAGGCTACAGAACAAGTTGCAAACACAACACTGGTAGTTTATATTAGCTTATAAAGTCAGTATGGGTAATATGTTAGCAGACAGTTGCTGTGTTACACAGTTAGCAGACACAGAACAACATTAGCATCAATCTGTATGTTCTGGTGACCTGACCTTTTGGTTCTGTTTTGGTCTCCACTAACGCCTGAGAAAAAGTATCTGGCTCTTCAGCTGCTAAATGCTCGGCTATGTTCACATGCTAGGTTGGCAATTATCGCACTGCCATGTTTTTATAGCCAAGTGCTAGTTTTGTAGTTACATCAAACTTCCATCGAGTGGAAATGTTTTAAAAAGAATAGTAGAAATAAATCCATAATAAGTCAGAGGACATTTGTTGGTAAGTTTGTGGTGACACTTCAGTGAAGAGCAGGAAAAAAACAGTGCTCAATTTGATCAATTTCACTTTTGAGGGTGAAGTAACATGTGGTGTCTTTTTTTTGTTTTTTTTGGCTGCAAAAACATACCTAACCACTTTGTCAACACACTGACTTAAATTTAGCTTGGCACATACAGCTTGCCTTGGACATATAAAAACACACGTCTCAAACATCTGCTGTTCACACAACACAGCTTACAGATGGAGAATCAAGAATGCACAAACACATTCACGCTGCTCTTATAAATTGTCTTTGGGCATTTGACTCTCAATACCTCTGTCCTTGTGGTGCATAAATATATAAACAAGCAACACAACATGCACACAGTCCACTTCATACAACTGTGAGGACTGTACGAAAAGAGCCCCACAGCCAGATGTGTGTCTCAGCAGGCGGTAACTCTACGAATCAGTGAGCCAGTTGCATGACATCATGCCTCCTGCAGCGCCTTCCCCTCCCACCCTCCCGCTTCCTGTTCCTCCTGTCCTTCATCTCCCAGCAGGTGATCCCGATCTGCTTCATTTATTTCTGTTTGGTTTTTTTATTTCTTTTTTATACAAGGAATCACCAGAATGTGAAAGGACACCCATGTTTTTTTTTCTTCCCTACTACACTCAGTCTGTGCTGTGTTGTCTCAGATATTTACTTTGTAGACGAGCAATGACGCTAATCCATCTTCTTTGACATGTTAAACTGTCAATCATGCACGATGGAAGGTCAAACTCTTTTGTTCGCCTCACAAATCTTAACTTCAAGGCTTGAATCATTAAGTGTCTTCTTCGGGGGGGAAATAAGGGCTTTCAGAAGAAGAAAGGAAAGAGTTTTGTTGCCTAATCCTGCAACACAATGGCTGTTCTCTGGGTTCTAGGTCGGATGTCTATTTTTTGTTTTTTGTGGATCTTGTGTGTTGCTTCGTATCAAGGTACTTATGATGTGTCCCATGGTGCTAACAGAGGTGGCCAATATGTTTACCTTGGCTCTCAGAGGCACTGTCACACAAGAGCATACTCATGGGTTTATCATCATGTTGACACTCAGGGGGATTATACAAAGACAGAAACAAGCAAGGTTTGTCAGCCTCAGACCCAAAGGAGAACACACACACACACACACACACACACACACACACACACACACACACACACACACACCACTTACTGATGCACACATCCTGAAAAACTATAATCCTCCAAAGAAGAGGGGCATTGAGCACTGTAGAAAGCACACACACACACACACACACACACGCACACACACACACGCACAGATTTGGCAACTTGAGCTCTTTCCCACTATCTTCCTCTCCTCTTCACTCTGCTTCAATTCACCACACATATCTACAGGAATTAGCCTCCTGCTTGTTGTCTTTCAGGCTGTGTAAGGTAAACAAAATGCTTTTCACTTCAAAGACAAAGTTTCACAATTTCCTAATTGATAATCCTGCTCTTGACATTGAGGTTTGCCAGGCTGGGTTTTGTTCCTATGACAACAGAGCTGCATTCAGCCTCTCAAGCTCTCTGTGACTCTCTGGCTGTTGTTCTATATTGCAGGGAGAGCTGGCTGGTCTATTTTAATGGAGGCCCCAGTGAGTTGTTTCATAATTATGGAGGATAATTATTAAAGATTCACACACAAGCGAACCCTCATTTATAATATGCTTTTCAGGATTTTCGTCATATTTCTATCCATGTGAGGAAATTTGGTCCTCTTAACAGCATACAAGAATACACACATCCAAACATGCGTGCACAACCACAGCCGGCTCTCCCCTTTGTGATAACTCCTACAAAACGCCTGTCATCCTTACTCAGTCATACACAAGCAGGGAGTCAGCGCAAGCCGATGGATCAATTTAGTACAGAAAAGCTGTGGCATTCTTCAAATGTAATGGGCTTTGATGTAGACGCTGAGCTGCATTACAGAACCCCGCTGAAGCCAGTGAAACCTCTTTTCATCTGCCTGCTTCCTATGCAGAGGACGTTGGCATGAAACGTGCCTCACTTCTGCTACGCTGTTTTTTTTCCCTTCCTTCTTGTTCATAGAGTGTCGTGTCATGTGTGCCAGCACTCACACATCCTCCTTTACTTTCACTCATTTCTGTCCTTTTTTAGCTGCATGGGAAATAACTACTTCCTCCCAGCTTGTTTCGTGTGATTGGCTCTCCCTGCCAGCCAGAATCTCACTTTTGACCCAGTCTGTGACTCTAACATGATCAGCATGAGGCTGTGTGAAATGGAAAAGCCATTTTCTTTTGAGATTTCTTCTTGTTTAAAAATGATTCCATTTGTGTAACACTCTGTTATCCTTCCACAGCTGCAGACTGCCCCCCGGTGGAACCTTTGTTCATAGCATGTGTTTGTAGACTTATTTTTGTGTAGAGAAAGATTTGTCCACATTTTTCGATTATGTTGTGAGGATTAGATTTTGCAGTGGCTTCTTCTCAGATTACACATTGGTCATTAAAACTAGTAACTGTTTTAATCTACAGCTACACATGAGGAAGATAATATTTCAGACATGTGCTCCAAGAAAGTAAGATTAAGATTAAGAGTTACTTTATTTATCCCCGTCGGGAAATTCTGTAGAACATAACAATAAAAACAGTACCTGCTCTGTTTATTCAAATTTTAATTTCTACTCACAAGAGCAAACCCAAGGCATCTCTCTACGGTGGCCTAGAGAGTTCAGTGCACTGCATCTTAAGAGGATACATGCAAATAGACAAAAGACAAGCAAATTAAGAAAAAACATGCTGCAAATACACAAAACACAATCAGACGTGCACAGCAAATTCCAAAAACAAAACTTTTTGAAGTTACTAAAGTCGTCTACTCATCAGTTGTGTTGGAAAATGAGCTAAAATAAAAGTTTCTTTTAATTATTTATTTTATTTTAAGGTTGTGATTGCATGTACCACTGCATTGCTGCTGTAACGTACGTAATTTCCCCATTGTGGGACTAATAAAGGTGTATCTTATCTTATCATGTAGCACCATCACCTGTTTGTGTCCCCTTGGAAACACTATTGTCATCTGTGTTCCTTGTAGCGCTTTTCTGTATCTGGTTGTGTTGTATGTATTTGCAGTGCTTGTGTTGTCAAACTGATGAGGATGTTAATTCTTAATTTGCTCGTGTTTTGTCTATCTGCATGTGTTTTTAAGTTGCAGAGCGTTGAGCTCTCTAGGCCGACACATCTCTCACTCTTCACAGTTCTCTCTGTAATTATAACTGTCTCCATGCCAAAGTGTCTTTCTATCAGTATGTGAGGCATGTTTCACTCCCATTGTCCCTCCTCTGTACCAATTTCTGTCATGCTGTGAATCGCAATAGATCCCACCACTTCCATTTGGCTTGTAATATCACCTTAATGACCAAAACATTGGTGGCATAACATTCAAATCACTCAGACACAAAACACGCACGTTAAATGAAGATAATGCAGGATTTGTTTGAAAAGCTTAATTTATTATAACATTTAAAAAGTCATCCAGGGGGTAAGCAAATAAACAATAATCAGATCAAGATAATTTACTGCTGTTGGTTTGGAGGAATGAATACAAATGCATCAGACAGACATAGTTTCAGTTTCAGTGGGATTAAATATACTTGCATGTAGGTATTTGTGCAGAGAATAACAGGCATAGCTGTAGTTTACACAGAGACCACAGACCACTGACCTTCAGACCACATGAGCCAACGTTTCCTGCAAAGATGCAGCACACGTCAACCATTGCCACCACCAAAAGTACACAGGACGTGAGACTTGCTCTCATGGGAAGTCACTGCCAAGAACTGGTCACTTATTATGCTTCATGTTCTGTATTAGAAACAATGTGGATTCAGTGCAAAATGTTTTGACTGTGTTGGAGGACATTTTCTGATAGCTAATTATACCACAACTACGACTAATGGGGCAAAAGCTGCAGTCTGAATGAGACGAAGAATCACGAAGAATGCATTGCCAACAGCAAAGTCGAGCCAATTGAAAGATTTTAGGCAAATTTAATTCTAATTTGAAAAACAGTTCGTCAAAAACATGGAGGTGAAATAACTGATTTGTCAAATATATTTAGCATTTTAGCACACCGGTGCAGAGATTAGGTTCCGTTTTAAAACCAAGTAAACCACTATTAGACCAAGTGCTGTGATCAACATACATCACCATTTTATTCAGTGAAAGGCTGCATCTTTAAGTGATGACACTGATACACAGAAATATGCATGATTTGAAAAACAGAGGAAAATGTGTGAGAAACTGCAGCTGAGCATCAGAAAACAAAACACACAAAAATGATTTCACTGTGCAAAAATACAAGACAAGAAGTGGGGCGAGGGAGTGAAATTCAGCTTAGTGGCCACGGACCTGTAGTCATGTATTGCTGTCGTCTGTTTACCGTAAAGGCTTATGAGGCTGGTCTTTCAAAAACTCCGTAAGAATTTCAATCCCTTTTTGATTTGAGTGAGCTTTAATCATATCTGGTAGCAGGAAACTGACCTTTGATGTCAGTGACATCAACAGCTTTGGAGACATGTTGTGATAACTGGCACATTAAAGCCTCAGACTCTGATCTTATTCCCAGATGGCTTCAAGAACTTCAGAATCAAACAACCCACGTTAATGGTAATGTTTGTTCCCCCAAAAGTAAATGTTAGTTCCCAAGTCAGAGTTCAGAGATTAGCCTGTTATACAGGGAGCCAATGCTGAACCAGTATCCATCAGTCTGTCCATGAGTTTGTCCTTCAGTGAGACATTTTTGTGCGTATCAAGTCTCATGATTACCCCTTTTATTCTAAGCTATATACACAACATCACATTAAACTGTACTGTGTCTTAAAGTGTGTCTGCAGGACTAATTCTGACTGTTTAAAGTGATATGTTGGCCATGAAAGGATGGTAGTTCACTGTCCACCATACAAAAGGCATGAGGGTCAAAGCCTAAGTTCAGAGTCCGCGATGTAGACAAACATAAACACAGTTTCTATTCAGCTAACTATCCCTAGTAGACACACAACATAGAAATATCTATGGCACATTTATCAAAGTAAAAAAAAAACAAAAAAAAACAAGCTCTCTCATTTCACCCAGTTAAGCCCATATGTGTTAGTAAATCAACTACATGTAACATTGCAGCTTTGACATTCTATGGAATCACTATGCACTAGATCAATAAAAATCAATGGCAAAAAATCACACAGTCCATCCTTTATGTTGTGGAGAAACTCCAAGACTCGCAGGTCTCCACATGAGTTGGCCCAGGCACTCAGAGGCACCACGACTGGTGTCAGAGGGGCCAAACAGACAGGGAGACACAGTAGGGGCCAGAGGTAGGTGTTGTGGCCTACGCAGAGGTACCGCAGGGGGGACTCAGCCCAAGTCAGACCCTAGGCAAATTATCTGTCCTTGCGCAAGATGTTTAAGTCTGTGTATTGCACCTCGAGAGAGCGGACATGACAGTAGCTGTTATCAGTGCTGACACCATACCATATCTAAAAAAAAAAACCAAACAATAAAAATCAGCTGAAGAGGGTGACTGACAAAAAAATGACTCCTTCTTTCTGTCACTGACACACATACGTACAGTGCTGCATCCATACCTGACCATACAACATACATAATCACACAGGTTCATACTGTAAAACAAAGCTGGTGCGCCTGAATCGCCCGTTCACTGACCCCATCTCCCCATTTCACAGAATTTCACAACCAAAGGCAGCAGTGTTCATCCAAAAAACATCATCCGGTTGCTGCCGTTCCAAGTGACATTATAAACTATTATTGCAATATTTACTAATACTAAATAGGGATCTTTTAAGATTAATTGATAAAATAAAATGAGCCACAGACAACTCCTGTCAAGGCCAATAGATGCAACTAAAATGCAAGCATTACAAGTAGTGCCTTCCAGCAAACGACAGTCCAACCCAAAATGATTACCTGCAACACATGAAATCCTCTGATGTGCATAGTCCTGAAAAATTCTCTACAAATTGCGCTGTGCGATTAATGCTTATTCTCACTCTACACTTAGCTAACGCAAAGAGTCTGATTTGTATTGGCAACACAAGACAGTGCAGTATATTGTACTAGCTTGGCTGATGCTGTTGCAAGTTCTTCATGTCAGTAATAACTGGAGAGAAAACAGTGACACCTAGTGTCAATTTTCAGCAATATTATTTAGAAAATGAACAGATTTATCTGGATCCACAAATAATAATTAACCATTTTTTAATGGCCTTAAATAAAAAGCATCTTTAGTCGACCCTGCAGTTCTTACTGGTACAGCAAGTACAGCGTGTATTCAGAAACTATTCTGAAACCTTGAATCCCCAGGGAAGAAAATGGCGTAAGAAAGGTAACATATGCAAACCCAAACAGCAAAACTCCAAACCTGTACAACTGCTCTGTGTTCTGTAATAAAATCACTGTCTTTCTGCTTTCAACCCAGTCATTTGACCTCGAGCTGTTACTTTAAGACAGTCCCTCTATGATTCAGAATAAGTCCAAAAAACCCCAACCCCCGACCTCTGTGTTGTGGGTGCGTTCATTGGTTTCACTCTATTTGTCTGTGTGTGCGTAATATTTGACTCTCAGTTGGCTGTGTACCACTGTGCTGTGGCGTCTAGCTCTGAGAGAAGTACTCGAGAACGAGGCGCAGGTGTCCCAAGCGGTCTTTGAGCGAGTTCAGCGACAGGACCGTGGTCTGATAGGCAGGGTCCAGCTGGAGGACAGACAGCAGCCACCAGCACCAGGCTGGACCGTTGGATGAGGCCTACGAGACAGTTAAAAAGGATGAGAACAGAAGCATATAACCGTGTTTACCGTGAAAATGCATGAAGCACCATACAAGCCCATTAGTCCTATTAGCACAAATCAAATGACATGACTGCTCTCCATTTTTCAAGTACACTGTAATGTTTTCAATTTCTAAATTGTGTTTTGTCTCAGCTTCCAACCAGCCGATGATTTCCATTCATTTCACCGAAAGCTTGTAGCTTTCACTGATCCTGTCTCTGTAAACATAATGTCTGTTTATGTTAATTCAAAGTTCCTGTTACAGCTGTGCTATGATGGAGCTCTGAGTGCAGTCTGCACTACTTTACCATAAGACAACAGCTGAACTTTGCAGCATTGTATATTTAAATTATAATGTGATGTTACAGAGGTTAAAGGTCACAGCTACTGTCACAATTATGTTAAGGTCCCAACCTGAATGTTTTCCTCCTTTTCAGGCATGGTGCCGTACTGTCTGTTGATCTGCTCACGAATGCGACTGCCCAGGCGCTGGTACCAGTCCTGAGCCTGCTGGTACACACTGTCATGGAGGCGCTGCAAAAGCTCCAACTCACTACCATCAACCTGGGAGAGAGAGAGGACACAAAGACAGGAGAAAGACGAGAGAGAGAGCAAGAGGTGAGGTCCAGTGATCCAGGGGTCCAGCAGTAATATATTCAGAATATTTTTAGTGTGTTTTCTTTAAGTGTTTGGTATAGTTTGTGATTTGAAGATGCTGACCTTGAGGTCCTCCAGGTACTCTATGTCAGCGGTGTGGTAGCCGTCCCTCTGACCTCTCTTCAGCACCCTGAATCTGCTGCCACCCACAGTGTCCACATAGGACCGTCCATCAGGCAGCAGCTCCAGACTGAGGATCTCCAGCATACAGCCATAGTCTGCAAATCTGCAGCACATGAGACCAAACCTTGAAACTCAGGTGTACAACTTAAAACAAATTTGAATGTGATAACTGCAAAAAAAAAAAAAGGGCACTGTAGTTCTAGTGACCATCAACATACTCAGTTTGAACAAAAATAAGCACATATAGTTTGTGTGTAATTAATTCATTCATAAACAGAATTTCTTTTCTTTTACTTTTTACTTTACCTTTAAAGTAAAATTTAAAAACCCTGTCAACCTGTGAATGATCAAAGACAGGGATGGCTCTGCTTGAAAATAACACTGCTACACCCAACATAGTGAGCTAGGCAGGGCTGCAACGTCCCATTCACCTTACAGCGAAAGGCTGAACTCACCTCATAGGTTTTAATGAAACATTTTTAAACTGCAATGTTGTAAATGAGGTTTATAAAATTACATAATCGAGATAATGATCTGCAGAAATGAAATGCATGATACTGCATATTATTTGGATGTTCTCATGTTGCTTCAGATTTAAGTTTTACATCAATAATTCTACTAGGGAATTTGATACTAAGACAACATATAGTGAGACTAGCAATAAATATTTGGTGGAGGATGAAGATACACAGCAGATTGGTGACCATGCTGCTACTTCCCACCCCCTCAGGGTCACATACTGTATGACTGTATGATTTAAGCTTTGCCCGCCGTGCCGCCTGCTTGTGCTGTACCACTGACAATCTCATCAGGCTCCACCTAGCCTGCTGTGTGCTTCACAGTTAGCGAAATGTCCAACGTGGTCTCTTCATACCCAGAGAGTTGGGTCAAAATTACTGTAAACGCCTGTGTAAATGCAAGCTTAGCACATTTATACCTATCCAAATCCACAATATTCAAATAAGCAGGTTTCTCTGGATAATTGAACAAAGGATTTATGTTACAGATACGCTGTGTTTCTGTGTATCGCATACCCTTTGCCGTGCTCGTAGTTGCACATGCCAAATTTCTTGGTGCCAGTCTCCATGCAGCGACGCATCATCAGCCGATATCGAGGCTCAAAGATGTGCAGGGGGCAGGGAACTCCAGGGTAGGCCACCGTGCAAACAAATATAGGGATGTCCTTACTGAGACTGCAAAGGAGGACACAGAAGAGAAATCAGTGAGAGAGTCTGGGGAGTTGCTACAGCAAATTCTGAGTGCAGACTGTTTTATGTTTAACCCAGAGGTGCCTACTTGGACAGTTCAGCCATCTCAGCATCATGGACTTGTTTCCTCTCAGCCAACTGTGAGGGAAAAAGGTGGGTCATGATGTCCTGAAGCAGAACTGTGGGGTTGTACTTCCTGTTTTTGAAGTACTAGGAAAAGAAAAGTTAAATCAGGTTATCAGCAGTCATACACAACAATATAAATACTCAAACGATCCACTGTGTTCAAACAATTAAAAAAAAATATATTAAATGGGTATTTTATTTAAATGTGGTCTTGCTGCGTGTGCATGGAGATCAGTGCATACAAAAGAAATGATAAAACGGTATTTATCATAGATGTGATCACAAGCAAAATATAGGAATGAGAAATCATTAGGTTCTCTTGTCCAGTAACTTAATGTGAATTTGTTAACAGATGAAAGGTATATGAGAAACCAGTAGAAAATCATCTTTTCTTTATCATCTTTAGTTTCCATCCAGGTTAAAAACAGGAGTGAGATACATCTCACCCTGATCAAGCTAAGTTTGGTATCTGAAGACCGCAATGTGGTGGCAAAAACGACCTTTTTTGTAAATGTATTAGTTAGGTTTTAAAGTGGAGATGTTGATGAGCTTTTTTCCATTTAGTTGAAAACAGATGTATGAATGTGTCCGTAGGTGGTTACCTCTTGCAGTGGCTGTTTGCAGAGCGGACAGCGGAGGTTGTGGTCCAGACTCCTCTCTATGCAGTTTTTACAAAAGGTGTGACCGCAGGGAGTTGTTACTGGCTCAAAAAACAACCTTGAGAAAAACAGAGACGGACACAATCTTTAATTAGAACAGCAGAGTGGAGGAAGGATGTGCACGCTGTTCATACAGTAGTGGTGACTGTGTGTGTACATACTCTAAATGTGCAGAGAGGAGGGTGAGAACAGACTCAGCCTGATGTTTGACTGCAGCAGACAGGGTACAGACAGCAATGCATTATTGATTCGAATGAGTATTCGAGGATACTGACCTAATGCAAAGAGGGCACTCAAAGTCTGACACGGTGAGAACACAGAGAGTTTTCTCTCTGCGGTGACTGCCTTCACCTGAAAGAGAGATACAAGGCAAACCACTGTCAGTTTCAAGGTTCTCAACCTCAAGCTTCTGCAGTGCTGAAGAAAAAAAAACGTAGTTGTTATGCAATTTCAAAATATCTGTTGAGTGTTATGGTAAAGCTGTAATGACAATGACAGAGACAATGAGGAAAGCGATGATGAAGATGACAGTCAAATCATAATAAGTGCGTGTGCTGGCTGTGTCAGCGTACCCCTGCCATGTCCATCTTCTTTCCTCATCATCATCTCCTCATCGTCTTCAGCAGCAGGGAGGAAGGAAACGGCTTGGCAGAGGCTGAGGCAGCACTCAGTACCCGTGTCATGTTTCACCTTGGAGTGAAAAAGATCAGGTAAGGTTACATTTACATTCTGTAAATGCAAGCATTAACGAGCATTCTCCTAACCAGCTTACCTGGTGTGCCTCTCTCCTCCCTTTACCTTCTCCCTCTTCTCCAAATGGATGTTTGAGGCCCTCAAGTGGTGTTGGCCCCTGCGAGCCACTGAGGCTGGTAATGGGGCAGGGCTCTTTCAGGTACTCTGACACCACCTGCAGGATGCAGGACACCTCCTCCGGCACTGCCATGCCCTCTGCCTCCAGGATCTGCCATTTGAATCCATGTAATGACAAAAAAGAAAGGTATTATAAAGGTATGAGATAAATGTGTTTGTGGTGTCAGCAGTGCTGTAAACTAAAATGAAATGGGAAAAAAAGGTGATAAAAATCATTAATGTGAAAGTGAATACCTTAAAAATTGAATGCGAATGTAAACGTTAAATTCCTGACGTTTCAAAATGTATGTTAACAATTTTATATTTATTATGATTTCATTGTTTGTATGACACAACTGTGGCAGTAAAAACATGGGCACTATTACATGCAAGTTACAAAACGAAACCGTCTGTATTTATCTGAGGTTAAACAGTGGTGAACTGAAGTGAAATGACAAATTCAAATTTGGAATCGTTCATGGAAGTGTAACAGATTTGTTCATGCTGAGTAGAAAAAAAAAAGGTGCCATTAAATTGAGACATAATGTCTTCGGCCAACACCGTCCTGTCTCTCACCTCAGTCCAGTTGGGAGTAAAAAAAAAAAAATAATCGATACTTCTGCTACTACCAACACTACTACAAGTTGCAATAGAGTTCATAAAAATAAGATAATAAAATGTAAGATGGAAGAATAAATCCACACTACAAAAACCCCTATGCAAACTAAAACTAGGCTGAAGGAAAACAAATTTAGACGCAACGCAAAATAAAAAAGAGAGGGCAATCTCTACCCATAACAACCATAAACAGCACCCACACATACTGGAAATAATCTACTATCAGAGCAGACAATCGTGCAAGGTAGGTTTGGCTTCTGCACGAATGAATCATGATGTGACCTATAATGAAAAATCATACAATCATGACAAAGGAAGTCTTTAATGTAGCAAACTCAGTCTGCATCTCTGCTCAGGTGCAACGTTCTCACAGATAAAACAATAAAAATGAAACAGTGTATGTGAATTTAGAATAATTACACAAATGCTACATCTTCTTTTTTTAAATTATTAAATCACATATGATCTGATTCTAATTTCTGTCACCCTGTACATTCAACAACCCTGTGATTAGTGGTCAATCACGTAAACAAACCTTCTTGATCTGGCTCTTTGCAGGAACAAAGTCAGCTTGAAGTTTTAGGCAATGGTGGAACTGGATGAGGGCTTCTGTTTGCTGACCCATTTCCAGCAGTACATTCCCTTTACGAAAGAAGCCCTGCACAAACAGAACAGCGCAATCAGCACATCACTGCCTGTAAAAGTGAAAGACACATCTAAAGCGCCTCATTGCAGTGATCATAAAAATTCTAGAACGCATCCTCTTCAAAAGGTTTATTCAAGTTATTTTCCAGTGTGATAACACATTTTGTTTTTGCCAACTTTTGCACTGCTTGTCATTTGCATCATCTATCGCTGCTTAAACTGTGAAATGTAATGTGAAATGTATGAGTGATATAACACATCTCTGGATATAAAATGAAACAATATAAATGATTATATATGGTAGGCGTTTCTGTATCAGCAGTGAGCCACCCACGTGCGCAAAGTGATTAAATGACATTATGACATAAGTAGCTGTTTGCATAATGTTGCTAATGACATAACATCAATAAAAGCAGAGAAAATCGCTCTAAGGGGTTCAGCTTCGCACACTAAGTTGAAATATAAAAAGATAAATAAAAAAGGCAGCGCCTCTTTTTTCTGTGGTTACATGGGCACTATTACATGCAAGTTACAAAACCAACCGTCTGTATTTGTCTGAGGTTAAACAGTGGTGAACTGAAGTGAAATGACAAATTCAAATTTGGAATCGTTCATGGAAGTGCAACAGATTTGTTCATGCTGAGTAGAAAAAAAAAAGGCGCCATCAAATTGAGACATAATGTCTTCGGCCAACACCGTCCTGTCTCTCACCTCAGTCCAGTTGGGACGAAGGCAGCAGAGGTAATTGAGGTCTGTCAGAGCATCAGAGAAACGAATCAGGCCCCAGTTAGCTTCAGCTCTGTACACCCTCAAACTCTGATCATCTGGGACTAAGGATGCGAAAGAACAGGAGAGACAGAGTAAGACAAGGAGACAGAGACAGGACATAATTCTTAAGTCACTGTTCAGGTTTGAAGAGGTGAGACCTTAATGCTTAGACCCACCTTTACACACCTCTCTACATACAAACTTCAGACATATAATGACAGGAACTGTATGACACGCCATACATAACAGGTGCTTCTGCTTTCCCTGCAACATGAGATCCATCTATAAACTTCTGAACGATAGCAGCATGACTGATCCCCATCAAATGCTCCTTCTCAGTCACAGTCATTATAAATATGCAACAATGCAATTTCTATAAGCTTTCTGGAAAAATATAATTAATATTTACACAAGTTTAAAAGTGTATCTTACAGGTATGAGACTAGTACAAAATATAGCCTAATATAGAGTGTAGGTGCTTTTTCAACCCACTGCTTAAAACTGAAAGTGGTATTCAAACAGCATGTCCAGGCTATGTTTAACGGTGTTTAGGTGTCAAGTGAATGAAATGCTTCAATTCACTTCTGCTACAACGATATTATGTGAGTGAAAGTACTCAAGGCTCAAAGTGTAACTATTATCTAAAGCCACTGCTCCTGTCAAGTCATGTTTATTTACTGAATACAAAGGCTTTGATTACAGGCCCAACCTCAGGGCTTGACAGTTCTCCACATTATGAAATCATAAAAGGCAACTGACTGTACACAAATCTGCCAGGAAATCATTACACAAGGTAGAAGAACGCTGGAGCAAGAGAAGCAGCTGTATTTAATTGGATTGGCAGAGGTGGCAAATGTGTAGGTAACTCAACGGTATATTAATTTACTGTAGCACAAACACTTGTATGCCTACGAACCCCAGGACGCCCACTGACTACATAAACTCATCTAGGGCAGAAGTTGTCCCTTTTACTTTCTCGCTGCTGCATGGAGAAAATAAGGTCAACTGCACCAACTAAAGCAAGAGCAAACGATAAGTAACTGCACAGTCAAAAGCTGTGCAAGGCTTTTTCTAGGAATTTTAGGCATTCTCAAAGCTATGAAAATATTACAATGTCCTCTCCACTTTCGCTTCTTTTCTGTACAGATTTTGAATGCAGAAATGTCCAGAAAGCCTCTTCTAAAAACAGAAATTGCCTCAGACTGTTTGTAGTACTTTTCCTAGAAAACAGCTTTCATAGCTGCTGTTACTACGTCTTAAACTTTTAAAACGGTTTTTCCATTGCATCTTCCTTATTCTGTATAAAACCTTAGTTTACGTGTTTTGCTTAAATGGTTCAGTATCCACACAGAGGGAAACAGGACTCTTGCTATAAACCTAAAAAGTAAGAAGGAGCATCTGGAGACTGATTACTGACCCAGTTACAAATTCAGGTCATCAATAACCTTCCATGGTGGATACAATAAATCCTATGGCGTCCGGAACTTGAGACGCAGAAGGTTGCCTGTGTTTTCCTGTCATTACACCTGTATCACACTGCTGTACATGAATCAGCTGTGTTCTGTGAAAGGGATGCACTGTCAGTCACCATCACTGGCCACCAGCCAAGACTGCGTGCAGTGCGTAAAAGTGGGACTCCAGTCTGGTCTTAGCTCATTTTTTGTTTGTTTGTTTTTTCATAGAAGCAGGCCATCTTTTCAGAAGCGAACCTCAGTGTTCATCAGACAAACTCCCGTACAGAGACTGCAGCTGTTAAGGTGTCTTACATGTGTCCCTTACCTAAGCCAAGCCCGTCATTTGCGATGCGTAAAGCTTCCGCGAACTCATTTGCTTTGAGCTTCTCCTGTATGTGGCACTTCATTCTCGTCTCGTCGGGGCAGCACTTCTCAACGACACTGATGAGCAGAACGTTGTTCTTCATGCCTTTCACCTCGCGTTGTTTTAACCTCACTTTGCACGCCGGGCATTTGGACGGAAGGTAGCCCCCGACGCACCTCCGGCAGAACGTGTGGCCGCACGACATGGTCACCGGCTCGCACATCAGGAAGAGACAGAGCGGACACTCCAGCAGATCCATGGTCGGATGGGTTATGTCACCAGAACAATGTCCCGCGGGAAGAAATGCAGTTTTTTTTTTTTTTTGTCGAAGCAATGTGGACGGAGAAGCTTTTCTGTGTAGTAGTACTGCATGGACCATTTATGTAACACACCGACAGCCAGCGATACAGTAAATGTGTCCCCAGTTATATCACGTCTGCTCGAACCCGACCGGTCTGTGTCCAGCTTAGCTAACGCTAATTTCAGCTCTCATATGCTCACCTCACAAATGTCCTTTTTGTGTAAAACTGACCATTTCCAACCATTTTCAGCCCTAACTTAGTCTTTGGTTTGGGACACATAACATCTTCCCTTTTCAAGCAGGTTGGATATATATGTATATATAAAAAGGTCAGCTTCCCGTCCAATGCGCCGCTCCAAACTCCATATACGCCACACGAACCAGAGCAGAATATCTGTACATTAGTATTGGTTCTTTGTAGTAGCCCGTATCCGCTTTTAAGCCCAGTAGCGATGTATGCACAGCCACAAAGCTGGGTTACTGTGTAACACCATTACGTTACATAAATAAAGATCACGTGACGCAGCAACGCGCGATCCGATTGGATGAAAGGACGGCTTTCCGCCCTGTTGTGAAACCCAAGGATGCCGAGTTTCATAACATAATTCCTGCGACAAAAGTTCTTGGATTTTATTCGGTTTAATTAAAATCCCACGGGGCATATGGGTTGATGATCTCGCGCGTCTTGTCACCGTGGTAACGACGTATCAACTAAAGAGTGTAGGAAATGAAAATTACTCTGTCACAGTGTAGGGAATCCCACCAGAGGATAATAATAACAGCCAGGGGGCGGGGTGGCAGGATCATGACATAAACCCATCTTCATTATTTATTTACGTGCCCTGAAAAGTAAGGCATGTCCAAATTTACATGTTGTAATGCAATTTCTAAAGGAAAAGGCAAACATGCAAATTTGTTCCTGTGGAGGTGCAAACTGCACACGGGGGTTAAAACTGCAGTTACCGCTCATAAAAAACTGCGGCTTTATGCATGGTAGGATAATGCTACAGAGGAGTGCTGTGTTGTAACAAAATCTCTGTATGTCTGTTATACAAGTCATGCTTGTCACATGACATGTTATATGCATGTCAGGTGAAACCTCTGTCTCATGGAAGCCATTCGGGGGCAGTGAAATATGGCTGGAGCCCAGGGCTGGCCACCAAACACAGACACTTCTTAGATTCACATTATTATAGTCTGCTGCTATAAGAGGGCCAGTCAGGCCACCACACCATCAGTGTGAAATAAAAGTTATATACAGCATGTACATGACAATGAAAAACAGCATAAATTTCTAAATTTGCTTTACATAGTCTCCTTAAGTGTCCATTACTCATCAAATGTTTGAATATATTTAAGTTAAAAATCTTCAAGTTGACCCTAAACATTATGGGGAAACTCTGCCACACAAGGACTTGATCAATGTACACATAACTAAGTGAAACTGCCCAGTGTCACAGATGTAGACCTGGTATATTTCAGTATTCAAATTTACCCCCGTAAGATTTTGCTCTGTGCTGCAGTAAGTAAATTAGGATCCTTCTGAGGAGATGTATGTGTGGTACAGTATTCATAATCAAACAGGTGAACAGGCAGCAGAAATTACCTGCTGGAAGAAAATGTTGCAGGGACGAGGAAAACAACACTGGTTGTATTGTCAAGTGTTTCCAGGAAAACCTCAGCTGAAAGGGATTGAGGGAAGGAGGAGTGACTATACATACTGATCTCTCTCACTATATTAGTCACTGTGGAAGTCATAGTGACCGGACTGAAATGTGCTACAAATGTAAACAATCAATGCAGGTAACGGACTCACATTTTCTTATTGGTTTTATTACAAAAACAGAAAGTTGGCACCCCAATTGATGTATGATATTTAAATTCTTTCAGTGTTTTCACAGGAAGTGGTAGCAATATCTACATGTTAGGTTTTAAATAAAACACCATTCCAGTCAGGATTTCAGGCCTAGTGAAAATACAGTTACACTATGTATACCACACAAAAGACAAAAACAGATGTACAAAAAAAAAAAATAATTGACTACCCACTCAACATAAAACTTAAGCAATTTCATCAATAATACTGCACATGGCGGCATCCTTGTCCCATATTTTGTCTCTTTTTGCAGTAGGGGTGCTCTTGTCCTGCTGACCCACTGCCATACAGCTGGCACCTGCTTCCTCAACATCCATAGGTTCACTTTTCAGCCTCGGGGCCTGTCCAGAGGAACAACTCATACTAGCTGCTGCAGATCCACTCCTTGTTCCATCTCCATCTACATCTGCACCCTCTATCTGTGGTAAGTCATCAGGTGGGGAGGCAAGGCACCCCTGAATCATCTCCACCACCTCCTCCAGATTTTTCTGGAACCTCTCAGCTGTCTCGAGCCTCTGTCTCTTCTGCACCTCCATCATCACCCTCAATGTCTCCCTGGCTTGATGCGGCCTGTACTCATTTATCAAGTGGTGCATGTGAACAAACAGAAGCTTTAAGTCCTCCAGCTTCTCTTCACGTTTTATACTGCCAGGGCTCTTGATGAGGATGTCCAGCAGGTCCAGAAAGTTCACGAGAATGGACATGTTCAGCTTCTTAAGCTCTCGTTTGTGGTCAAATTGCATGGGATGCAGCCTCTCAATGCCTTGGCTCTCCAGAGGCCGAATGATGATCTCGTCACACTGGAACTGGTTGCCAAACATCATGTAGCTGTCTCTGATGGGCGGAGGTGGCTTGGGAGCCAGACCCTTGCGAATGTTTTCATCTGTGTATTCTTTGATGTACTGCATGGGTGGAGGGGGCAGGGCACTAACCTGCTGTGGTTCACCCATGATGCTGACCTGAAACAGTGACAGAAAAATGTTAATCAGTCTCTTTTGCTTACCAAAAAAGTAAAACAAGTTCTTCCTTTAATAAATAAGTCACACTTTGTACACCAATTGTGGGTTTAAAAACCACGCCATGTTTGCTCTGTACAATTTAAACTCTAACAGACATAGTGTTTAGTTTACATGTAAGTGAAACAAATAGTAACATGAGTGTTCAAATCCTGTACATAAGAGTAGGAACACAGTCCTATAAAAATCATGTATCACAAGTATTCAAGATGTTACATGAGTAAAATACACAAGTGTTTCATTGGTGCACACAAGTGGTGTAACCCTTGTGTAGACAAGTAAGTGCAGTAAAATGCAAGTATCAGAAATACAATTTTTATTTCTTTCAGAATTCTGTAAAATGATAATGCAGGGATATGTCAGTAAAGGTTTTTTTTGGGTGGGGGGGTGGGGGACTGATTCGGTCATTCCAGGGGTTTTGCCTAAATTCGTGTAATCCTGGGTATTTTACATTCGTATAAAGCAACGTTTTGGCTGCTTCTCCACACAAACAAAGTTAGCCTGCTAGTCGTATGTGCGGGCGAAGGCTAACGTAACATGCGAGCGATGCTGGTTAAGTTAGCAACTGTCTTCCTGAAGAAACGGATGAGCGGATATTATCATTTGCAATCTAAAACCTCTATTTGCCTTGCTTAATATGTTAGATCTTCAATGTACAGCCAGACCCAGACGCTGGTTGCGTCTGAAAGGCAAACATAGAGTTAGAGCTAACTAGCAATGTTGCTGCTATTGGGCCAACAGTATTGATGCTAACCTGTGCTGACTAATTACTTCGTTACATAAAACTTCAAATGAAAAGGCACTAATGATATTTCTACGTACCTCTTTAACGACCCACCAGCTGCCGAATGGTAAATGTAAAAATGTAACAGCGATATATAATCAGACAATTAGCTCATGACAAGCTTGAGCTCCTTCCTCTCACCGACAGGGACGTTCGCTTCTGTCCCTATTTCATTGGCTGAACTGTGCTCGTGCTGAACAAACTGAACGCTGATTGGTCGTAAAAAAAAAAAAAAAAGAAAAGAAAAGAAAAAAACTATAATGAAACTATCATCAGTGGATTGTTCATATTATCAACGGTGTTTGTGATATTTGATAAAAGGGAACTTGATTCTCACTGAAGAGGAACGTTTTGTTTGTAGCATAATTTGCAACAACATCAATGATAATAATTTTGATTTGAAAAAGAGATCTTTTGTGGACAAATTTATATGCGTTATCACAGATCGACACGCGTATACACATACGACGACAAGCTCCTCTCTTTTTTAAACGCTCAGACTCGACGAAATTCATTCACACTTCCCAGTCCAAAGCATCCAGGCTCCTTCCACTGATTGAGACCCTCAGTTTGTTTTATTTTGGATTGGGTTATTTAGAATTGTTTTATGAGAAATTTGAATTTTATATTTTTATTTTTAAATTTCGTTGTTTTAATGAACAGAACTCAATGAGTGCTTGATTGTGTTAGATGAAACTTTTGAACAGTTCAAAATATAGAACTTTGCAAAATAACAAAACTATTAAATAGATTTTTTTTAAACACCGCTCACTGTTACAATTTTCTGTTTCTTTAGACAAAAAGAACCTTAACATGAGTGACAATCCACCTGGACTAGATGAGACTCCAGCCTCATCCAAAACTTTACTCATGACTGAATTGTGGGGACAGTTTTCCTGATGGTGGTGCTGTAGGATTCACTAAATCTTTCATGTGTCAGGAGGAGGATTTGTTTCAGTTTTGAACTCTCTCCAATTCTTCTCTTAGTCTTGTCACCATTTCCAAAAGTTCGTTTAATTACCTGGTTTCCCTTCATGTTTACTGGAGCCCAACTCTATAATTGCTTGGAGTTATAATCAACATAGTTTTCTCAAAATCCCAGTAAAAATAGTTTTTTTTATTGTTTTTTTTTTTGTCTCTGATTTTTGTAAGGGAGAGAGAGAGAGATTATAAAAGACAAGAAAACTTTAACATGTCACAAATATGAATGGATTATTCCTGAATCTTCAGTTTTGTTAAACATATTTGTTTTCAAGTGGGTTTAAAGTCTTAAAAAGTGTTGTTTTGATAGTGAAATTTGGTTTAATGCAATCCTTTTTTTAAATGAACACTTTTGTTCAATGTTTACATCATTGCTAAAAGTTTCATCATCATTGACAGGATAGTCATTATCTTCAAGGTGCACATTTAGGTGGAAAATTTTCAAAATTACCCAGATTAAAGAATCGCCCTCCTACCACTGCACACTCCACAGACTTTTTGCAACATTCTCAGTGAAAGTACATGTGATTGTGTGTACAGTGTATATATGTGTGCATGCACGTGTGTGTGTGTGTGTGTGTGTGTTTGCACAAGCCTTTTTTTTTTCTTTTTTTGCCATGAGGATGTGGTATACCGAGCGCAACAACTCTTATGCCGGAAGCTTCACAGCTTCTATCAAATCAAGCAACCCACTTTTTTTTCTCTGTCCCTGCAAGGTTCTCAGTCTCTCCACGTTAAGCCAAAAAGCCCTCAGTGTTTCTTTTTCACTGTGTTGTTTGTAGCTGCAACCATGTTCCCCAGGGTGATTTTGAAGGGAACTATGATCAAAAAATCTCAGCAAAAGAAAAGAACATCACCTTGTAACTACAAGGAGAGATTTTTTGTTTTGGACACCCAAGACCTGAAGTATTCTGAACGCCGTTCGGGGGTAAGCATGCACATATTGTTAGCCATTCATTTCAAATTATTCAGCTAATCAGGAGGCATTGTTTGGAAATTTGGCCTCCTTGGAACTAACTGTAATTTGAGTCATATCCACGTTGTGTAGAGGAAACATAAAGATCATGTTCTTTCAGAAAAAGCCCATGATGAAAGGTTGCATCGAGCTTTCCAGAATTAGATGTGTGGAGATTGTGTGTAGTGATGTCCCCATACCATGCGAGTATAAGTACCCTTTTCAGGTGAGCTTCACAATTGTTTGAGGAATACACACTTAAAAAGACACACTAATTAAATATGGTGTTAAATACAGTAAATATGAAGGATGATACAGTATGTAATTACACAACAGCAGCATTAACATTTTCTAAAATACAAATGTCTCCACAGATTTTTCATGACAACCATTACTTGTACATTTTCGCCCCAGACAATGATTGCCGTCAGAGATGGGTCAGAGCTCTCAAAGAAGGTAAGAAATTTTAGAACATCGATGATAGTGGTGCAATAAATAATGGCGAACCCACATAATACAAGTTCATAAGCTTGATATTTTGAACTATTTATTTTTATTTTGTGTGATATAGAGACAAAGCATAACAATTTGGTCACTAATTATCACCCAAACTTCTGGATGGATGGAAAATGGAGATGCTGCCAACAAGCAGAGAAACTGGCACCAGGTTGTCATGCATATGATCCGCTGGGTTATGGTTTGTCTTATTATTTAACTTTTTCTTCTTGATTTTTTTTTTAATCCCCTGTGAACATGTGGTTAGGGCAACTCTTGATATTGATCTAAATGTAGTAGTGTTGCATAGCATGATCAAGTAAATATTACTTTAGACAGTTGGCTTTGTCAGAGACATTCTTCAATGTCATATTTTTCATTCCTCCACAGCTTCTAAAAAGCCACTCCCTCAACTCCCGGATCCAGAGGTAGAATTTTCTAAGGCATAAATAATATGTGCTGTTGTTGAAATATTATTGAATGTTGACACTGTTCAAACTACAGGAGATAATTTTTTTGATATTTATTGTGTTGCTTGTTTGGCGATAAGTCTGTTTTCAATGCCATTTTGCATTTTGGATGACATTTTTCAAGAAGCCTAGCCTTGACCTATTAAATAATTTTTTATTTAACCAGTGCTCCTTTGGTCTGGGCACAGATCGTTTTGCATCTTTGCAACTTGGTTTGTTATCTTGTGTTGCTCGTATCAGATGATTTTTAGGCCTCTTCTACAGCTGACTTTTGCCACTTGTTGTAAACATAATATACGTATTATTCAGAGTAATATAAGCCAAATATCATTGCAGTGAAGTGTAAGTTTAGTGGGGTGTTTACATCATTTTGTCAGCTTATTCTTTTTCGAGAAAATGTTCTAGTTCATATAGCTCAACAATATCTTAATGTTTCTGGATGAAGTTTTCCTTTTTTATGTCTGGCAGGTGGGACAGCACGAAGCAGGACAGACGATGGTCATCGCTCTGCAAGACTACATACCGCAGGGAGACGATGACTTGCCTCTTCAGAAGGATCAGGAGTATGTCCTGATTAGAAGCACCCACCCTGACTGGTGGGCCGTACAAGATAAACAGGGGTAAGGCACATAGAAATAGCCATTCATACTTAGTGAAGAACAACGGCACTTGCTTTCAAATAATGATGACTGGTTAACGTATATTTCTTCTGACCCCTCATCAGGAACACGGGCTTTGTGCCCAGTACGTACTTAGCTGAAAAATCTGGCAACAATTTTGAGAGATTTGAGTGAGTTTTATTTAATTTCTGTTCTGTGTGTTACAAGTTGTTTACATGTGGATACCTGTCGTTCTGCCCTCTATAGAAATGGTTTAATCGTGTTTAATTTGTTGTCTCACAGATGGTACAACAAAAACATAACCAGAGGGGAAGCAGAGGAGTTGTTAATGAAAGAGGTAAAAACAGTGTTTAAGGATCCAATGATTATTCAATTTTCGTTTGCGTATGATTCCAGCTTTAAATAATTAATAATAATTGTGATGATAATTAGCGGGATGTTGCTGTGACTGTGCCACCTACGGCAGTGATGCATTTGCAAAATAAATGCAAAAGCACCTGCAATCTGACGTGACATATGACTTGAACAGTGTTTCACAACCACAATGTTTCCTCCAATGCTGAATTTCCTGCTGTGATGTGCTATGCTGCATTTTGCAAGCAGGAGGCAGAAAGATTATCCATTGCCATGTATTAGTCAAAGAAATGGGTGCTGGTATTAGCTGCAGATTAATCAAACCATTAGTAAAATTGTCTAACAAGTGTATTGCAAATGCGTTGTTCAATTTTGATGATTTTTATGTGCTTGCAACATTTTATTTTTAGGGAAAAGAAGGTGCGTTCATGGTGCGCGACTCAAGGCAGGCAGGGGTCTACACGGTGTCAGTCTTCACCAGAGCACCGGGGTAATTTTAACATCTTTCTTTTATGCTGTTGTCATGCGATTAAGTGGCACAAATAATGATATATAATTCGTAGATAATATGTTGACACATGTACGTACGTCTGATATACTTGATGACATGACATCACTTCATTGAGTCTTGTTTAACTCATTAGATGCCAGCTGTACTGTTAACTGTGATTTACTGTGCACATTTCACATCTAAGATGCTCACTTTGGAAACACTTTGGTGCGATTTGTTGCATAAAAGCATCTCTTTATTACCTTTAGATCAAACGGAGAGAAGAATCCAAGAGTCAAACATTACCAAATCAGACAGACAGAAACAGGAGAGGGCCCATTCTACTTGGCAGAGAAATACCTGTTCAGCACCATTCCTGAGCTCATCCATTACCACCAACACAATGCTGCTGGTAAGCACGGCTTTCTGCATACTGTGGTATTAACAACATGATCTAAAATTAAGCTTCACAAACATATTGACAAAGGGTGGTGCTCTGAAATACTTTATAAATAAATATGTATTAATGTCTCTGTGTTATCTGTGTGTGTTTATCTGTTTACTTTGCAGGCCTGATAACACGTCTGAGACACCCTGTCTCTCAAAATGGAGGCTGCTCCCAAGAAATTGTTGATCCTTCAAACGGTTAGGGGATGTACATTTGTACAAATGGCTCAGCTGCTTGAACAGGAGTTCAAAACAATTATAACTTAATGCTGAAAATCTTGTTTTTGCTGACCTCTAGTGGATTTTTGTTACTTTTACATAAGTGTACACAGGGTATGTTCGATGCAGCAAACCTGAGACTGGCCTGCCTCTGTAGTTATTTCAGCTTAACAAAATGATGTGTGTTGATGTTCACTATTTTTTTGCCGTTCAACAGATCAGTGGGAAATCCACCCTGAGGAGCTGACCTTCGGTCAGGAGTTAGGCAGCGGTCAGTTTGGGCTGGTGCTGGAGGGGAGCTGGAGGGAGAGGAAGGTTGCGGTGAAGATGGTAAGAGAAGAGTGCATGTCAGACGAGGAATTTAAAGAAGAAGCAAGAGTCATGATGTAAGTGCAATTCATGATGGCATTTAATATTCAGGCAAAATGAACTGAAAACCTGTCAACTCATGCAGGTGTGTGTGTTTTTAACAGGAGATTGTCCCACTGTAAGCTGGTTCAGCTCTACGGCGTGTGCACCCAAAGTTCTCCCATGTGTCTCGTGTTTGAGTTCATGGAAAATGGCTGTCTGTCGGACCACCTGAGAGACAGGAAAGGGCACTTGTCTCAGGACGTGATGTTGGGGATGTGTCTGGATGTGAGTGAGGGGATGGCTTACCTGGAGAGCTCCAACTTCATCCACAGAGATCTGGTAAAGCAACGGATAAGAACTTTTTATAATCCACTTTTGTGTCTCAGCTGTTAGAATAATTAACCATTCCACTGTTCCTCTTTTCTTCTGCAGGCTGCCAGGAACTGTCTAGTTTCAAAGAACAATGAGGTGAAGGTGTCTGATTTTGGCATGACCAGGTACGCTTCTCACAGTCGACATATTCTTTACTGAATCTTTGTAGTGTCCATCATTGTGCATCAGACATTTTAATCACAGTACTTGCTGTGTTTTTACTGTGGTGTAACGCTGCTGTATAATGTTGTCTGTCCACCCTCCGGACTGTAGATTTGTTCTCGATGATCAGTACACAAGCTCTCAGTGCTCCAAGTTCCCTGTCAAGTGGTCGGCCCCTGAGGTCATCAAATACTGCAAGTTCAGCAGCAAGTCCGACGCCTGGTCATTCGGTGTGTTATTCTATCTATCTTTGTACCTTTCAGCTATTTTGTCTGTATGTTTGATTTGCAGTCTTTCTAATCATACAACACATCCATATCTTCTTTGCCCCCTTTTTAAACTATTCGCATCAGTTTGAGGTTCTCAGTGAATCCTGGTCTTTGGGAGCTTTGCAGGTTTGGCAACTGCACACCAGAATCATCAGTGTTTTCCTGACAGCACACTGACTCTTGTGTGCTATGCTATAATGAACTTGAAACTGGAAACTGGAAGCTTTAAAACACCGCAGTGGTTTGGTACAAGTTTCCCCTGAGGACACGCAAAGCAAAAGATTGTATAGAAAATGATCTTGTCGAAGCAATTTCAAGATTCAAACATTTTGGGAAAAAAGAATGGTTGTTGGAAGACCTTTTTTTAATTTAATGCATTTTAGTCAATTTATTTATTTGTATGCACATGTGTGCCAAACACCATAACCATTGGTAGCTATTTTCACTATGCAATGCCAACAAGGGGATTTACAGTAATCTCCGAGAAGTAAGTAGTGTCAGGGCCGCCTCCAAAGCAGGGGTTTAAACAGGCGGCAAAATATTAACTTGGCACGAACAGTTCCCTGGGACAAGATTCTGTATTCAGAAGTTGTGACTTGCTTGTATCCAACAGATGGTAAACATGAATAAGTTTAATCAGGACTTCTATTGATTCATTTTGATTAAAATCAACCTAAAAATCAGCCTTTTCACATATATAAAGTTAATATGGTTAAATATGGATAAATAGATGGCTTTTCATATTCTTGCATATTCTATAACAACTGGAGTCTCCCTGCTCACCCCTGTTCAGGTGTTCTGATGTGGGAGGTGTACAACGAGGGCCGTCTTCCCTATGAGAACCGCTCTAATGCTGAGGTGGTGGAGTCCCTGAACGCTGGCCTGAGGCTCCTGAAGCCCCGCTTGGCCCCAGATTCTGTCTATCTGCTTATGGAGTGGTGCTGGAAGGAGGTGGGCACAGGACTTTAAAATATTTCTAGTAGAATAACCGCTGAATCACAAAATAAGCAGACAGCCAAGTGTTGTGTTAAAAATGCATTTTATCTCTTCTCATTCCCAGAAACCAGAAGATCGTCCATCCTTCGCTCTCCTCCTACATGAGCTGGCCTCCCTCTCAGACCCGTGAACCAAGATCAAGATTTAGCAAGATTTATTTATTTAATTTATGGATTCATTTACCTAATGCTTGTGAAATGTTTTTTCAGATGTGTGTAAAGTTGTTTCATCCAGTTATCACCATTAAGATGATTACAAAACACAGGGCAATTTTACATCCCTGAATATTGCACTTTATCTGTTTCATAGTTCTGTGTACAATCCCTGAGAATTCTCATACAATCCATTCATACAGCTACAGCTGTTTACTGCAAGTTTATGTAACTATTCTACAAGATCTCTGTGTATTAAACAGGTAAGATGATTATGTAAGACCACTGCTCTTGTCATTAAACGTTCCACGTTTTCTTTTTCTTACAAGTTCTCAGGAGGTGGCACCTTGTTAGATGAAAGTAGGTGATAACATTTGCCTTTCAGAAATGAAAGGCAAATGTTTTTTTTTTTTTTTTTTACCACGTATACGGTCACAAAATACCTAGAAGTAGGCTAAGAATTCAAGGTATCTGACTGAATCCACATCCTCTACAGAAGTAACAAGAAAAGGTCGTGACTCCGAGTGAGACAGGTGTTGTAGGAAGATGTAGTACTGTGAATACTGTGTTATGTTACTGGCTGAGCAGTGTTCCTGTCACTCATTTGACCTCTCTTTCACTGGACCACCTACAGCGCATCTGAGCTGCCAGTTGGTTAAAATAACAATCAACCAGCCAATTTACCAACAAGATGTTAATACATGGGTAGCCTATTATCCTACCGTGTATTTACTGTATCATTATACATTTGTTATATTCCTGTGAATATAACACTGTTTATTGTATATATATATATATATATATATATATATATATATATAAAGTTGCATTTAGAATATAAATATATATACACAGACATGTATA
>JBBMJY010000002.1:7075464-7095097 GCA_037833715.1 Toxotes lorentzi | reverse complement strand
ACACACACACACACACACACACACACACACACACACACACACACACACACACACACACACACACACACACTAAATAAGATCCCTAACCTTTCCCTTTTCATCATATCTCTCTCTTTTGCAATGTAATTTTTGTTCAGCAGTCTCAAAGTCAACTAAATCCAATAATTTGCCTCTACTCTGCATTTTCACTTTTTGATTAACTACTACTAGTACTACTTTTGAAAACAAATCAGAGATCTCCCTCTTTTGGAAATACATTCTAATAAAGTTATTGGATTGTTTAAAAAAAATATATCTTAAGAGTTCTGTACCATTACCATTATTACATTATTGAATATACTTTTCCTAAAAAGCATGTTCAGCTCATAGATACATTAAAATAATAAACCTTGGTGGTGGGAAAGATAAAAAAAAACAAAAAAACACCTTATTATTTTTCAAAATCCTGTTTACTTGCAAACAAACTAATGTTGCATAAACTGAAGTAAACATATTCTAGTGCTGCAGCAATATCAAGCTGTATTATGGCACCCACTTGTGTTTGCCAGGTGAAATGCAACGAGCAACCCAACAGAGTGGAAATCTATGAGAAAACAGTGGAGGTGCTAGAACCTGAAGTGACCAAGCTCATGAAGTTCATGTACTTCCAGGTAAGACTATTATTAGTATTAGTATTTTGTGACTGAATAAACATATGTTTAAGGAGACATATGTTTTTTGTTGATGAAGGGATGAATAATCAAATGCATATAAACGGAAATCTTTGTCTTTACAGCGGAAAGCAATAGAACGATTCTGCAGTGAAGTGAAGCGTCTGTGCCACGCTGAGAGGAGGAAGGACTTTGTGTCCGAGGCTTACCTGCTCACTCTGGGCAAGTTCATCAACATGTTTGCAGTGCTGGACGAGCTGAAGAACATGAAGTGCAGCGTCAAGAATGATCACTCTGCCTACAAACGGTAGTGTACCATACATAAAAAAAACCCAAATATGTTTTTTTTGTTTTCCTCTGAAGAGACGTGAAGTGAATGTTTCTCTCTTCCTCTTGTCTCCAGGGCAGCTCAATTCCTGAGGAAGATGGCTGACCCTCAGTCCATCCAGGAGTCCCAGAATCTCTCCATGTTTTTAGCCAACCACAACAGGATCACTCAGGTTGGTGTGCAGACTTTAGACTGTCTTTACAGCATACAGAAAGTTGAATCAAGGCTGCTTTTCCAGTGCATCTTTGTAAAAATGCCCCCCTAAAGCCTTATGATCAAAGGGTTGCTGCAAATGCTGCTAAATATTCTGTTCAATCTGTGATGCTAGTGCAGCAACTGAGCCTTTAAGCTTTTAACTTAATATCTCAGGAAATGACATGCTAGACAGATTTGTACTCTGTGCCTCTGGCTGCATGAACGTATCATACAGTCTGATTAAAAAAGTGTAACTAGAAGTCCCAATAAAAGCTTAACTTGAAGGGCAATCAGAGAGCACAGGCCTCTGCCAAGGCCTGTGTCAAACAACATACACAGACTTCAGAGAAAAAAAAAATCGGATTCATAGTAAACGATTCAGAACTGCCCCAAAATGTAATGGGTTCATGACCCGTTCCCCATCCCTCCACCAAGTGTGTGGCAAATCAGTTGCGTAATCCTGCTGACAAATAAACAAACCAACCAACAAACAAACAAACAAACAAACAAACAAACCAAGCAACACACTAGGGTGAAAACATAACCTCCTTGGCGGATGTAATTAAGCAACTAACCTCCCTCACCTCAACTGATATTTGACCTGCTGAACCAGGTGAATGACATGGACAGTAATCAGCTTGCACATTGAAATACTGGGGTCAGAGTTTGATATTGTCACATCTGTGGTTTATTACACATGTAGCACTGACGTAATGGTCAAGAAAGGCCGTTCTCTTTGTGTTTGTAGATATGTCAGATCAGGGTAAAAAAAAAAAATCAAATAATTGCAAGATCCCTTAAAGAATTCATCATTTTTAATGAGCAAAGGGTCCATTGAACGCCATTATGATGAAAAGAATTTTCCCTTTCTGTCATTTGCCTGTAAATGTACCATTCAGCTAAAGTTGACCTGTTGTCCCGTCTCTGTCTCGGTGTAGTGCCTGCACCAGCAGCTGGAGGTGATTCCTGGCTACGAGGAACTTTTGGCCGACATTGTCAACATCTGTGTGGACTATTATGAGAACAAGATGTACTTGACACCAAGTGAGAAACACATGCTGCTCAAGGTACACGCATTTGACATCTTTACGCGCTGCCTACAGATAACAGTCAGTAGTCTGATCTCTAGATGACTCAGTGTGTTTTGTCATCCTTAAACAAATCTGTCTCTCTGTGTGTCAGGTGATGGGCTTTGGTCTGTACCTGATGGATGGGAATGTGAGTAATATCTACAAACTCGATGCCAAAAAGAGGATCAACCTGAGCAAGATTGACAAGTTCTTCAAAGTAAGACTTTTTTTTCTTTTTCCGCATCTGTTTTTATCTGAGGATCTGTTTGTGCGTATGATCGGTGGGCTGAGACATTCGTTCCTGTGTTTTTCAGCTTCAGGTGGTGCCACTGTTCGGAGACATGCAGATCGAGTTGTCACGCTACATTGAGACAAGTGCTCATTACGAAGAAAACAAGTCCAAGTAAAAGAACTTATCCAGCCTTCTGAGTACCTTGTTAACAGAACTGCTCTCAGCCACAGACAAAATCAGAAATTCTTGACCGCCGTGCCATCTGCTCCCGCCCACCCCCCTAACCCTCCATCTTCTCCCCTCCGTGACCAGGTGGACGTGCACCCAGAGCAGCATCTCGCCGCAGTACAACCTGTGTGAGCAGATGGTGCAGATCAGGGAGGACCACATCCGTTTCATCTCGGAGCTGGCGCGCTACAGCAACAGCGAAGTGGTGACGGGCTCGGGCCTGGACAGCCAGAAGTCTGATGAGGAGTACAGGGAGCTGTTCGACCTGGCTCTGAGAGGACTGCAGCTGCTGTCCAAGTGGAGCACGCACGTCATGGAAGTTGTGAGTAAAGCGTGGGATTGGTTGTTTTCCCGCGTGGGCGGGGATGATGTTTGTGCGGCTGTCAGTATGTGGGGGTTGAGGTGTGAAAAGTTTGTGTGTGTTCTGCCGTTGATGGTTGTAGCTTTGGTCTATTTATAGCTCTCCGTTGTCTCTTTCAGTACTCGTGGAAGCTGGTCCATCCCACAGATAAATTCTGCAACAAGGACTGTCCGGGCACGGCGGAGGAGTATGAACGGGCCACGCGTTACAATTACACCAGCGAAGAGAAATTTGCCCTGGTGGAGGTCATTGCCATGATCAAAGGGCTGCAGGTAAAACACCGTGGCCCTGACGGGTATTGAAGAGTGTGTTTCTGAAAATATGAGGAGCTCTCTGTTTGATTCTCTCAGCAGCTTCGTCTGTGTGAATGGAGATAAGGAGCTCATGTAGTCAAAAAATGAGAAACTGTTCACCAAAAAGCTTTGATGATGTTTATTTTTAACCTCAAGGAAAAACTTAAACATTTTGGGAAATACGCTTATTTGCTGGTTGCTCCACTTGGGTTCAGAAATGTGTTTTCTTTACTTCAGTTTGATGTTTAACCTTCACAGGTTTCTCTGTTCTACCTCTTAATCTCAGTTTAAGATTCGTAAAACACAAGCTGTGATGTGGAAACTTGAAACCCCCAGCACACATGCTGAGAATGTGCTTTTCAGCAAAGTAGGAGACATCTTGTGTCCAGCAGTTAAACTTCTGAAATGAACAGTATTTGCATATTCATAGATTCTGAATTTTTCAGTGAGGGAGAATTGGTAGATGTAGTTTTAAGAGTCAGACATGAATAATTATTCGGAGCAGAGGAGTTTTATACATTTTTTATAATGTCCTCAAACATTTCTGGAGAGAATCTTGAGTGGATATGACAGTGATATCGATCTTTTCATCTAATTCTTGGCAGGAAAGCGAAAATGTGCATTTCCCAAAAAGTCAAATTGTCCCTGTAATTCTGAGCTGAAGGTCAGGAGTCCTAATATGATGATGATGATGATGGTGTTGTGCGATGTACTGTGTAGGTTCTGATGGGCCGAATGGAGTCAGTGTTTAACCAGGCCATCAGGAATACGATCTACGCAGCGCTGCAGGACTTTGCCCAGATGACCCTCAGAGAGCCTCTGCGTCAGGCTGTACGCAAGAAGAAGAACGTCCTCATTAGGTACACAAACATAAAGATGATCTGATTAAATGCACATTAAACTCAGTCTTATGGCTCTTGTCATTTTTGACTCTTTAAGACCTAAAGCACTTCTGCAATCCTGTTTTCTTTATAGTGTTCTCCAGGCCATTCGAAAGACCGTCTGTGACTGGGAAGGGGCGAGGGAACCTCCAAATGACCCGTGCCTGAGGGGGGAGAAGGACCCGAAAGGTGGATTTGACATCAAAGTGCCCCGAAGGGCTGTGGGACCCTCCAGCACACAGGTAAGTCTATGTAATAAGACCATCTTAGATGGTTTTGGGAAACGGGCCCCAGACAAACCGAAATGTTGTTGGTTCCTACTGTTAACAACAGTTGTGGAGGAGGTACGGAGATTTTAGAAGTAAAAGACCAGTATCACGAGCAGAACCACAAAGTGAAAATGCAAGTAGAAGTCCTGCGTTTAAAAAAAAAAATTACCTCAGTAAAAATACAGAAATATTATCAGGAAAATGTACTTAAAGAATCCAAACTTATTACCTTGTGCAACAAGATAAAAAGTAAAAGATTTTCTAGACTTTCCCGTTAGTTTTGTTACAACTTTATTATTTGAACTAGTAAACGATGTTTGATGATGTCACATACACCCCAGCGTACACAGCTTTGCACAGCTCCAACCTGAACAGCTCTAATCAGCCACTGGTAAACAAAGTGCTTCAGAGCAAACATTCCCATCTGCGCAGGGATTTTCTCAACTGGTTTTCCTCAATTTACGGGATTTAGTGGGTCTCAAAACCTGCACCTCGTAAAAAACAATCGCGTGAACATGATAGGAATCCACAGAACAGTATCTGCGAGTGGAAAACCATCCTCTTAAGGGAGCATTTCTGCTCCTTATTTGCAAATGTTGTGGACGAGCTCCGTCGACTTTTGAGACGTCAGAGGTGGAGACGGTGGATGGATGGTTTTCTGCGCGTGCACGCCGCTCGTATCTGGATTTTGAGACTGATTAAACGCCATAAGAACACATCACTACCACAAAATGAGTTGTTTTTGAACACAGTAGCTCTCATGTTCACACATCTCTGTGTTGAATGAGACACAAATCTTATTACTCAGTTTTTGCCATCTGTCACCGCACTCATTAATAAGCCACTGTAAAATTTGCAAATGCTTTGTCACATAAATAAATTCTAAATCTTTTGACATGCAGTGTGATTGCAGAGTGAGTTATAGTGGATGGCGTAACTAAGCAACACTCCCTTAGTTGGATTTTATGAACACCAGGATAGATTAGAGAAGGAACAGATAAGGAGACATGAGAATAAATCTGAGTGTAGCATCTTTGTGACTGATAATTTGTTTCTCTCAGAACATTCAGCACTAAACCTAAATTATTCTCTATATTTTGGGGTTCTCTGAGCAAGGGTTTTATTCTGAATGTTCCAACTCTGTACTACGAAGTATATTAAGGAAATTACAGTCATGTTTAATACTATGGTGGGAATTATTAATATTGTTTTATCACATTTTTCCACCTTTCCTCTGTCCTCCCTCTGCAGCTGTACATGGTGCGCACCATGCTGGAGTCACTGATAGCAGATAAGAGTGGGTCTAAGAAGACTCTCCGCAGTAGTCTGGACGGACCCATAGTGGTGGCCATAGAGGACTTCCATAAACAGTCCTTCTTCTTCACACACCTGCTCAACTTCAGCGGTGAGTATATTGAAGCTAAAAATAACCCGATGTGTTTTGTAGATCTGCTGACATTTAAAAGTAAACCCCTCCTTTTCTGCTTCGTTCTGCTGTGCAGAGGCCCTGCAGCAGTGCTGTGACCTGTCCCAGCTGTGGTTCAGAGAGTTCTTCCTGGAGCTGACCATGGGCCGCAGAATCCAGTTCCCCATTGAGATGTCCATGCCCTGGATCCTCACCGACCATATCCTGGAGACCAAGGAGCCCTCCATGATGGAGTAAGACTGAAGCTTTCATTCTGAAATTCAAAATGTGTTCGTACCTTAAAACAACTGTATTGTAACTGCTGTGCTCCCTCCCCCAGATATGTGCTGTATCCTCTAGACTTGTATAACGACAGCGGATACTACGCTCTCACCAAGTTCAAGAAACAGTTCCTTTACGATGAAATCGAAGCTGAGGTAATGTCGCTGTCTTCAGGTTTTGTCTTTGAGAAATAAAATCTTCTCGTTTCTGCTGCTCTATAAAAATAATACCTTCATAATGCGTTTCTTGTTTTTAGGTAAACCTCTGCTTTGATCAGTTTGTCTACAAGTTAGCGGATCAGATATTTGCCTACTACAAAGCAATGGCTGGGAGGTAGGAGAAGGGACTTTATTAATTAGCACTTTCTGGCACATACTGTAGCACTTGATCTACTTAAGATGTATAAATCATATAATCCGTGTTCCATAGCGTCCTCCTGGACAAGCGGTTCAGAGCAGAGTGTAAAAACTATGGCGTGATCATCCCGTACCCTCCATCAAACCGCTACGAGACGCTGCTCAAACAGAGACACGTACAGGTACTGGAAAAATAAAAACACTCTTTGTTCTGGCAGCCATTGATTTTATTCTTCTTTAGGCTTTTATTTAGTCTCTTCTCGTTCTCATATGTGAGGATGCAGGCTTACAGCCATCACTTTGGCCTTTACAGAATACCTTTTTGCTCTGTATTTCTCTGTTATTCTGTATTTCTTATCCATATCCATCTTGCAGCTGCTCGGTCGCTCCATTGACCTGAACCGTCTGATCACCCAGAGGATCTCTGCAGCCATGTACAAGTCTCTGGACCACGCTATCAGCCGCTTTGAGAGTGAGGACCTCACCTCCATAGTGGTAAGATGGCGCACCAGGAATCTGCACTAATAAAAATGAGCTTCCTGATGAACCGTCATCAAACCACCTTTGTGTCCAAATCAACCTCTTCACAATGCTTCCATGTGTGTGTCCTGTACAGGAGCTGGAGTGGCTGCTGGAGATCAACAGACTAACCCACCGTCTCCTGTCCAAGCACATGACCCTGGACAGTTTTGACGCCATGTTCCGCGAGGCCAACCACAACGTCTCCGCTCCCTACGGACGAATCACGCTCCACGTCTTCTGGGAGCTCAACTTCGATTTCCTCCCTAACTACTGCTACAACGGATCCACAAACCGGTTCGTTTCATGGTGTATATTTTTTGGGGAGACTTTTTTTTTTATTGGTTTTTTAACATTGTCTCTCTCTGTAGCTTTGTACGTACAGCCATTCCCTTCACCCAGGAGCCTCAAAGAGACAAACCAGCCAATGTGCAGCCTTACTACCTGTATGGGTCCAAGGTATGTCATCACAAATAATTAATATTTTATACAGCAGCAGAGATTTTCTTAAAAGCTTGTAACTTTGTGTCTAAAGGAAACCTTTCCTCCTACTGTTCCAGATTTACACTGTCTCTCTTCCTCTCTTCTCAGCCTCTGAACATTGCCTACTCCCACATATACAGCTCCTACAGAAACTTTGTTGGCCCGCCTCACTTCAAGACCATCTGCCGTCTCCTTGGTTACCAGGGCATTGCTGTAGTGATGGAAGAGCTCCTTAAGATTGTCAAGAGCCTGGTATTTATCTTCCTTTTCCACTGAAAAACATGTTTCCTGCCCCTTTAGTGTGCTGGATTCTTACAATCATTTTTTTTTTGTTTCCTCTCTTTAACCTTTCTCCCTTTCTTCCATCTATCTTCCTTGTGACTTTGCAGTTACAGGGCACCATCCTGCAGTATGTAAAAACACTGATAGAAGTCATGCCCAAGATCTGCCGCCTACCACGCCACGAGTATGGCTCCCCAGGTGAGCTTTTAGTCTCCACTTTCACAGTGAACACAATTCATGTGGGGTTTTATCTACAGCATTTAAAACACCAATTTCTTCCTCTTCTTTTTTTTTTTTGGTTAATGCTGTAATAGCGGAAATACTGAAATGGTACATTTACCGCTGACATTTGCAGAGTGGATTTGTCTTCTTGCACCTGTCCCACCTCAGTAAATATTATGTTCATATTCACATTAACTGTTTGGTCAAAGATATTTTTACTGCATTCACACAACAGTGAGGGGAAAAATGTCAAGCTGGTTTGAGTTTGAACAGAAAGTTACACATGCCTGTATTCAAACCTTTTAATAGCCATTTGCTAAACTGTTTCACCTGTGAATGATTCAGCATTTTAAACAACTTTGTTCAGTAAGCAGTATGTCGAAGTAAGAGAGCAGGGTGAGCCATGCTGGTGACATGGCTCTAGAGATGGCGGTATCGGTCTGTCGCTTGGTCAGTCAACCACTTTGGTCCAGGATGGCTGTGGACTCTTTCCCGTCACTCTTGAGAACAACCCCATTATCACTTCTTGGAATTTCTTCTTTTTTTTTCTTTTCTCTTCCTTAATATTCTTAACAAAATTTTAAGAATATTATTATACCATGGTACAGTCTGTAATATGTTTAGATCAAGTCGGATTCTCCTGGGCAGTTTCACATCACATGTAGGGCTAAAGGTATCTAAAAACGTATACCTAGGACTGATATATTTGAATGTACTGACCCATTTATGGTTTGGTTCTCAGGTATGGTTGGTAGTTGGGTCTGTTTTTATTTTCTTATACATTCAGTGCACTTTCATGCTCACGGTGTGTTTCCATTCCCACTTGGGCACCAGCTGAGTCGTCCTTGCTCACTTCGGTTTTGCTTCATGCACAGACTGCCTCTGGGAGTGCAGTCAAGGCTTGGCATTTACACATTATTGGAAGAAGACTCAGCTGTAATTCTGTATCCGCAGTAAAACATTTGCAGCAGAGGAAAATGCTTGTGTATAACCCACTTCACCGGGAACTCAACAGGACTCAAACAGCCAGTATTGTAAAAACAGTTAGGAGGGGTGTAAACGAGCCAGCTGGGGACACAGTGGGGAAAATAGGTCCTTACGCTGTCAAACTTAGAATAGGTTTATATATTGTATTTAAAATAAAACAAATATAATAAGTGTTATAAATTATTTATTTGCCAATATGCAATGCAGAAAACAAAACCCAACATCAGGTATAGAAAAAAGTCCTCTTAAAGCTTAGAAGATGGTTTTATTTCTCTTCCTGCTTGCGTTGCTTCTTTGTGTATTCCCTGACCTGCCTCTGTGCATTTTGGCCAGAGCTGTGTGTGCAGATTAGAGGCCTGTCAGATGGGATATCCCTATGAAGCGGGTTTAGTAATCTGTAGATTACTGATGTTCTGTACACTGAGTTCTGTACCTGGCTTATTGCCTGTGATCTTACTGTCAGCAGTTAATGATCCTCCAGTCCTCTGCTGCGAGGGCCTGATGCTCGGACCAAATGTGGGTCAGAGCAGCCGGGCAGACACTGGACATGATCTGGATTCATCCCGGTAGCAATAGATTATCAGTGACATAATGAGGTATTAGCAGGTGCTTTCTGCTCAGCCGTGCGTTTGACTGTAGGAATGAAAAGCTGTTTTAATTGATGAACCTGTGCCGTTCCAGGTATCCTGGAGTTCTTCCACCATCAGCTCAAGGATATCATTGAGTATGCTGAGCTGAAGACAGATGTCTTCCAGAGCTTGAGGGAGGTGGGGAACGCCATCCTCTTCTGCCTGCTCATCGAGCAAGCCCTGGTAAAATGTTTTCCTTTGCAAGTTGTCCATTTCCCCTCTTACAGTTATGCCATTATTATTATTATTTTTTTCTATTCCCGTTCCCTTCCACTCCTCCTTTCTTTGTTGATGTCTCTCTTTTCCCTGTATTTATGTCTACACTTTCTTGCCACATTTAGTTGTCTCCCCTCATTCCACTGCCTTCCCAACTTTTCCACTATTAATTCCTTCTGTGGTCCCTGAGCCTGATCAGTGAGCAGGGCCGCCAATGTGTAGCTGTCTTGACTGCCATGTTTTCATGTGGGTGAGCAATAACCTGGGCGCCTGAAGGTTTCTGGCTAATTTATGGTGTTGATTCACATCCTAAATCAAAACTCACGGATGGAAACTGTCAGGCCCCCAGTCCGAGTGCCCCCCAAGTGTGTTTGATCTTTGATGCTTTTTTTTTCTGAAATACAACTCTATTTTTCATTACACGCTGGCAACTACCTCAGGTGGTAAGGATTTAGGTCTTGTCGTTAGTGTCAAAATAACACAGAGACCGAATATATATTTCTCTCTTTTATCTCTGGTTGGTTTGGGCTGCTGTGTTTCTGTTTTTTTTTTTTTTTTTCTCTTTCTCGTTTTCACCATGTTAGTTTGGCACACACGGTTTCACCTCCAATCAACCATGGAAGCGAAAAGGACTGAGACACGAGGATTCAAGCGAAATTTTAGTTTTTGACACAAAAACCAACAGAAGGAAAAAAATCAAGAAAGACATTTGATCAAGAACATTTAATAAGTCACGAAAAAAAAAAACCCACACATTTAGCTGCTGCATTACAGAATCCTTATGTCCTTGTCTTCCATGGAAGAGGTGATGATACATTTCTGGTTGGTTGTTGGTACAGTCTTGTGCTTAACTCTGCACTTCTGCCTCCATACTCTCTTCTGACTCTGGGCGCTTGTACTGCCTGTCTACATAACACTACCTCAGCTGTCGCTCTTTCTGCCATTTCTGTCTGACTGCACTGACCTCTGTACGTATATTGTGTTTGTGTGTATGTTGATTTGGACGGCCTGTGCGTGTGTAGATGTGCGTGGGCGTGAGTTTGGGGTGTGTGTGTGTCTTGCTTTGATCATTGCATGGCTCTCTTTTCTCATTCATCACCCCCTAGCCGAGGTTTCAAGATGCTGCTTCTCGACGTTTAGTTTGATTTGTAGCTCGTTGTCTTGACTAACAATCGCCATGACGACCATCAGGCTAAGTAAGCCGGACAAGTAACAAGAGTTATCTCACAACTGCACATAGCTAAAACGCACACTGACATTTTATCCAGAGGGATGAGAGTTTATTAAGATGGTTGTAAAGTTGACCTCTTGTTACTAAACCAGATTAGATGGGATGTTGTACTTAAAGTATGACAAATTATAATCCTCCTAATATTGGCCTGTCATCATGGCTTGATAAACATAGTTCCATGATACACACAGACGCACACTTACTCAGTGATCTCCTTCTCTCCATCAGCTGGGGATAGAGTTGGCTAATCTATCTGCATACTCCTACAGTATGGAGCTTCTTAACTCACGTTTCAAACCCTTTAGTCTCAAAATTAGTTTTTATGCAGCCGTGAAAATGAATTTTGAGACTAATTTAAAGAATTCCGCAAAATAAACGTCATGGCCACCTGCATGCTCCGTAAGGGTGTCCGTAAAGCAGAGGGGGTGATGTTCTTGATTAAAATGATGTGGTTGTGTGTTGTGCTTGAATCTCAGTCCCAGGAGGAAGTGTGCGATCTGCTTCATGCCGCCCCCTTCCAGAATATTCTGCCCAGAGTCTACATCAAAGGTACACAAAAGAGCTAGAAACAATAAGTTAAAGGCAAAGCAGTCAGATTACTCACATGCAGTCCAGTGTCCAGTGATGCATGTGTCATTTTTGCACAGTGTGTATATGTCCTTCCTTGCGTTTGTGTGTTACACAGAGGGAGAGCGTCTGGAAGTGAGGATGAAAAGGCTGGAAGCAAAGTACGCCCCTCTCCACCTTGTTCCTCTAATTGAGAGGCTGGGAACCCCACAGGTGAGTTCTGTCTTCTGGATGGCTGACGGACATAAAAACAGACAAACAAGCCAAAAATCCTGTATTTTGTTGTGTCTTTCTTCTGTATTCTCATACTTAAATGTTGTGGCTCCTCTCTCCACCAGCAAATTGCCATTGCCCGTGAGGGAGACCTGCTGACCAAAGAACGTTTGTGCTGTGGCCTTTCCATGTTCGAGGTCATCCTGACGCGCATCCGCAGTTTCCTGCAGGATGCGGTGTGGCGTGGGCCTCCACCCACCAACGGCGTGATGCACGTTGATGAGTGTATGGAGTTCCACCGCCTGTGGAGTGCCATGCAGTTTGTGTACTGCATCCCTGTGGGCACACACGAGTTCACAGCAGAGTAAGTAACACCTGGCTGCTGTATGTGCTATAGCTCTCTAAAAAAGGTGATAAGGTAGTTTGTTTGCCTGAATGCACGCACCTTGAAAAGCTTGGAAGAGTAAAAGCCAAAATATCAAAGGTTTTTTTTGTCTCAGCTAAGGTGGAAAATTTGGCATATCTAAAAAAGAGAGGACGTGATAAAGGTTGAGAGAAACTGACGTTTTCAATACACCTTGATACACCTTGGTTTAAGACAAGGACCATTCTTGCATGTAACTCCTTTCTCTTTCACAATAACAGCTGAGAAAAACACCACTACTCCAGGGTATACCTGGATGGGAAAAGATGATTTAACAACTAATTCTATACGGTAGTCTTGTCAGATCTTCTGGAATATATTTGCATAAAGGTTGATGATGGAAACATGCACCGAATTGGATTTTATTTAGCAGAAACGTCTTAAATTTGTTTACGACGTGAGCTTCAGCTCACTGGAAACATAACTCCTGTGTTGTATGTGCTTTGTCTTCCAGGCAGTGCTTTGGGGATGGGCTGAACTGGGCCGGCTGTGCCATCATTGTGCTGCTGGGACAGCAGCGTCGTTTTGACCTCTTTGATTTCTGCTACCACCTGCTCAAAGTCCAAAGACAGGACGGCAAGGACGAGATCATCAAAAATGTGGTGGGTATATTGTGTCCTATACGGTAACTCACACAGATTAACATACAAGTCAATGTTTGACATATTTTCTCCGCGGCTGCATGATTTAGATACACCCAATTCTTGTTTGTTTTCCTTGACAGCCCTTGAAGAAGATGGCAGACCGCATTAGGAAGTACCAGATCCTCAACAATGAGATCTTTGCCATCCTCAACAAGTACATGAAGGCGGTGGAGACGGACAGTTCCACTGTGGAGCATGTTCGTTGTTTCCAGCCTCCTATACACCAATCCCTGGCTACCACTTGTTGAAAAAGGCCCTTCACACAGTACACACACACACACTCTAGTGCACACACACGCACATTCCCCATAGCTGTGATACTAATTTCTGCCTCTTGCTGGTCTTGTAGAGGTATAGATTACCATGATGGCTCCTCATGGGCTGTAAGAATCCAAAGACAAACCCTCTCAAACTGTTCCTCTGTCTAAAATATGAGCTGTGTCTTTGGATTCTTTAAACCCGTAGAAGTGGACCAAACCAGAGGTGGAAGTGTAAAATCACACCTTTTCTTTTTTAAAGTTTTTTTTTTTATTTTACTATCTGTGTGGCTCTCACTCAGACTCATGCATGCCTTCTCTCACTCCCTCAGCTGCACACCTGTGGATTGGACCACCGACACGAATGCCAAAAGAGTATGTCTATCCTATAATCCGAAGCCCTCTTTGGCTCCACTTGTTTGATGTAACAGCCATTCTGAGTCATAAATGCCTTTCAGAATTTGTAATCGAGCGCTGAGACAAAAGTTAATCTAACAAAGTTTAAATAAAGTACTAAATAATGCGACAAATAACTAATTTTCTAAGTTATATATAGTTCTTTTAAGCGCAACATGGTGCTCTTATGTGCTACTACAGCTACTAACCGTACTAGCACAGGCACCAGTACACCTGTGCTGTCATTACGCGTGCCCTCTGAATGACCCAAACCTGTTTATCGTGACGCATTTCAAACTTTCCATCGCTCATTTGTATGATAATCTGATCTGCCCATGGTCATCATACATAGTGTCTTATCATCATGCATTTGAATACTTCTTCTACACCTGCTTGCTTTCAAAGGAATGAAGGTACATAGCATTTTTGATTTGCTTTTATTCATCCTACTCTCCAGTCTGGTTTTCTTGCTTCCTTCTGACACATTTTTATTCGGTACCAGTTCCACTGTAAATTTCACTGTTGAACAAAGTGAAGTGTTGAGTGTTGTAATTGTTCTTGTTTTTAATAATTAATATTTTAATTTACGCATCCTTGGTATACTCGCCTCTCTACTACTGACTGGAAACCTCATCGATTGTTTTTTTTTTTTCTCTGTTGGAAAGATTTTTATATTCTGTACATGAATACAGTGATATTATTTACAATTTGGAAAAGACACATCTTCATCTGGGTAAGTGTGTTTGCTTTTTCAAGGGTAAAAAAAAAATGAAACAAGACTAGAAAATACCTCTAGGTTGTACAAAGACAGTGCTGTACTAGATTAACCTGTTTTGAGTGTGAATGGATGATGTTGGTCTAGCAGACCCAAGAAACATAAACTCTGCACATAAAGGAACAAAAAAAAATATCAGTTATAATTAAAGGGCAGTTTCCTAAATATAGTCAGTATTTACTATTGATGGATTTTTGCTTTAGATTTAGCAGTGTTATTAAAATATGCAAAAATTGTCCCATTTTTTTTTTCTTATGAAGGAGAACAAATCCCTCCCCCAAACAGCCCTGTGATCTTTTTCTGCTCTGTTTTGAATGAAGAAAGTTTCTTTTGTAACTCCAGTGTCTTTTTATCATATTTATTCAACTCCGACTTCTTGTTCATTTAAAGGTTAATCTAGTAAAAATGAAGGTACCAATGTATCATCTCGAAACCTTAGCATGGCAAGTGTAATTTATTGTCATCAATGGCTCCATTTGTGACATGAGGCTTTGTTTATGATATTGTTGTACAAGTGACCATGTTTTCAAGTACAAAAAAATGGAGAAAAGAGTATAAAATGTACAACAATGGTCCTGCAAAGGATTTGAAATTATGTTGTATTTCCATGAAATAAAAAAAAATGTTTAACTGAAAAAATGAAGTTGTATTTACGATATTGATTTCAGTGGGTTCGACCTTTAAGTGCAGTATTAAAGTTGTCAACAGACGTCTCCTTGGGTGCTTCTGGGCCTTTCCTCTTATATTTAGATGATTAGTAGGATAGGTTTGTTGACTAACTGGCACTTGCACACAGGGCCATAGCTGCCATTGAGGACACCAGGGTCACATCCCTTCTAGGAGTTCTGGTGGGTTTAATAGCATGAGAAAATTTTAAGAGTTTAGATACTGATTACAAATACACCAGTCGACCACACTTTTAAAACTACTATCGGGTGAAGTGAAAAACATTGGTTATTCTCTTCACAATGACACCTCTCAAGGGGCGTGATAGATTAAGCAGCAAGTAAATAGTCGGTGCTTGATCTTGATATGTTGGAGGCAGGAAAAAAGGGCAAGTGTTAGCATATGAAAAAGAGATACGTTGTGCTGCATAAGAATGAAGTTCTGGGACAGAGTGGCTAACAGAGGATAATCGATTAAAGATAACTGATGGGATGGACAGTATAAATATTCCAACTGATTAATAATACTGCCATACATAAACGCACACGCACATTTCCTTGTTTAGACGTGAGGTTTGAGTGGAGAAGATGACAGGGAGGGGAGGGACGGCATCATCCAATACTGGATGCCTATTGGCCATACGTACGTAAACGTACGTATGACGTTATTTTTGAAATTTCAGCGGTGAAGCGTCTGTTGTTGTGAGGCACCGGGAGCTGCCCAGCAGCTTTATCGATACGGATAGAAATTCAAATTTGGTTACATACACTGGCTGAGAAATGTCTTTTTCAAGAGCGCCTTTGAAAAGGTTCAACGAGCACGTAGGTAAGTTACGTGAAAAAACTAGTAGCAGCATGTTAGCAAATTATGCTCCTAGGTAAAGTTACTCAGCGGGAAGGAGCTTATGTTAGCTGGCGTACGTTACGTAGGCAGCAAACGTTACACTTTGTCGGTGTGATAGCCTGTGTCCTGAAAACAAAGCAAGCAACGCAGGCTGGATATTTAAGCTAACAAAGAAGCAGTACGCGTGTTTGCTTGACGCTAACTTAGCTAACGTTGTGCTCTTGACTGAAGGCTGTGCCCCTCCACCGGGGTCCTATGAGATTAAACCTGGGGACCTGAAGGGAGCTGCGTCCTTCGACAAATCTGATCGATTCAGACCGCTTAAGGCAGGTGGGTAAATCTAATTTGCATAATACAAGAAGGAAAGAAAGCAAATGAGTAATCTATAACATAATGTGTGGTGCTACTTATTTTCATTACCCGTGTCTCCAGCAGCTGGGACTCTTCTGCCACCACCATCGCCTTCCAGAAATGTCCTGGTGTCACCTGTCCGCAGGTCTTTGTCGGTTGATGGTCTTGTAAGTTTTCTGTCACTTCAGCAACGTAATAATGCCACTCCTATGGCTCTTCAATATACAGATCTGCTAGTGCTACAGCTGCTTCTGTCACAAAACTATTGCCGCTTATTGCCCTGTCAAAACTTAGGCTGAGGGGTCAAGTGTAAAGAAAGAGAAGAATGGCATGACCGTGGAGAGGAAACAGCAGAAACTCTTGGAGAAAGAGGTACTCTTCATTCTCTGTCACTGATTAATCACAAAATATTTTTGATGTTTCTTTCTCTGATTACTGGTTCCTGTTACTCTGAAAAACTGCTAAACCAACAGATGTTTACATTATCATTGCTTCTTCCCTTTGGGAGTCAAACACTTAGCTTTGCATCCTTTCAGATAAGGTCCTTGGTTCAGCAGCGAGGGGAGCAGGACCGTCGCTTGCTGACCCTGGAAGAGGAACTGAAGAAGGTGGAGGCCAAACTGCTGGCCGCAGTCAGGGAGAGGACAGGCCTCACTGCCAGTGTCACCACGCTTGAAAGACAGCGGGTTGAGCTCAAGAAAGTTAATGAGTTCCTAAAAAACAAGGTGGGTTTGGTTTTGATGCTTTAGTGTGTTAAAAAGTCTTTTTTTTTTATTTCTTAGCAGTGCTGTGTGAAAAGTGTGACTGAGCACATGTTTTTTTTTTTAGGTTTCTACTGACACTACAAAAAAGAGAATCAATTCACTAACAATGGAGCTGATGGAGGCCAGGAACACTTTGGATGTTAAAAACAAGGTAGTATACTTAACGTAACCCCACTCATTATCCAGTAAAATGCTTCATCCATGGTTTATTCACTGCTAAACATTAAGTAGCACATTTTCAACTGCATTAGTTTGTGCTGATGTTTTGTGTGTATGTGTGTGTTCTCAGGAGTTAAGTGTCCTGCAGATTAACACTGACGGCCAGCTGAAAGTGCTAGAAACTGACCTCCAAGCTGTGAGGGCTACGGTCACAGCTCTAAAGGACCGGAACAAAGACTTGGGTAAGATTTATGTACATACAGTGCTAACAGGGAGACAAATGTGTTTGCCAGCATATGTTGATTAACTAATCAGGGCTTTTACCTTTTTTATAGAGGACCTCCATCAAGTGACAAAAATCCAGCACGAAGATATGGAGAATGAGAACGCACGGTTACATGGTGAGTTCAGTGTATTTCACCTTTTCATTTACATCCCTTTGTTCATGTTGGCTCATAACTGTACTACACAACTATTTCCTAGTTACCAGATTTCTCATTCTGTCATCTGCACATAAAGATACTTGTATGTCCCTGGTACTGCCCTTGATACAGAAATAATGTAAAGGTTACAGGTGATACAACCCCTGCTTGTGTGTTTGGGTTTGCTTGCTTATTACTGCCCACACTTTTGTGTTGTTTTCCAGCTGTCATACGGGAGCTGAGGGAGGAGATCAGAGTTGTGCAGGGATACCTGGACGCAGCAAATGACCAGATCCAGGTAAAAACTAAAAGCCTACATGAGCAAATCATCCATAATTGGGCGTCTTTCGTCCATTTTTTTAAGTTATACTTTGTGAAGGACATGCCTGATCTATTTGTGTGTTTGTAGGATCTCCGCTTGAAGCTTCAAGAAAAGACACACGAGAACACTGTTGCAGGTTCTCAGCTGGAGAAAGTGAAGTAAGCAAATGCTTAATGGTTCCTCTAAGTAAGTTAGATCTGTGCACCATGACGCTCACTTGTAACTTCTCCACAGGCAACTAGAAACCGAGGTAGAGCTGCGCAGCACTGAGCTAGAAACAATGAAATATATGCTGAGACAAAAAGAGGAGGAAGCACAGAAATTCCAGCAAGAGCTGCAGGTGTCAACAGATGCTTTATTGGAAGTGGAGAAGAGGTTGGAGAACCAAGAGCTGGAGCTTAAGTCTGCGCGAAAGTCAGCGATTGACATGGAGGAGGAAATGAAGTTGAGCAACCAAGATGTTCACAACTCTCTAGCAACAGTTCGGCAGCAGGAAGCAGAGCTTGCCAGGCTGAGAGAGGTGCTCAGACGAACGGAGAAGGAGCTGGATGAGAGAGTGGCACATCTCGAACAGCGGTGTCTTTTCTCTGAGGAAGAGAGGAGTATGTTCACCAAAATCCTGTTACTGTGTTAATTACAATTGCAAAAATGTGTTGTCAGTTGTGTGATGCATGTGTTGTATGCATTTTCTTGTTTGGTTATAGGCAAGACTCAGGAGGAGGGGCTGAGGAGGGTGCAGCAGCTAAAGACAGAGCTCAGCTTGCTAAAGGAGGCTAAAAGAGATGAGGAAAAGAGACACATTGAGCTCCAGCAGGAACATGCTGCTCTTACTGAGGAACTGACGAAAGAAAAAGTTAAACAAACATTTACTCTTACATGGCCAATTCTTTTTAGATTACATACAGTGACATTTCAGCCGTAACTTACTCTTCCCTGTTTTCTACAGGCGCTTGTAGACTCCCTGTCTGTGCTGGTGGAGCAGGAGAGGGAGGACTCCGAGGAGCGGCTGAAACAGTTAAAGGAGGAGATGGAGGAGGTGCTTGGAGAGCTCGCTGTCTTGGAGGAACAGGAGCAGAAGAGGCAGGAGGTGGTGGAGAAAAGTCAGGTGGCTGTCCAGAGGCTGCAGGAGGAGAACAATGAGCTGCAGAGACAACTGAGTGACACCAGGGCACTGCTGGAAAGGTGAGCACCCAAAGGCCAAATACGCTGACAAGAAGTGTTTATAGAAAAGAAACAGTAAAGGTGAAACTTGCACGTCCAAACATTTTTTTCACAAGAATTGAGATAGAGTTTGAAAGTTGTATTTACGTTAAAGACGTCCTGCTCACTGCACTTGCAAAACAACACCTTTTTTTTTTCTTTTTCTTTTTTTGGATTTGTTGTCACTGCCTGTGTTACTATTTAGAGTTACAGGCAGCTGGCAGCATGTCCCAGAATTTAAAGTACAGAAAAATAATTGACAGGTTGCCAGTCCATCACAGGTTTGACATAGACAGTGTGGGTCACTGTCTATTTTTGTTTATGAGCAATTTCAAGTTTGCAAGATACCTCACTACCTTGTTTTTGGAATATGTGGGTAACCAGGGTCGTTGGAGGGGCACATGGTTTTTTTTTTTTTTTTTTTTTTTTTTTTTTTTTTTTTTTTTGGGAAAAGAGGAGGGGGGGGGGAAGGAAAAAAAAGAAAAAAAAAAAACAAGCCTCTTGAACACCC
>JBBMJY010000002.1:7061094-7075364 GCA_037833715.1 Toxotes lorentzi | reverse complement strand
TCTTTTGTTTTGTGGATACGCTAAAGTTTGCAAAGGACCCCACCCTTTTTTTTTTGTAGCGGGGGGGGAACCAGGTTTGTTGGAGGGGTGCGTGTGTTTTTTTTTTTTTTTTTTTTTTTTTTTTTTGCTTTTATTAGACAGCTGAGAGTAGTGATGGACTGAAAATAATGGCAAGGAAAAAATAGTATGCTTGACACACTACGAATGTCCTGAATTTGAACCCAGGTTGGTAGTTTTTTTTAAATGTTAAGTTTGCAACTAGGGCAACTAACAGTGATTTCATAGTTTTTTGTTATTTTCTGAATTATTAGATTAGTTGTTTAGTTGGTCTATGGAATGAGGTCGAGTAGTGACAGTTTCTCAGAGGTTAGGATGATGCCTTCAAATGTCTTGTTTGGCCAGCAGTCCAAAACCCTGTTTGGCATTTTTGCTTGTAAAATGATGTAAATTATTTATGGAATACCCAAATCAAATAGCTGCAGATTCATTTTCTGTCTCTCAACTATTAGAAAAGAACAGAATATAAATATGTAAAATGTCAATCTTATGAAGAGGCTTCTCTCGGTAAAGGTATCTTCTTTTAATACATCAAAAATGTGTGCTTGTCGTTTTTAGCAAGAGAAATGATGTGGCAGCTTTGGAAGAGCAGCATTTAGCAGCCACGAGAGAACTCCAGGAAACGTACACAAACTCACTGAGCAAGATGGGAGACACTGTCACAGAGCTGGAAAGGTGAGCGCTCAAGTGTCAGTATTTCTGGAACATCGGTTTGATTTGCGTTGGCATTTAGCTTAAGATTCTGTCAATGTGTGAGCTTCACAGACTGCTTGTCTTACTTTTCAGTGCCAGAGAGGCTCTGAAGGGAGCAGAGGGGAGACAGAGAGAACTGGAAGAGGAGATTGAGAGAGTGACCCAGCAGATGAAGGAGGAGGTGGACAAAGTGATTAAAGAGAAAGAAGAGGAGATCAAGAGAGTGAAGGAAGGGTTAGAGGAGCAGCAGGAGAGACAGTCAGCCGAAGCGAAAGCCAGAGAGGAGAATGCAAGGTATGCTTCAAATTCACTTTCCGTCTGGGTTGAAATAACTGTCACTTTTCCACCACTTTTTCCTTTTTCCTTTTTGATTTGATAGAATGTTGCTGGAGCTGCAGACTCGCCTTGTGCAGAAAGATGAGGAGATGAAGGCCATGGAGGTGAAGCACACCGGCCTGATCAGTGAGCTACAGCAGGAGCTACAGCTGCAGACAAAGGATAGGGAAGAGGCCCTGGGGCAACTCGAGGAACAACGAGGTCAGAGTGTTACTCTGCTCCAAAATGAGAAGGAAAAAGCACAGAAACTACTTGAGGAGGTCAACCTGGAAAAAGAGGAAATAATGGAACAGCTCCAACAAGAAAGAGAAGAGAGAGTTAAAATTCAGACAGCACTTCAGGAGGAAAGGGGAGCACTGGAGGTTGAAAGGAAAGACCGCCAGCAGGTCAGGTCAGAAGTGATCAGACTGCAGGCCGAGCTTGAGAGGGTAGGCAAGGAAAACAACAGTCTCCTGTCTCAAGTAGAACTCAAAGACAAGTCCAGGCTCGTGCTTGAAAGTCAACTAAACATGGCAGAGCAGGAGAGAAAAAGGCTTCAGTCTCACCTAGACGATGTTGAACAAGAGTGTGTGAACTTCCAGGCCCAATTAGACCTCATGAAGGCCCTGCAGCGTGAGCTGGAAGAACAACGACAAGACCACCGGGCTCTTCAGGAGCAGGTGGAAGTTCTAACTCAGGAGAAAGTTACACTGCAGTGGGAGATGGAGGAGCAGCGACGGGAACTGCAAACACAAATAACTGAAGCACAAGAGAAGAGGTGAGCGAGACTTTTGTGTGTGATATATAGATTTTTTTTTTCTTTTTTGAGAGTTTGCAAATTTTAACTCCTCATTCTTTTCTTCTAAGCTCCCCTAGTTCAGAGGTAGAACATTGGAGGAAGCAGTACGAGGAGCTGTTTGCTAAAGTCAAGCCCTTTCAGGTCAGTAGTCTCTACATCAGTTAAGTAAAATGCAAAATGTCAGAATAGCCCAGAATATCTTTCATTAAAGCTGAACTAATCATTATGCCGTGTAACGCATGAGGTGTCACTCTTAGTGATGAAACCACAGATAATTATCACCTGTCTGCTGTTCCACCTAGTTCTAAGGAGCATTTTGGTGTCTTTCAGCTCATGGTTTCGGTTTTACAAGGACACAGTTTCACTGTTGCGTTTCACTGTCGTTTACAGCTTGTTGCACTGCCCCCAAGTGGCCAAAACACTCAGTTCATGGAGGTTTATGTTTGTGTCACGTTGGTGTGTTTCCACAGGAACAGCTCAATGCCTTTGCAGCAGAGCGAAATGCACTGCTCAATGAGAATGGGGCAAACCAGGAGGAGTTAAACAAGTTGGCTGATGCTTACGCTCGCCTGCTGGGCCACCAGAACCAGAAGCAGAAGATCAAACACGTGGTGAAGCTGAAAGATGAGAACATCTTGCTGAAACAGGTAAAACACAAGAGCAGCACTGTCTGCTTTCCAAAACACACACGCGTTTTGTCTCAAGCTCAAGTGCTTGTACTTCATCCCCCTTTTTCCTGGCTGTGTGTGTGTGTGTTTGTGTAGGAGGTGTCTAAGCTTCGCTCCCAGGTGAGCCGGCAGAGGAGTGATCTGGAGCAGCTGAAGTCAAAGCTCCCTGGTGCTCCTCGCCGCAGGTTTGATCCCAGCAAAGCTTTCCAGCACGACAAGGAGAACAGGCAAAGTGAAGCAACTGAACCTCTTAAAGAAGGTAAGCAGTAAACTGACCTCTCACCTTAACATCCTGTGCCCTTGGAGATATGACAAGCTGTGATATAACGGCTATATATCATTTTTGTTGATGATTTTCACCTTATTTGGCCTAATTCTTTCTTTGTTTTGTCAGGGAATCATTATGAATAATGGAGCTCTTCTACCAAACAAGAACTGATTGGCTGACAAATTTAATTTCAAAGGTTTGGTCTTTTGAATATCTAACAACCCCTAACAAGTATTAACTGTATTCCCACATGCAGATGCTTTACAGCCCCTTGATGTAAGCAGCCTGAAGATTTATTTGTTTAGATTTTTAAAAAGAAATGTGTGTGCAGGAGGCATGTGTGAAAATAATGAGGATATGGATGGGAGCAAGTCTTAAGTGCTCACGTTTGAGAGCATAAGAGCGTAGTCGGCATAAAAAAGTAAGATGCATTTTAGTGTTAAATGTATTTTTGGACTTTTATCCTTCTAGCTTTCTTAGCAATTCTTAGGGCAGCAGTACTAATAACTTTTTCATGTGGATTAGCTCTTTATAAACATTTCTTCTTTGTAAATAAAGACAGATTTTAATACTCTTCTTAAACAAAAGTCTTACTGAGATTTATTTACTTCCCAAGTGTAAAATTGTTCTGTTCCAGGCCTTTGCTGCTTGTGTCCTTTTGGCCATGTCTGTCTTCAGCCAGTAGAGTGCACTCTAGGATTGCAGCCACAAGATGTATCACAGCAAAGGGCTATTGCAGCCCATGCCTCATCCACACTATATACCAGCTACAAAGAACACGAATTCACATCTTTGCAGAGAGGAGCCTTAGGTTATGGGTCATGAAGCTTTATTTCCTTCAGTTGATAAGACATAGCCAGCAAGTATTGGGCCAGAAATTGACTTCGGGACCTTTTTTACAAGCTATGAGTGGTGCTAGTTGTGGAGTGGCGAGTCAGTCGCAGTAGCGCTCCAGGTGGTAAATGCTGCATGGCTTATGGCAGCACTGCTCCACGATGCCTCTCTTCACCTTGGGCTCATCGCGGCCAGACAGAGCCCTCCACAGCCGCTGCTCCTGTCTGGCCCTCTTAGACAGGAAACCTTTGAAGTGGAGAAAGTTTCCATAGCTGTGTTAAATCCTGCTGCGGCTGCGTAAACCTCCAGTTCCTCAAACTACCATTTAGACTGTTCACACTTTAATGGAGACTTAATGACTACGTAATCTGATCTCCCCAATCCATTTAGTCTTGTTAGTGTCTACTTCAAGAGGAGATATGATGGAGCTCCAACAGCGGCATAACATAGCTTACACCTCTAAAGTTAAATTCAAAACATCAAAAGAATGTTTGAGGCGGAAGATCCAAATAATGCATTTTGGGAATAACTTAATGAGGAATTTGGGGATTTCACAAGATTTGTGTTTATTGGATTTGTCACATCATAGCTGTTGAAAGCAACAATAAAAACACCAAAAGCCAGGCTACACCACTGGATTCAAAAGGGGCCGGAGAGAGACTTTGCACACTAATGATGTTTTGGACAAATACATAGATTTAGTTCAGTAAAGTTTCCAACGTGCTGTCCCTAAACATTTTTCCTGCAGCTAACATCCAAATTGGCATTCTCATTAGACCCAGTCTCAATTCTGAACGTGGTGGGCAGAGACTTGCAGAGACACAAAGCCACCCTGGGGTCTCGGGGCAATGTCATGCTGTTTCTGTGTGAACTCCCACCATCAAGGGGACAATTAACTTATTTTACACAAGTCATACAAAAGAAGGCAGAGCTGTTCCCACAGTTAATGACGCCTTACCGAGCAGATGTTCCAGATCCCGCTTGTGGGGTCGGTTTGGACTGTAGAAAAAGCCCCGTTCTCCACATACGAAGTAGAGGGCGTCCACCAGGTGGGAGCCGCACAGGTGCTGGGTGGGGGTCGAGGACACCCCGTGGGAGTAGAGCACCAGCAGAAGCATCACGGACACAGCCAATGGTACCCTGGCCATAGGAGGGAGACCTCTTGGGCGGAACAAAGAATTAAGAAGTTCACATACAAAATAGTACACATCTGATCAAATTTTTATTATTGTTGGTTTTGGAGACGAAATGGAGACTAAATCCATCTATCAATACTTAATACCTTGGGGCCCAGCAGTTTAAAGCTAAAGGATGAACTGATGTTCAAATTTGATCAGACCTTTCTTGATGAAACTCGAGCATTACCGGACCACATTGTTTTAATATTTCTAGATATATATGTTTTTTTCAGTGTTCCTGTGAAATTCTACCTGATAGCTCCAGGCCTTGAGAGTATAGCAGCACAGAGACAACATAGAAGGAATGCAGCAATACCACAACACAAAATAAGGGCTTTGAAGTGAGTAGAAAACTGAATAATTCATTATTTCAATGGAAATCAAAGGCTAGGATGAAAAGCCGCAGTGAAACAAGGTCTATAGGAAACTCACTGGATGATGTCCGACTCTAAAGTCTCTAAATCTGACAAATTTGCACGAGCCTTAGCGGGCAAAGATCACAGGTTAAGAGAAGGGATGAGCACAAAATTCCATCTTGACGACCTAGGTGGTCCTCAAGCTGGTCTTCACTGGGGTGATGTAATGATACGTCCTCAATTTTCTGTCTCTGTCAAAGCCTAAACTGTATGTTGTCTCTTTGATGTTGCACATTTCATAGTTCATATCTTCAAACGGCATTTCAGAGATCGGCCGTCCAAGTTTATGTTTAATGCCACTGTCCACACAGTTCATACTAAATTTAATTGAAAATTGATTTTATTTTGATTTGGTCTTGCTTTACTTTTATCCCCAGGTGAGCCTTACTTTATCTTAGCACCATCTGTTACAAACGAGAAAGACTGCATTTGTATCTAAATCAGAAATGTGGATACTGTCAGTGTATCCTCAAGGTCAGTCCCCACCTCGCTTGTCCAGCTTAGCAGCTATAGTGCTCAAGAGTGGGAATGATCTGTCTACGATTACAGAATTATTAGTGAAATCCCATTTGTGATGGATATTCTTCCGGGTTTGAAGTTCACATCCTGTTTCAAGGTGAAAAACATATTTAGCAGTCATTTAGAAGCTATATAGACCTTTTGTGGACATCTTATAGTGTACTGCAGATTGGATTGAAAATGAATCATTTTAACAGTGTCTTTAACAATGCACCTGTGCCAGGCATTACAACATTGGCAGAGCGCTCTATCTGGCCTGCCACTCCTCTATCCCTCTTGGCCATATGCCAGGCTCCTTGGCGCAGCAGATTGGTTGAATTATAGATCCCTGCTTGTGCTACTCTTTACTTTCATCCTGGTTATTATACACATAAATTTTAAAAGTTGAAATCTTGAGGGAATGGAGAGAAACTTGCTTACCTGTGTTTGAGGCCTTGGTGCAGCAGAGCAGCTTGTAGTTACAGATGAAAAGGGCCTAGGCCTATAGGACTATACAGGTACAGAGAACATCTCCACTTGGCTACCTTTCCCCTTTATAACTCCCCACCTCCACCTGGCCTTTGTCAGCCTCAGCGGAAAACGCTAAGGTCCTCTCATTAACTCCCTGACCTGTAAGTGTGTTGATCTGCTCTGGAGTGGCAGTAAGTCATTTAACTGAGTGTAGACTGACCAGAAGAGTTGGGACAAAGTTGAGAAGGCAGTCGTCCAGAATGATGCCCATTTCAATCCCTGCTGTGTGGTGGCCTGACTGGCACGGTTCACAGGCTGACAGACGAACACCATATGCCACGTTCTGATCACATAGTGTAGATTAGAGGACTTTCAGGCTTATTAGTGACCACTAGTGGTGTGCTTAAGATTGAGCTGTGTGTCCAAGTAATGGCTCATAAGAAAGAAAAAAAAAAGTATCTAGACCTCTGTCTTACAAATCAGAAAAAAACAGCTTTTTGTTAGAAATTTTACAGAATAAAACAATACATTTTTACAGTCTAAAACAGGTATAAATATTGTTTTATTATTAAGTCAAATACCTTTAGTGCAGCCGCCCGGTTAGCTCATTTGGTAGAGCACGAGACTCAATCTCTTGGGGTCGTGGGTTTGAGCCACACTCCTGGTGGCACCGCCTCCCATGGGCCCACCACCGGTGGGAGGTGCTATAGGGCTTCAGTGCATTGTGGACTGGACCTGGATCCAGATAAGCGGCAGGTCATGACATGACATGACCCTTAGTGCAATGTAAAGAAACCACAAAAAAGTCATGTTCAGAATAATATGGCAAGTTTTTACTTAACTGTATCCACTGAGTATATGTGTTGGTAGGCTAATTTGGCTACATGTTAGTTATGTGCAGAAATAAACCTTTTCTGTGACGTGATGTCAAATCTGCTGTGCTACCCTGAAATGTTGATATTAAGATTCATTATTTGCACCTATTAAATATACATAATATACATACTCATAAGAATATATTCCATCCACTGCTACTGTAAAGGAAAGAGATCTTGTAACTCCAAAACCTATTGTTTGTGACTGCTATATAAATAAAAATGACTTGACTATACAGATGATATGTAATGTGTCAGTACTGACTGGTTGCCCCCCCCCCCCTCCCTCCCCACACACCAAAAAAGGCCTTTATTACATATACACAGCTATTGTGTTACAGAATGTAATAAATCATAGATGTAATTCTTGGGAGAAAAGGTTAGTCTTCAGTAATAGCTTTGTTTTATTGCATAGGTTTTCACTCGTCTCTTGTCATGTGCAGCAGCTGTTCTTTTGTAATTTTAGTGTGCCTGTCTGAGGGTGGGCCAAATTTAGATGAGAGGTGACACACTGCATAATTTTATATCAAATGATGACTCAATTGTCAGGCTCTGAGGATGCAGCGCAGCTCTGTATTATCAGCTCTTTGTGGTTTAATTTAACTTTTACTGCAACCAGGGATTCTGGGGTACATTGACGTTCAGTGACTCTCTGGGGTAAACTCCCTCATTTTTAGCTTCAGGAAATAGAGGTATGTATATACATCATGTACCAACTTGTCCTAGAAGCAGAAATAACGTGATTTCTAGAAGTGTTTTGCATTCTCCGTATAGTTTATTGTTTAAATATGTCCACTGGCTGCGTTCGCACCGTGAAAACAGTCCAGTGAACTTTTGCAATGAGAAGTCCTCAGATTGACAGATCTGTCAGCTTCTGAAGTCCTTAATTCATATTACATGTTTAAGTTTTATTTTAAAAATATCTTTTACATATGACAAATGTAATTGCATCCTAGTATATCTTTTCTCTCATTTTTACTGCTATTGCTATGTGGGTTAGGCACCTTTTTATATGTATATGGGACTTAAATAAAAGCATGCAATATCTGGGATTCATAAGTAGCCCAAGATACCTTATGCTGCTTGCTGTTGTGTGTTTTCAACATTTTCTTTCTTAGGAAACTGCTCCTCCTACCACTACTACTAGAAAATGCTCTTTGAAAGAAATGCCACCAAGGGGATACATGCTTTTCTGAGAGTAGTATTTAAAAATCTGAGTTCTGCTCTGTTTAGTACAGTGTTCATGTAGGTACATAGCGTTTGAAAGAGAAAAATTCAATAACCTTGCATTCTGACCCCTCACCGAGATTAATATGTAAGCCAATATAAATGTTACAGATATAAAAAAAATGCAGTATGAACAGCTCTGAAATATCAGACATCAACCAACAAAGCAGCTTAAATGTCACGTTCAGGTAAAGAACGCTCTCATCAGTATTAGTATATATGATAATGTCACTTGTCTGTACAGATACGATTGTGTTTAGTTTTGATCCAGAGCGACAGAGGGAGCTGAGCCTTATGGAAATGATAAAAACATGAATGCTGTTGGGCAGAGGTACGACAGGGTTGAAAACCCTTCACATAATATTGTGGTATAAATTGCCTTTTTACAGTGTATATACATTTCCATTCTGATAGACTGAGGGTTCAGTTTTGGTTTCTCCAGACCAATGATTCAGTTAGTGGTCCCTCTGTATACATTATATCTGAGACAGAAAGAAGCCAGAAAACTAGAGCAACTTTTTGTTTGGAAATTTTACCCAGAGCTTTAAGAGACTAATTAACTCAAAGTTCAACTTGTTGTTCCTTTATTTTCTACAAGGGGAATAAAAGCTGATTTTAATGAGTAGAGCATTAAAAATCGTATGTTTTTGATGTACAACATTTGATCATCCTGACATGATCAGATGTTCTTTTAGTAAGTAAGACAAAGGACATGACATTAGGGTCCGTGTGTGTTGAAGTGGCTTTTGGGCGCTGCAGAAAGTTATCTGAAACAGATGTTCATTTCCTTCAAAGGACACAGTCTAGCTAAATGATAGTAGAGGGAGGGCAGGTCTTTCAAAACCCAGCTAATCAAAGGATGGTCTTTGGAGGATTGATAAAAGGGAAAGGTGGGAAGAAAGCTATCCAGCACCTTGGCACTGCGATTTGAGAAGGTGTTAAATGTAGAACCAGGAAAGGTCCAACTTTGCCATGCTTTGAAACTTGTTCCTCGAGGGAACAGAGCAAAGCAGCAAGAGCTGCGAACAACAGGCACATCCTTCTTGCCCCGGTCGCATGGCTGCTTCAAACACACACATCAAATAGCAGAGGACTAGCAGACACCATAGACATGCAGAGACAGGCAGAAGTTGGGTGGAAAGTCGGCTGGGTCCCTAAGGTGGGAGTTGCGTAACTCGTCTTCTCTTCTACTGCGTTTGAGGAGATAAAAGGGAGTGAAGAGTTCAGCCCAGTGAGATGTTGTTAATCTGCTCTGATAGTGAGCCTTTTTACTCCCATAATTATCCCCAACTTTCTGAGGATGGAAACCGAAGAGACTTAGAACATCAAAAAAAAAAAATCGTTGACTGACGCAGCAGACCCCAAAAAACGGCTTGGATCATTATGTTTTTATGTGAGCGTTTGAACAGTAAGAAGGCAGAAGTAATGAGACAGATTTCCATAAGTCAACTCCGAGAACTGGATACTGATACAAGGGCTCCACAAAAATTCATCTGTGCTTAGACGGAGCAAATCTTTGAATACAGAGCAACTGCTAGTAAAAATCAAAAATCACTCCAGGCTTAGAAGAGAAAGCATCAAAAAAGTGTCAAGAAAAGTTACTTCTTTTCTTCCTATTTTTAAAAAATAAATTAGAATCTTTAGCAAGGGCAAACGGTTTGGATTCTGGCAGGTCAAGTGGCCCTGTCATATGAAAACATTGTCTCATGCATGTATGCGCATACACGCAAAAGACAGACTGGACATGTCCGCCTGTTCCAGACACTGCCCTCCATGTGTGTCACGGCCTGCTGGCTCAGATCCATGACAGGACACTACGGAGTTTCCGAAAACGCCGGCGTGTGTGTGTGTGTGACTGTGATTGAGAGGGAGAGGGCTGCCCTGGTGTCTGCACTCTCCTGTCCTGCCAGTGACAGTCGCTAATGCAGTACTAACCTCTGTCATGACCTACTTTGCTATGCCACCTCTGTCTGGATCCTTACAGAGCGCACACACACGCATTCATTAATAATGAATAAGAGGAAAGAGATCTTATAATTCCAAAGACATTGTTTTAAAAACTGTACTTGATTCATTGCTCACAGAGAGAGAGAGAGTGAGAGAGACATTTGAGCAGATTAGAATTAGAGGTTGACAGGACGGGTTGGGTAACAGAGCTTGGTAGGAGCATGGTTTGACAGCTGAGAAAATGACTACTTGTTATAAATGTGACAAGTCCCCAAGAGAGAGGTGAGGCAGGATAGAATGATGGCCAGTTTGATTTTCAGGCCAGAAAATAGATTTCTATTTAAACCCTCGTGTGACCGGCCTTTTCAAGTTGAGCTTGGCGCGAGACAAGAGAATTTCATTTAGAATTGGCATTTTTCTAGTTTGCTTGAGGCGTCCTTTAGTTTGAGGGATTGATAGGAGAGAGCCTCGCTTGCTGTCTGAAGGGATTTTTTTTTTTTTTTCACACCACATCTGAAGGGAGCAGATGTTGTCTCTCTTCGTATTGTGACCCTTCCCAACTGGGTATTATAACCCTTCAATGTTCCAATGAGAAGTAGTCGCAGCTTGAAATGTGCTTTATCTCTTACTTTTCTCACTGAAAGAGGGTGTTGATTCACTTTAGCTTGGGACTGACGTGATACAGTCTTTGTCTTGTTGATGTTGACAGCATTGGAAATCAGTTTTATGGTTGCATCTGTCTTTAGTATGAGTCTACAGCCAAAGAACTCCCAGAATTTCTGAGTTCTGCTCCATAGGCAAGGAAATCTCATTCAAAATCCCACTGATAATTTGTGACAATGCTAATAACTAAAAATGAAACAGAGCCTTTCTCAACAGTATGTCGTCTGGCTCGCTTCATATGTTTAGATAAGGACAGTAGTTGTTTGAAAAATGATCCTAATTTAGTTTATTTAATATTGCTGTTTTTAGCTGCCTTCTTCTTACCATATGCAGGAAACCTTTGTGGGCAAAACGTGGAAAAAAGGGATAAAATTTTGACCTGATGTTGGCACTAGAAGAAAAATTAAGGGATCATAAAAATGATCCCAATCACTCCCAATTTATCCTGTGTGGAGCATGAATGTCTGTAGCAAATTTCATGGCAATTCCTCAGTAGTTGTCGAGTCATTTCACTGAAAACAACAAATGTCAACCTCATTGTGGCACTTGAAGAAAAGTCAGGGTGATCACCAAAGTCATTAGCATTCATCCTCTGGGGATCATGAAGTAGTTGTTGAGTTATTTCACCTTGGACCTTGTTGCTAGCGTGGCTGAACTACCAGCATCTTTCAAAATAAGAATATTAGATGTTAGAATATTGCTCGTTATTTTTCTTTACATCTGTGTGTGTATATATTGATATTGAGAAAGAGTTTTTATCATGAATCAGTTTTTAGTTGCAGTGTAGGAAAGATGGCGTTAAATCTTGAGGATTACAGCAAAGCTGAGCACAGCCACCTGCTATAATGAATGCTGGTGTTTGTGTGTGTGTGTGTGTGTGTGAGAGGGTCTACACATGTTTGCACAAATCGATACGGCTGGTATCACCCCCCTGAGTCTGTCTCCCCCGGCTCTTCACGATAAAGTAGAGAAAGCAGACCTACAGCCAGACATATGAGTGGGATTAACAACAGGCGCTTGTTTGGGAGAAGAAAAGAGGCAAAAGCTAACGATAGAGGGATTTCAACACTTCTCATTATTTTGTTGAGAATGTGTACAGCAGGTACTGTCAGGGAAAAGGTCAGAATCAATCAATCCAATGTTCTCTGCCAACCTGCCTCAAATTGCATATTGACTCAGTGTTACACTCTCCAAACTAGTGGACGAGATGCATGTTGACAACTGTAATGCTACAGTGGGGCTTTTCTGGTGAACTATCTGTGTGCCGTTATTGGGTATCTCAGGGATTTTGACTCTGATGTTACCAAAGCCCAAGTTGTTTATTTCACTCCTTCCTGCTCTATCTCTTCCTCTAACACTTTCTCTCATATATCATATGGGTGTAAATGCGAGTGAGAGAAGATGTGCTGGTGGCTACAGAGCAGAATGCCAGACATGGCATTCTGTAAACTTGACACCTGAGAGTTGTCTCGATTTGTAACTGCTATCTGCATGAGAACCTTTTATGTTCTGTGATGGAAAATGTGTGTATAAAGAAGGCACAGAGACTTCTCTCTCCTTTGAGTATTACACAGACACCTTTTTGACCCATGGTTGATGTATGCTCCTTCTTGCAAGAATTAAACACTGCAAACATTTATCGTCTCCGGGTCTTGGCTGATTTGGTTAGACTTTTCCAACATTCTGTGTGAGAACGTGTGTGTGTGTGTATCAGTGCGTGTGTCGGTGCATGTTTTACTCTTTTGCTCGAGAGCAGGAGGGAGATGCTTCAGATGTGTTGTCCTTTCATTCCAGAGTCCTCCTTTGAGGTAAGAGGATCCCATGGAAACTTAACATTTCATTGTGACTTGCTTCAGATAAAGATTGAATTATCTGTGTTCTCCTTAAATCCCCATTCAATTTTTTTCTAACAGGGATGAAAGATTTTGTCTGTGGCTCCTGGGGAGCTGTGTACCCCGCTGTTTGGTAATATCTGAAATTAATTCCTCCACCCGTCCCAGTTGTGCCTAAACATTTCAAGGGCAGTGTTAGATCCTCAAATTGAGAATTTACTGAAAGGCCTTTGTACCACAGTCAGTGATAGTGTTTTTGTTAAGCATAATTCCATTTATCATTACTGTGCCCTAGCACAAACTGGTTTGTATTGCACAAACAACAAACTATATGTGACGCTTAATCACAAGGGTTGTTACCCATTAATGAAAGTAGATTTCTTTCCCACTGTTAAAGAAATAGCAAGGAGAGGATAATTCTTTGAAGTGAAAGCAGAGGACTTCCCTTTGAGTTACCATAAAGAAGAATTTCAAGGAACAGAAGGCAGGGTGGGAATGGAGAAAGGTGAAAACAGAGGACTCCGAGTTTTTTTTTTTTTTCCCTCTTTTGAAACCGAACAAGAATACTTAATTCTTTCCACCTAGGGCTTGCTCCATAATTCAACAGGATCTGGACCTGAGCCTCTCATCCACACCATATTTCCACTATATACACACACTCGCACCCACTTACACAATCACCCTTTACACTGTGTTATTGGCCTTTGCCCTGGCTCAGTATATGGCTGCCTCGGGATGTGAATTGTCTTGAATGCAGAATCTGCATTTTGGTCTTTATTTAATCAGCAAATATAACATAATGTAGACATGTCTAATAGAGATTGGCAGTTATGCCTTTGGATGAGGTTAAAAGGGCTTCCTTTTCGACTCTACATCATATTTGATGGTGATTAAGCCAATAGGTCATTGCAGGGCTTGTACAAATAAAAGTTTTCAACAAAATGTATTGAAGTGTATGAAAGTGATACACTTTTTCCTTTTCTTTCTTTCTTTCTTTCTTTCTTTCTTTCTTTCTTTCTTTCTTTCTTTCTTTCTTTCTTTCTTTCTTTCTTTCATTCTTTCTTTCATTTCCTTATCTTAAAGCTGGCACCTTTGTTTTTTGCCCACATTGGAGTAGCACAACAAATCATGAATCATAAAATTAGCATAGCGAACATTTTAGCATCCTGCAGACACAAGCAACATGAATGCTCATTTGGACTTGTATTTCTGGCAACCTGAATAATGCAAGCCCAACATTTATAGTCTTTTTCGCTTTGGTCTCCAACAATGTCTGAAAACGAGAAAAATATCTGGCTCATTAGCTGTTAAATGCTCCACTGTGTTCACAAGGTAGTTGGCAGCTTTGTGGTGTTGAGCAGGTAGTGTATAGTAGGTTTATCTGAGCTTTTTCTTGGAAAATGAGAGTTACAGGTCATAACACCAAAACAAGTTAAAGCAAGTTAAAAGATGATGTTGGATGGACTGGATGTTGGATATGATGTGTTTCACTTGACATGAAGGCATTTGATCCATTGTTAATATATATA
>JBBMJY010000002.1:7050105-7060994 GCA_037833715.1 Toxotes lorentzi | reverse complement strand
TATGTGCATACATATAGGTATATGGTCCTTTTGGTGATGATTGACATCATTCGAACCTGAGACAGACAGGGATCTTTGTAGTTTCACGCACAGAAATCAACAGCACAAAGCGAGCAGAAAATAATACACTTTGGAGGATTCTGTGTGTTTAAACATTTGCAACAGCTGCAGGATTCAGCACATCCTGCTGCAGCAGATGTAAACAAGAACAAACATCTATCAGAGGCAAGAGAGGAATCCCAAACGTAAGAGAGACAGAACTCACTCAGAGGCGAGGATAAATATTAGTTCAGAAGCCTCCACACTAACAACTGGCTAAAGGACAGGAAGCGATTGAAGTATGACTCATGATGTGTGTAAAGTTAAAGAATCCAGCTTTAAGCATTAAAACGGGCAAAAAAGAGCTTTAATAAAGCAAACAGCACAGATGATTTAGAGCGGCCAACCTGACTTGTCAAAGAGGCAATCCTTCTAATAGAACCACTCTGATTTATCACCGAGACTCGCCACAATAGAGACTGTAATGGGCTTTATTCATATTTTTATTTTATGAAACACGATGAAAGGGGTCATGGTGGCCATTAAGTTGATTAATGACATGTGTTGGGTAAAGAAGATGCTATAAAGCCTTAAAAGTTAATGCTGTCATCCGCGGACTGCTGTCCTGATGGGGTGGGAGGGGCCACGTGTACCTAATAGACATAATTCAGCCAGGTAATGTCGGATCAGTGGGAGACAAGATGGATATCACTTGGCAATGTTACGGGGTGTGTCGTGGTGTGCCGGCACATTTACGCAGCTTATTTATGCTCCGTAATGAAGAGCATAATGAAAATTGGACACAACTATAAATATGAGCAGGGAAAGTGTAATGTGGAGGGATAATCATTGATGCAATTAAGGTGTCGTACACATGCAGCGTGAGTATGGCCTCCCTTGACTTTCTCCTCTTCCTTCCGCCAGAGCTGTATTTTATCCTAAAACATCACATTTTATCAGCTGGGGGACGTCGGCGTAAATCCACTGGTCTTGCTCAAGGAGGCTGGCATTTTAAATATGTTAATGCACAAGCAATAAAGTCTTTGGTTAATCTGTCTCCGAGGTTACAACTATTGCTGGTGGTATTTCTTTGTCCTAATTGGTGTGTGGATGCGTCTCTGTGGATACTGTTCGCTCTGTGTGCACAATAGAGGGGCATGAGGGAGAAAGAGAGGAGAATTGCCTGCACATTTTGGTACTCTGTCAGAACTGTCAGTCCATGAGTGACAGAGAGAAAGGAGGGAGGCAGGGTGGGAGAGAAAGTTGGGTCAGGAGATATGGGAGGGAGAGAGATGGAGACAGATGAGAAAGGGAGTCCGGGAGCTGAGGTGACCCTGCGGACCAGATGCTGATAAACTGCCATCACTGAGCGCTCTGTCAGCACTGGCTCTCATCTGTCACTGTCATCCTGCTGCATTTCACCCTCTTCTCCTCCTCCTTTTCTTATTTCTCTTATTTCACCTCCTCTGCATCATCTTTTCGTCCACCTGGTTCCTGTGTGTCTTTTTCGTGGTTCTTGCACACACACCTATACATCAGCATCATTTGTCCCTTTGTGCACGGTCACACAGCTTTTATCCTCCTGTAAAGATTTCCTCACTTACCTTTGCTCCTGTTCTTTAATACATTGCTTTATGGTGAATGTTTCACAGTAAGCATGTTCGGCTCATGGGAAATGACTCACAGCAGCAGCCTTTATTTTGACAGACGGGGCAGCAGACAGAGGTGGAGGCTTTTCACTGAATATTAAGAATTTCCCTGCCATGTGGAAGAATACAACATGAGCTGTGTGCCAAACAATACTTCTTTGTGCTCATTTGAGAAACAAGTTGCAGTGGAAGACAAATGTGTTTTTTTCAGTGTTTGTGACAAGCAGTGACAAGTGGATACATATTGTGGTGGAGAGATCTACATTACCATTCCATACAAAGCCTGTGTTGACAAGAAGCTACAGAGATGACAAGTTAGGGTTTTCTTGTTTAAACTCTTAGTGCACCTGTGGTTGTACATGCTGATACATGCAGATTTGTGAGGTTTAAGTGAAGTAGGCACGTTCGCGTGGGGATTTCCTTAGGGGATACTTCTTTTACTGTTATCCCCTGACCCTTACCCTCTGGCAAGGGTAGATTAATAGTGACTGGATGAGTGGTCCTGTGTGAGGTGGATGCTTGAGCATAAAGCTGCCTTATCTCTGCACATTTCTTTGAAACAATGATCTGATATTATGTGACAAAGATGATAGAGAACAGAAGATTCCAGATATTTCTTCTTGAGCTCGAAAGTTTAATCCAGTATGTGGGTGTAGTGCAGTTTAAAGATATGACATGCCATCTGACAGAACTTTTTTTTTTTTGATGATGAAACTCAAAGCACCCTCACATATTGCAGCCATGTATCCTTCACTATAAAGGTAAAATATGTAAAGGGACGGAGAAGGCTGTGTCCTTGCTTGGCAGTAAGGGTTAGGCAGAAATCTCTCAGGTTAGTCTGTCTAATAGCAACTATCCTGGCTGTCACAACCAGGCTGGGACAGCCACTTGCAGGCTCAGATGACTTTGTTTTGTCCCTGTCTGAGAAAACCCGACTGATTGGGATTTTGTGTCTTTGTGTGCCTTTACTGTATATGTGTGAGCGTGTCTTGAAAATAGAGCCACATAGACATTGATTTGTGTTTGGTGGAACAGATCAAATTGTCTCCTCATGCTTGTACCCACTTGTGTGTGGTTGTGTGTGTGTGTGTGTGTGGCATCCTGATTCTCGGGCCAAACCCTGCCATTTTGCGCCTGTCACATTCTGTTAAGTGTAGCTCACACTCCTTCCTTAATTCCCCTACATTCCCTTGTCGCCTCCACCGTCAGTCCAGACACTCATAAACAGCATCTCTCAAAATGGCATGCGATTCATTACACCCAACACCGCACACAAAGAAGGGGGAATATACCCATATTAATTTAATGCTTGTGTTAGTGCTTGATACTCACTGAGCTACATATAGTACATACAGTTCTCTTCAGACAGGCAAGAGTTATCAGAAATGATGGTTACACATTGAAACTCTTGTTCTATGATCTATAGTACTGATAAATTACTGTACATGCTCAGAAGAATTAAAGGGCCTCCAATCTGCCCAATGAAAGCTGTGGATCTGGCTAACCTATACCCTATTTTAATGGCCATTAAAAAATATTTCATATTTTCTGTATATGTTAGTCCACACTAACATCAACTTGCCTCAAATGTATACCAGGTCTAACAACACTGACACCATGTCTAGTGCATTGTGGTGATTCTCCTTTATGTTCTGCACTCAGAAAAATCACAGACCTTCAGTGCCTGCTGTACCCTTCTACTTCTATTAACGGCTGTCTGCCCGAGCTCTCGAACCGTTGTCCAGACTACAAGCAGGTTCTGGATGGTGCCCTTGTACTTAACAAGGAACACTAACTGTGTCAGGTGCTGTGTTAACTGGGCACTCCAGAAAAGTCAAGTCAATTTTATATCCATCCATCTGTCATCTACACCCATTTATCTTTTTCCTGAGTCCCACGTGGCTGGAGCTTATTGCAGTTCAAATTGGGCGAGACATAAGGTCAATTTTATATATAACGCCCCAAATCAACAAATCACACATTTGCCTTAGAGGGCTTTTCAATCTGTACAACGTATGAGAACCTCTATCCCTAGACATGACCCATTCTTTGAACTGGGTCACAAGAATAAGGTTCCGCATGCATAGCGACCATGGAGAATCACTGGTAAAACAACCTTGCCATCTGGAAATGTTACAAGTAAAGGATGAACCGCTGTTATTTTACCCTTTTCCAGGAATAGCTGCACAATTCACCAATGCAGGAGAGATAGGATTTGTGTAAATAACAATAATTTATTACAAAAAGTTAAAATGCCAGGCTAGTGGAAAAATTGCATACGCCTGCAGCAGGTAAGGCAAATGCTCAGACCCTCCATCCTGAGTTAAGTGACACTCTTCTGCCCTAAAAGAAGAAAAAATGCGATCACGACCGACACCTTCCTCAATCAAAGTTTATTGGGGCTCTGCCACCTCGACTAAATTCCCACTATATCCTATAAAAGTGTGAACAACGTACGGGCCTAAATGGAAGTCCTTTGTCATGGTTATTTAGTTGCAGTGAATTTTCTTTTTTTGTATTTAGTAGTTTCAGTTGTGCAGTTTACAAGTTCACTCATATTTCATTTTGTTTGTTTTTGTGGGGCAAAGCCTGGGTTGCAGTGTTTCTTCATTTGAGCCTGTAATCTTTCACAACGTTCTAGTCCAAGATTCACATACGTATAAGGCAGCAGCATTAGCGTCTTTATGAACTCTGATTATTTGGCAGCTGTGACCTTTTGTACATTCAGACAGTCACAACAGTAATTCTCTGCGAAGCGGTGGTTAATTTCTTGCTTCTTTAGTTGCAATGTCACTCTCTGCTGGGCTTGACAAATAATATATATACATGGTAAAAACTCACTTGTGCTAATCAGTCTTTTGCCAAGCAAGTAGAACAGGGTATGCTTTCACCACTTAGTCCTTGTTCACACATACATGCAGACACATACTTTACACTCACAGAGGCAAGCTTATAGTCAAAGTAATGCAAGACAAAAGAAATGATGCCAGTATTTACTAAGCCACAGCTGGTGGATGAGCAGACAGAGAGTCTCAAGACACAGTGGCTATTTTTGGTCAGAGGAGCTTCATCTCTGGGCTACTGGGCAAAGATTTGAGACTAAACATTTATACAGCACTTACACACCAGCACCCCGAGCCAGAAGAAATGAAGAGGGTGGACTGGCCACAGGATATCTGGCAAGAATCATGCCTAAAGGTTTATTTGGGACACTGATTAGTATAACGCACTGCCCTTACAATATTACAAGAAGAATGTGCCAGAAGACGTTTCTTAAGTTGGTCTCATGGCAGGCAGAGCTCTGCCATCATTGTAGTTTTGTCAGTCCTAAACTGGGTTGTGCCAGTTATCTGTAAATCCATCATGACCTTTGAATGTGAAGCCTTTCCTATGTTCCTCGTAACTACTACTTAGTTTCTAACTAATGATTTACTAAATCGTGTTGTATCATCAGAAAGCAAGGAGATTTAAAAACTTAAAATATGTAAACTGGATAAAAATTGGATCAAAAGCAATTAGCTACGTAAACAGGAAGTCACTGTCACAAGCTAATACATACAATCAATTTGTTAAACTTTACTGCCAGTCTTTTAGAAATATAGCTAAGACTTTCTTATCAGTTGGTACAACCAGCTTTAGGACAGGTACAACGGCACACTGCTCTGTGATGGTACATTGAAGCCTATTATCCAAGTGTAGTCTTCAAATGAAGCCATGTTTAGTTATATAACAGTGGTCATATTGTAGAACGAGGACTTGGATTGCCACTTCACCTTTTATAGGTGCATATAATTAGATTTGTGTGGGGCCCATCTTGATTGGCTATGCAAGTAAAGTCAAATTAACTGTGTCAATTAAACTTGGATTTGATTTTGACCACTTAGGGGCCCTGACAAGTACAACAAACTGTAAACACAACACTGGCAATTATCACCTAATAAAGCTGATATGACAAATGTGGTAGTTAAACAGATTAACATCATTGGCTTTCATTTTGGATCATGTTTGTGTCCAGCTGATGAATGTAAATACAATAGTCACTCGCTGTCATTCTAGCTCTGTTTTGGTCTCCACCATCTCTGGAGAATAATGTGCTTTAGCTTTAGCTTTAGCGTTCTGATCAGTTATTGTCTGCGTGCCATTTGGTGCTTGGAGGATAGTGCACAGTGGACTTGTTGAAAACAGCTACCTGCTATGACTGGAGACAAGGAAGATGAGAGCAGTGAGACTGAATCAAAACAAGCTGGGGGCCGTAAAAGCAAAACAATGAGATGAAAGATGCTAAAATTCTGTACAGAGCTAGAGTTAGGAGATAATTCTCTTGTGGGTTCATCACTGTGAACGACCTGTATCACATCACACATAGTCATTTGATCAATTGTTAATAAAAATCAAATATTGATTAATAGCACCTTTAAGGTTTAGTTTTATTGGAAAGGGCAAAAAAAAAAAACATCTTGAAAAAAGAGTAATGGTTGAAAAAAGAAAGAGCAAAAGAGAGAACAAAATGGAGTGTGGTGCATGACTGTGTTGTGACTGCAGAATTAGTTCACGTTATAAGCCATGTATGAGTAAATAAGCTGAAGTAACCTTGATTAATTAACTGAGAGTGACTTGTCATTTAGTCACTGCTACAGATGCTGTAGGACATAAACTCCTTCCAGTTGCCTGTGTGCCACGATAGCGCTGCATGAACTAATGCCAGGACTGAGGATAAACTGAACGTATTTTTGTGGTTTGTTAATATTATGATGACACACAGCTGTAAACATCAACAAATGCTTTGAGGTTTTGGAGGTAATCAAATCATTATTGTTGATAAAGATGCATGACATTTGCTGAAGTTCTCTCAAGCTTCGAGAAGTACATAAAGTACACATGAAGTTCCCACTGATCTTTAATCAATTTATTCTGCAATAAGCTGCAGAAATAGGTGGAGGATGGCGCTGCATTAAAATTCTGTTTCATTTCACTTCAAAAGTGCCTTTTAATGTCTGACATATTTACCTTTGAAAATGGACCTCTTTGAACGATTCCTTTGTTGGGATTTCCGGCTGTATAGTTCCTGGAAATATGTAGGAGAATACTAAGCAAACCATACTGACAAAAGTGAACTTTTGTTTGATTAACTCAAATGTTCTGTGTGGGGTATTAGAGACCTGCAGCCCTTTTAAACAGGTTAGAAAAATGACACATACTTCCACTTGGGGTCTCAGAGACTCTGGCTGTAAAGCATGGTTAATTACAACAGATTTTTATGAGGGCTATGTCTATGTGATTGGTATAGACAGTACTTTTTACACAACACTACCCTCCTGAATGCCAAATGAGTCTAACTGTATTTCTCTTTATGGAGTTTTACCCGTTTGTTCTAATGAGAAGTGAGACTAATGGGATTTAACCCCAGACTAAAGTAACATCACTTTGTAAGATACTGCACTGCCTTTTTCTTTTTAAATCTGTGAATGACTTTTTGGCAAACAAAACAAATCCTATATAAGCATTTTTTTCATGCAAAACTAATGTAACACACAAAGCATAAAACATTTCCTAATTTGGTGTCTATGACAGCTCTGGATAATATATATTTTTTAATACCATAAAATGTACATGCTCTGTTTGTAGCAAAGAAAAGGTTTACCACCTCAATACATGTCTCCATACTGGGCTTTAATAAGAAATAATCAAAAGGAAAAAAATTTAATATTTAAATAACAAAGAGAAAAATCAAATCAATGAGAGTAATTCCAGTTAAATTTATCCACAATGTCCATAAAATGTAGAATGCAAAGGTAGTAAAAAATGTTTAACACTTTCAGTTTTGCATTTTTAGCCCATGAGCATGGCACCACATAGAACATGAGCAGTCCCGGGAATCATTAATGTAAACAGTCTTAACAGAATAATATTAACAGTAAGAATACAATACCTGTTTTGTATAAACACTGAAAGTTGCAAATGCAGACTGTTCAGTGTTAAGTCAGAAACGTATGTTCAGAATCAATTTGGCTTTATACATATAATTTTTTTAATGGGAAAAACAATAGGCTTCATTTTTTAATTCCACTAACAGATTGCTGTAAAGGTTGCTAGCAATTGATTCCAGCATTACAAACAACAGGATTTAATCCATGTATTCTGCATAAATCATACACTAACCTTGAATGTTGCGCAGGCCAAACTTTCCATCTCTATTAAATCTGTGAATTATAATTAACATTGTCGGCATGTTCTGTATTAGTTACTGTGACCATATGCTCATTTCCCTCAGCTTCACAACAGCTGAATCAGTGGTCGTCTCTTTTAACCAGAAAACACAATATGACAGCATTTGGCAGGGCCTGTTTTCTCATCTTAATGCCACTGTGGGTGCCAAAGAGTCTCTGACTTTCTGATTAATTGGAGCAGAGCAGCAGTAGGTGGCAGTGTTGCTCTTCTGCAGTTCTCTGGCAGGTTTCTTGGCGTCTGCTAAGGCCCAACATTGATTAATTAGTTTATAAAATGTTGTGTAGACTTTGGTGTATTGGCTCTCGTCCTCTTTGGCTCTCCACCTCTGGTTGCAGACAGATTAACAGATAAATGGATCACCATAGAGTATTCCAATGTGTGGTGCAGCAGGAATCAATATCTATTGTCCAGTAATGGCTTCAGAAAAGAGACAAGAATCTCTCTTTTTCTTGTTTTCAGACCCTGCACCTATTCATCCCCCTATTTTCATACTGTCACACAGCATGGGATTGATCATTTTTGGAAAATGAATCACTTGAATATGTATAATAATGTGTTGTTATTATACATTAAAACAGCCAACTTAAGGATATTTTTAATGTCTATAATGACTGATGAATATACACTTTACTGTGAAAAAGGCTATTGTGTCTTCTGAATATTCATACAAGAGGTGATGGAAAACCTTTCAAGCTTTGCTAAATTGCCATTGGTTGTTAAGCATATTGTTAATTTCAATGAAAATTAATTTCCTTTCATTTCAATTTTGTAAGGTTAACTAACTTTGAATAGCTTACTGAGAGTCCACCATTATCATTAAATGTGTCCTGATTGGGATTGGCCTTGACTGAACAGTTTATATGCTTGAAATAGAATAGGAAATTGTGGGTGCAAACCTTCTGGGAAAATGATAAGGAGAATCCTCTCTTTTTAATGAATCAATTGTGTTTCCAGCAAAAGAAATTAATTACATACCTAAATATTGCTTATTGAAATAGACAAAGAAGTTAAACACTTGGCAATCGGTGGAGATAGAAAAGCACTTAATTTGTCATATAAATGAAATACTGAATGAAACATCATTAATTAGCAAGAACAATAAGAGTAGTTGTTTAAAGGATACAGTGAAGGGTAAAGGCATAGGCTCGTGATCAAAGCTGGTGAGCTGAACCAAACTTTGGTCTTTGAGATCAAACAAAAACACTTAAAACTAACAGCTCCGTCAACAATGAATAAACAGTACAATTATTCCCATTCATCACATACAGCGGTGCAATTGTCAGGAAGACGTGGCCACACAGATAGTTGCACTGTGTTTGTGCACACGTGTTAGTAGCTACCAGCTTGTCAGTCAAGTTGTTTAAGTCATGTCGTCTTGTAAATGCTGCATAAATACTTTCTTTGTCATTTTATTGGCTGTTAGCAGCCCCTCTGTATACCAAAGTCTGTCTCTGTTTCATAAATGTGTTTCTTTCCCTCCTTGTCAGAGTGGGATGATATGAAGATGTTAAGATTCTGTGAGTAACATGGACTGCTGAGTTTATCCTTCCTTCGCTAAGGAGAAAAAAAGTGTTATGACAGATGCTATGACTGTGTTTCCCTTCTTCCCTGACAACATGTTGTGCATTTTTATGCACACACACACATATATATATATATATATATAAACTCCTCAAACTTAACAACAAGTGAGGAGATTCTACAAATCTGTTCAAATTCTTCTACTGGATTGTTGAATAATTGCTGAAGCACTATTTGTATTAGCAGTCCAAAGTGCCCTCTTAAACCTAGCCTCTGACTCCTGGACAGCCTCTTTAAGAGAGTCACAGCATGAAGGTCATCACTAATTCAACACTCGGCACCCTGACCAAGCAACAAAAATGTCCCAGAGAAAGAAAAGAAAGCCTGTGTTAAACATGTTTAATACCAACCGTGTGTGGATCTAATCATGCCCATTCTCTTTGAAACCCTCAAAAATGGTAATTAATTTTTCATAGTGTGAATTAGAATCCTAATTTGGAAATGTGAGATCAAAAGAAACAATTTCAATAGCTGGCTAGTTGAAGTAATCCTTAGTGGCCAAGGACAAGAGGCTGTGGTATTCAAGATATTCCCAGTGGCAGCTTCACAGCAGAATTCAAAGAGGGATTTACTGTTTTGTTTTTTTTTGCTGAATCACATTAATAATCCATGTACCTATTAAACCATGGAAACACTCATATGAAGAATGAGTCATGCTTATTTTTTCTTTAAATTTATTTTATTTTTAGAACATGCTTCTCTTTTGAAAAGCACATTATTCTGCATTCCTGGACTGGTCTATGCACATCCCCATAGGTTGTACAGTACATGTCTGACAACGAGCTAAATGAGCAGAGCACCCATTCAGTGCATTGCAATAGGAGCAAATGCATTAGGTCGGGATCAGTTCTGCAGGCTGGATAGAAAGGTCGCTGAGGTTGTGAATCACAGTGGAATCCTAATCAGGCCTTGTTGCAACTCTAATTAATTACAGCCCAGAGGGCAAGAGATCATACAGAGACCTACAAGCTAGCACATTTGCAAACACTGACTCACACACACTCAGAAACACATGCACTTGAAAAGGGAAATTGTATCTTTGGATTGTCTTACGCCGCTGTACATGTATCAGTCTGTGACTTATTTGATGAGGTATTATATTCTACCAATTCAGTTTGTTGCCTCAGAAATTCCCTGTATTTTCAGAAAATGGCTTTTGACAATCTTTAGAGCACTTGCCTTGACTTGTTGCATCCAGCTGTTTTATGCATGTGGAACAGCAAGACAGTAAGAGTTTGCACTTGTGAAACCACAAGAGTCATGGTTGCTTTATAGACATGGATCAATTCAGAAATCGATGTCAGTTTCCTTCAGTATGACTTTCATTGGGGAAAATGGTGAGTCCAGAGAGAAACACTTCTTATCAGTTTTGAGGAACTTGACATTTTTATA
>JBBMJY010000002.1:7038056-7049316 GCA_037833715.1 Toxotes lorentzi | reverse complement strand
ATAATTTTTGAATTTTAAAGGTAGTTGGTGCAGCGTTTGTGGTTCTTGTGCCCTCAAAAAGTAACTGAACTCAGTAGTGAAATGCTCATACTAGCCCTAGATAAAAGACTTATCTTTGCAGTATAAAATATTAGCACTATTGACTACATAAAAAAAAAAAAAAAAAAAAAAATCTAGGTTTAGTATTGGATATTTCCCTTGTGTTTGCCGCAAACAACGTCAGAAACACCAGTATGTGGGAGCTCTGATTAGCATTGGAGAGGCCGGTCAGAGGCTTCCAGGGCAGCTCTGTTTGCAAACAGTAAGAAGAGCAAGGGCAAGCTAAAGCAGGAGATCACAAGGGTGTGTGTGTTTGTGTGTGAATGAGTACGTGTGCATGCATAATGACATCTCTCTAAATTAGACAGTGATGGGCAAAACTCTGCTGACTCAAATTCTTGAAGTCACTTCCAGATCATCAGTTTCTGTAAAATATCGTGATCTTTGACAGGCCTGAGATCAAAATAGTCTGATCAAAAAAAAAAAAAAAAAAAAACACATTAAGGTGATAAATCACTGATTAACAAAAAGGATGGCCAATGTGAATATGTTAACCTTGAGTTTAACATTTTTGCTAATGTGCTGACTAGGTGAAAAACTGTGACTTAACTTCAATAATGCCAAGTTCTCAAACTCATACTGATGCAGAGTACATATTTTCCTAATCGATTTGGGAGCAAATCCTCCACTGAAGGCAAACAAGACTTTAGTATTCATGGGGGCATGTGCGCCTCTCACTATGTTAATAATATTGTCTTCAGACAGGCTCAGGCTATAATGAGGATTCGCGAATTCAAATCACAGTCTGCTACATATGTCAATGCCATCAATATACCACAACTCGAGCGCTACCGTTCCCTCTCAATTTCTGACACAGGCCGACTTGTTGACTCTCCCCACCTCAACAAGGAAGCAGTAAGGAAGTTATCGGTGCTCCCTTCAGATAATGACAAGATGATGACTGGCCTCTGGCCCCGGCTCCATGGTTTACAGCAGAGCTGCTGGCAATCAAAGGTCATAAAAGGAAAAAAAATAGAGAAGAAAATGGAGAGTTGTGAGCACTACTGCTATTTATTATTTGTCAACATAACAGCAAGTGTGACGCAAGCAGAATTTGGTGGAACTCAATTCCTTCCGCTTTTAGAAAATGGTTTTACAATATTAATTTTTATAATGTCCATTCCAGTTTCTCTGTATGGCTTTTTGACAGTGTTCTCCCACAATGAGACCTCATCTTTGCTTTAACTATGTTTAATAGGATGGGTACATGACAATCAATCTACTTTAGCCTGCACGCTTTCTGTGTATTGAACAGTAAGTGTTTATGTAAATGAGAGACGGTTGGCAACTCTCCCTCTGATCTGGTCTCAATGGATATTAATTATTCACACGAAAAAGAAAGAGTTAAAGAAAGGATTGCTTTTACATCTTATCAGAAGCTTGTATGAATTGTGGTCTTTCATTATATATCATCATTATACTAAGGACTACTAAGCTGCAGTGTTCATTTGTTGCAATATCCCAAGGACTCTCTTCAAGCTTCCCAAGCTACTTCTCTCTTCTACGCTTTCACTTCTAAATAGTTACTTTGAAGAATGAACTTCAGGTCATTATAGCCAAAGTACTTGATTAATTAAGTAGTTAAAAGAGAAAGCTCAGAGCAATGGTTTGTTGCCTTTTGGTCAACGCTTGTTTGCTACTGTTTATTAAAAAGGATCCTTTGGGTGAGGAGACCTCTTAAATGGGGTTAGCGCTTGTTGAAAGCAGCATTTTGTGGTGAATAATTGTATTGCGGCTTTGAGCAAGCGTGTGCTTAAATGTTGGGATTGAACACCACCTGGGGTGTGTTTACCTGAGAAGGCTCTATCCCCCTTCTATCCTTCTTTTCTCCCTCTTACCGTCCATCCCTCCTCTCCTCCTCTCTAATCAGTCTGATAAAGGATATCCTCTGCAGTCCCCCAGCAATAGCTCCGCAGCAACAGATTAGACTGTCTGCACGTATGCACACACGTTGTCTGCTGCAGGGCCACTGGAAATGGGCAAGGAGAGACAGACAGAATTACAGATGGACAGAGGTACAAGCACCGGGCTGCAGATATAAAGTGCTCCCATCCAGAAACACAGATTGCTGATTTTTTCCCCCTCACATACAATAAAATACACACACTCTGGCAGGTGTAAGATGCATGGACATGAGAATGCCGTGCAAGCTGGCATACACACTAGAGTTAACAAACTCTCAGACGTGAAGTACTCCGCTAACAAGCGGAAGTGAGTGGCTCTGACAAATTGGTGTGTGCTGATGAATTGGTGCTTGTGTACTTTGGCTAACAACACTTGGAGTAATGAGCAGATTGCCCCTAAAGTAACCTCTGCATGCTGAGGTACAGAGATGGATGCTGCTGCCTCGGACAGCTGCAAGAGAGCTCACGTTAGCACATGTCGGTGTGTGTCTACAAGCACGTGCTTGAACCGCGTGTGTCTTTTGAAAGTTTGCAAGAGAACTAGGAGGATGAATGGGCTTCACATTTGAATGCATGTCCAGAATCCTCTCGGGGTCATCACAAATGTCCAGGACTTTTATGTGATCGCTCTAGCACCAGACTATTTGTGTGCCTATAAACACAGAGTAGAGCAGAAGAGCTTGTTCAATGGCTTTTACTATTCTGGGGATGGTGTTTGGAGACTGTTTGCTCATCTGCAAATGGCGAGCGAGATGCCAAGTCACAGACATTAGTAGATGATGTTTCTGATTTCAGACACGTTTTTATTTACTCTGAGCATGAAATTACACCACTCAAGCTGTTTGTGACACTAGAAAGCTTCTGAATTTGTAACCTCCTGGTGGCACTTGGAGGTCTCCAAAACCATTGTTCCTAAAATACACATGGCAGCATCTCTGCCTCTGTCACAAGCCTATCATATTTTACTTGCTATGGCTTTTATAACTTCATGGAAAAGGGCAGCAGAGAATAGTTTACAACAGTGCCTGTCTAAGGCTGTGTGTTCATTAAATGCACCAGCTTGCTGGTTTATGCGATTCTTTATCAAAACAATGAATGCAGGCATATTCTTTCTGAGGTATTTATGTTGGACAGTACATGTTCACTCAGAAAACACTCTCTCCATGTTGGCTCCCAAGTGAGACAAGACTTGCTGTGTGAATCAGCTTGTGCATCATTGTGCCCCCATTTAGCCTTCCCTGTGGCTGAATGGAAGCTGTTACAAGCTGAGATTCACACAACCTTGATAGCTGCTCAGCTTAAATCACACGCTTTTATGACCTAGCTTCCCACCCAGACACACTAGACTGAATAAGGTGGCATTCTTTATAATTGGAGAAATGCTGCAGCGGACCCACCTCTCACAGTATGGTGTCGTGGCTTTAGATTTACAGTGGGCAGAGTTATTAAAACACAAGCCAGTGGTGCCTTTTACGCATATGGCTGTTGGTTTCATGTGAGGCTGCAAATACATGACAAGGAGGACTTACACACTGATTCACAGTGTTGGCACCGTGATGGTCACAGCTCTCCTTGACCGCAGGTTTATTTAAACAATAAAAAACACACCACAACCGTTAAAAGTCAGAGGTAGTCATATTTAGAAAGTTACCTTGAAACAAAGAACAGGGCAGGTTATTTGAGTTGAGCAAAATGTCCAGGTACAGAGAGTGAAACCAAGCTGAGAAGTTTTTGTTGGCAAATTTGAAATCAAAATCGACGTGTACGATTACAGAATCATGTGGGGAAAGGTTAGAAAACTCTGCGTTATCATCCTAGGATCATGAGGAAGTTTTTATATTGTGAGTGCACCAGCTTTTATACATGTATGTGAATTCTCCTTAATAAGGTTCTGAACTTCATCAAGACACTCGGCATGGTGCTATTATCTGCAACCAGAGAGTCATGCAGGGCCCCAGTGGTTGATGGGATTAAGGAACAAAGAGAATCATGGGATTAGTCGGGTACGGTAGAGGGGCTGGAGTCTGGAAGGTGACCATTTTGTTTACCTTTGTCTTTATTCTTTTATTCCATTTCTTCTATGTTATGTTGTGACTCCCAGTCGGGGGGCGGGCGAAGAGTGATATCTTGTTTGGCTCCTGACAGCACCACTTGGAGAGGAAAATGAAAAGAGATGGTGATAACACAGAGACTCACGCATTCACACACACCTCCTGCCGGCCTGTCCACCGCACGCTGTTCATAGGGCAATTCAAGCCTGGCAATTTAGGGCTGAGTTAAAGTGGAGGGAAAAGCCTAAAATAGTGAGGCAAGGCAAAAGAGAGGGAAAGAGGAGAATAAAAAGACCTAGGGAGTGATTGGTGGAAAGGTGGGGGACAGATGTAATTTACAGACAACGGCAGGGAAGTGATGTAATTTTCTGGATGCAATTTGTTTGTGAGTGTGAGTGTGTGCATGCATGAGTTTGTCTGCGTGGTGTGTGAGGTGGGACAATGCAGATGCTAAAGTAGCCCTCCTGGATGGAGGGCTCATTGGCTGAGAGAAAGAAAACATCTTTTCATGATTTAATGGCTAGTTTCAGGATAAAAGTAAAGTTTTCATCATTGTTTATGGGCTTAACTAGTTTGATCACATACACATTTGTCTTCAGATGATATTAAATGAGCATTCATTGTAAAAGTGACGGTTGTCAAGTGACTAATATTTTCCCTTTCTCTTCTTGCTTTTCATCTTAACAACCCAGTGATAAAACAGCGAGTGTAATCTCTAGCAAATGAGCTTTACAATCTCAGAAGGACACAACTGATCAATGTAAATTGTGACTTTTATTTTGCCTTCTCTGTTGGACTCGCCAAACTATTGTTGTGTCGGAACAAAACTGTTTGATACATTGTGCTCCTGGCTGTCATGATAGACAATTAGTCTGACAGATGAATTAAAGAATATGAGGCCATTGTCTGCAGGAGATGGATCCCTCCTGCCTTAGCATATATCCATTTATAGGGGGTAGGAGGGGGGACTTATTTTTATATTATTGAAAGGAGAAACAATAAAACTTTAGAGTTTATCATAGAATGGTTTGATGGCAGCACTGTCAAAGTGAACTAAGGACATATTTATTTGAACTTTGAATTCAAACTTTGAATGCAGTGACACTGGACTCAAAGTCAGTTTAAAGGTCGGCAATGTTTTTCTTATTGTCAGCAAATCCCATTAACAGACTGAAACCAGTGATAAATTTATTTGACAAACAAGCGCGCGCCTGATATACTTAATTCTTCCGCTCTTGTCCAAAAACCATTAAAAACATGAACATGGGCACTGAGGTTTGTTTTGATTTGTGAATGAGATTTAGTTAATCCTCAACAAGTGCACCATTCGCCCAATGTTTTTCAGCCAGTGTGGGGCAGTGTAACAACTGTAAGGACAGCATTGGCATAGTATCACATTGTAAAGTTGATATGGCTACGCTGTTAGCAAAACGTTATCTAACATTCAGCAGACACTGAGCAGCTATAGCATTCCTTCTGACTAATGTTGAGTCAAATTTAAGTCCAGTATTGACTTTCCTTTTAGCTCTTTGTTGTTCTCCACCAACGTCTGAGCGAATTATCCGGCTCTTTAGCTTCTAAATGCTCCACTGACTTCACTGACTAGTCGCTAACTTTGTCTGTTTGCCATTTTGTGCTGAGCAGGCTGTGAACAACAGGTTTTCGATCGTATGTATTTCATGTATTGTTTTATGTATTGTTGGTTTTGCATTTGTTGACAGAATTGCTTGCAGACACAGTAAATGTGAACAACTTCCATCACTAAATTTTCAAATGTTTAAACCTTCTTCCTCACTGGAGTCTCCTTGTCCCTCTTGATCACCCGGTCCATTCTCTAACCTTTAATTAAAATCAGGATTTAAGATGTGTCTCACATTTAACTCTTTCCTCCATAACTGTGACTTATGGTGACAAATTAATCTGAATGAAGCTGGTGATGTCATATGGTCACCATAAACATTGCAGGGCCGCCACCTGTTGTTAAACTGTCTTCTCACCTCATCCTTCACTGATTATGTCGACAGCAGGTCAGCTACAAGGTTAGAGGGTGTTAGACTGAAAAGACAGATTCTGTTAGTTACACCTCCTGCTGGTTTCTGTGTTAAATGAGCTTGATGATCATCATGTGACTGAGTAGTTGATATAGTAAATCCTGTTCCCAGAGGTTACAGTGAAAGGCAGATATATTACAAAACCCCTCATAATCTGCTCAGATAATTGCGTAGTTTAAAATAAAACCATATAACCAATCAGGGATATGAACCAATTTTAAAGGTGTAAACACACAGGTCACGACCTCATGAAATCACAAAATCTATGCAGGCGAGTAGATTTTATTTGAGCATTCACCTGAAGATAAGACGGTGTTTATTGGCTCCTCTTGTGACCTCCTCGTCCTTGTGAATCTCAGCGGGACTGTTAGTGTCTTGATGGAAGGTTACCGCCTAGTAAAAAACAGTCAGCCTCTGCAACAACAACTTTATAGAACACCTGTGGGAGCGAGATTTTATGAGCTCATTGGCTGCATGATTTTACATTTTCGAGTTGGCAAAGTGACATATGCTGCAGGAAACAAACACAGAGTCCTCGAGACACTGCATCCGAACCTGACAAGCAGCGCGCAGATTGGCGATAGGCTGGAGTGGAGTGCTGTGACCTTTATTGTTTTTCTGATACAGCACATCCAAGATTTTTAAAAGGGAAGTACATTTCAGTAGTGATTTTGAACCACGGGACCAATTCTCATGACGAGCATTTGATGATTATGCACTAACCACAATTGAATCATTACATTTCTCCACAATCAAAGTCAAACTGATGAGTCAACAACAGTTAACCACAATGTTAATACTCAATTAGCATGGCTTTTTTTTTAACAGCCTCCAATAAATATGCCCATTTGCATGTATTTTGCATAACCAAGCTGGCGGGTGCTGACTTAGAAGAGCAGTAGTTATATATTTCCTTGCAGCAGAGCACCTCAATTCTTTTGGGGGCAGTTGAAATTCTGCAGGGGCCCGGTTTTCATTTTCATGGCTGCATTTACATGCTGTCCTACTGTCTGCCCCTTTGAGTTATTTCGGGTGGCTTTATCACCTGAAATAAAGCAGAGATAAATGTTGCTGAGAAAGTGTAAAACACAGGCCCCTCAACACTGTGTATGTGCGTGTGTGTGAGTGTACGGGAAGGTTTATGTGTGCGTGCATGTATGGGTTATTTAATGCTCTAAATCTTGAGCCTGTATGTGTGTGTAAACTATAAGCATTCTGCAGACTCGGCTTCTCACGCCGTTCTCGTGGTTCTGCTGAGGATGCACTTTTGGCTCGGGGGTTGCAGGAAGTCACTGTCTGACAGAGCGCACACATGCACACACATACATACAGATCCGCCTGTGTGCGGATGTACCTTTCCTGACATTTGACACAGATATGGATCCAGCTGCCACTAAAAGAAGTCCATTCCCCTGGTGACATTTACCTGGGGTTACCAGAAATCATTAGTTAAGGTCAGTTTCATAACTTGTGAAAAGGGGATAACACACTTGACTCTATCTATAGTACTCCACTGTGCTGTATAGCTCGATACACAGTATAGCTATGTGGGTGGGTGCACTGAGCAAATATGCCCTCTGAAAAATGATCTGGCACATTCTGATGAACACTGTGTGAGGAAAATATCTGTAGAAATACAGCTCTTGTCCTCTAACAGAACCGTGCTTATACTGGAATTTGAAAACCCATTCTCACTGTATTACGGCTCTAGAGTCTGTTTGCTTGCACCTATGGTGCCTTTGTTATCTTGTTTGTACTTAAACAGTTTTTCCCAGACTTGAGCTCCTTTATTTGGGGATGTTTTGGTGAACTTTTGAGCTCTCCTGAGAGGCTAACTCCGCTCCCTCTGAAAACACAACTCTGGAGAATAACAGGGGAAAATCAAAGCGTTGCACTCAGAAATATATGGTAAATACAAACACAGGAGTTCTGTATTGGTGATGTATGTGTGTCTATATATTTCGCAACTGAGAGGTAATGAGTACCGGTGGATGGATTTAGAAGAGGCTGATGCACAGAGGTCTTGCTGAATGATTATTCTTCAGACTAACTTGCTATATTCCTCATAGATAGGACAAAACACTTGATATCCCCCATTTCCCCCTTTTTCAGTCCATACATACACAAGCCTGATTTCTCACAATATGTCTACTTCGAGCATTCACTGACTTGGGATTCATTGAGGTTTGCTATGGTGCATAGTAATAAGGAAGTCTGTGGACAAAAGAAAACTCAACCTTCACAGCTCACAGATGCAAATGGTTTCATTGGAAAGCAACCTCATTGGCTCAGTCAGAATCAGTTGACAGGAAGGGACACATATATTCTGATCATGTACCATTGGCGTAAGTTATTTCTTTCTCTCTCCCCCTTTTTCCAGTGATCCATGTCTCGACTGGCCGGATTCGAGTGTCCGTGCAGACTCATAAGTGGTTAACTGAGGGCTGTGGCGGATCACCAATCATTTAATGACACAACATGAAGCAACACCAGGACATAATGTAATATCACAGCAACATCCAATTTAATCATACCTGGGGGGTAATTGATGGGAAAGGCAGAGAAACAGTGACACAAGTTAAATCCTATAAAGAAAATGCAAGCGACAGATTTTGCGGGTAGTGGTATAATATAAGATAAACTACCATTCTTAACAGACTTCTTTACTGTTCTTTCTGCCCACACATATGCACAATGTCTGCATCTACATGTATCTACAATTGCTTACAGCTGAGGGGAACAGATCGTTACTGCTGAAAACTGAAATTCTTGCTTATATATGCAACCCTAACTCTTCTCATCTGATGCAAATATTTTGTATTCCAGCACTAGAGAGACAGAGGGAGACAGCATAAGATGCTTTTTGTTTGCCAAGCTTTGCAGAGCCGAGCAGAGTGTGGACCCTTTGCCAAGCCACGCAAGGCAGGGCTGTACCAGACTGGACTGGTTTCCCCTTGTCGTGTCACTGTGACTCCACATGTATTGTTTGGGAGGGGAGAAATGGATACAGGCAGATAGGATGCTGGCTATGCATGCTTTAGGCTGTGTAGAAAGGCTTCTTCTTCTCTACTCAGCAGTTCCTAAGGCTTGTGGAAAACAAACTCTGTTCCAGTCCGGCACAAAAGACATTTCCTCTCTGTCGCCACAGTTTTCTGTTTTTGTTGGGGCTGAAATAGCCTTTCAGTGGATACAAACTCATTCTGTTATCTATCATGCTACCATACAGTATGGTGTACATGTCATTGTAAGTGTACACACAGAGTGATGGGAAGATGTGTTCCAGAAAATGAAACTGCACTCTCAATTGAGAAACAACAAGCACTAAGATTCAGGGAATCCTGCTCTTTGGGCAGAGAAGAAACATAAGTAAAGGCTCAGGGAGGTGATGGAGACGATGACTGAGGAATTTAAAGGATGTCTCAGTGTGCACCCTCCCTGTGGTGAGTAGAATAAAACACTGTTCCAAATTGCGTATTTAAATGATTTGATAATTACATGGTTAGACTCCTAATTAAGGTTACAAACCTTCAACGTTAATATCAAAATTTAACTTAACAGTGATGTGACGATTAAGTACTGTAACCCCTATTTTCAATGTGCAGTGAATTACAATTAAACACTTCTGCCTGGCCACAGGTTCCAGAAGTGATTTTCCCCATTCTATATTACCGTTTCAATTTTCTCTTTAAATACTGAAACACTGAAACTCTCCTAGATCATGTAAAGTCCCTATAGGATATATATGTTATGTCGACCTGTTTAAATCATTTCAGCTCAGTTTCTGAGAAATCACATTTTGTCCATAGTTTTGGCATCGTCGGTGCCCACAAGCCTAAGCTGCCATTGCCGTGAAGATGCGAACAGTCAGAGGGGCAGTCAATTGGAGGGGCAGGGAATTCAAAACACTTCGTTGTTACAGTTGAGAATAAATCATGGAGCCATGAATTCACCCACAAATGACCCAGAATTTCAATGTAAATTGATTTGAACTGCAGATTGTGTTTTTAGCTTCCATCTGCTGTTAGTGGTGCTCATCACGTAATTTTAAGCCCTGTGATTGCATACTTGTACCTCACCCTTGAAGTTTTATTGTACACACGCTTGTATGTTGGATTTGTACCTGATGTATACCATGGAAGTGCTCCATCAGTGAGTCACGTAACATTGTCTATGACAAAAATGAACGGGACATTAGCTTCCAGAATCAGTGGAGCCCAAATAGCTCATCCTGCTTTGCAACTCTCTTTAGGCCACTTGGCAAATTCATGTCTAAATATGTCATTCAACTAACTTTGTATGCACTGCATTGCCTCGGAAATCGGCCTTTGTTGGCGTTTTGTCCGAAGACACAGTCAGAGTCTACAGCCATGCTAGTGGTCTGTGAGGCTGCAATGAGATGTTGCTTTGAGCTAAAAATGCTAAAATGTCAGCATGCTAATATATTGATTTTATTGCAGGTATGTTGTTTACCATGTTCACCATCTCAGTTTAGCTTGTTAAGATGCTAGCTAACGTTTGCTAATTAGCTGTAAATTCTAACACCACACTAAAGCTGCTGTAAAGGATCGCTGAGGCTGATGGGAATTTTGCAGGCACTTGGTGATAAACCAAAGTGTTGGACAAATTAAATCTTTGACTAAATGATGGTATTAAATGAAAGGCAAAGGAATAACCAGAGTCATTACAATTCACGCTAATCCAATAGTCGAGATATGAGGCCAAAAATGGCAACTTGCTCATATATCGTGAAAAGCAGTTTGTTTGTTTTGCCTGTCTGGCTCTCTGATTGTTCTGCTCTATATGCATTTATCCCCAGGACTTGAATAAAATGATAATCATCCTGCTGGAAACACTTTAATACAGAGATATCTCCATCATAAACACATAGACACACCCTGCACATAAACTTTGGAAAAACAAGTGAATGCGTTCTAAAACTGATCCAGATAAAATGAAACAGTAGTGAGGTTATTGAGAGGACATTGGTGAATTCAGTGCATTTATTGTTTTTAGCAGTTTATGTCAGCTGTTTTGTACAGATATCCCTGCAAGTAGTTTGTCCGGGGGGGGGGGGGGGGGGGGGGTTCTCATCTTTTCTTCCCAACAAAGCCCCAATGGCTGTTTTTTTTTCTTCCTCCTTCCTTTGGAAGGGTAG
>JBBMJY010000002.1:7003852-7034446 GCA_037833715.1 Toxotes lorentzi | reverse complement strand
ACACACACACACACACACACACACACACACACACACACACACACACACACACACACACACACACACACACTCCTATGAGTCCATCCATCCATCTCCTTGGCATGACTGTTCCTCTCTTGTTATTTTATGTTCAAATCCATCAGCTATGAGTAAAACGGCAATTACACCCGGCCATCGATGCAGCCAGCAGACAGAGTCAGAATTATGGCATGGTGCAGCGCTGCAAATTGCTATTAAAGTTCCTTTTTTTTCCCTCTACAGGAGGGGGAGCAAGTACAGAGTAATGGACGCTCATCATAAGTCACATCATTAGGATAGATTTAGTCATCTCACGGTTTTAATTGCAGCCTGCAAATTTTCCATACATGCGAAGGGTATCCCGCAGAGTTTGAGTTGTGGTTTTCCTCTAACTTCCCACTTTGCTTCTGAAGTCAGAGCTCCCACTTTGTCTTAACTGACTGTGCTGCCTCTGCCTACTTTTATCACAGCTTTCAGTTTTTTCTTATAATTTTAACCACATATTTCCTCGGGAAGTTATTTGCTGTCCATCGGCACCAGCTGGGATGCATCGTTACTGATTTACAAGCTGACTTTGCAGGATCTCATCAGGGATAATGCACGCTAAAAGGTGAAACTGCAAAAATGAAATATAACTTTGTGCATGATACATGAAACTCTGCGAGAACAGTCCCCAGTTTAATTACTTAATGAGCAACAGAATAACCTACTAGCATCATGGGTAGATGGGAAAAAAAAAACCCAAAACAAAACAGCGTACAGTCAAAAAAAAGAGACTGTGATTGAGGATAGATGGAAGGAAAGGTGAAGTGATGAGCGGTGTCCTATAAGCCAGTGCTCGAGGAGATGGATGGTGTGTGTGTGGGTGGAGTTGTCCTTGGTGTGGTGCTGATTGTGTATAAGGTGGTGCTCAGCAGGACAGATGGTGCTAGTGGGCAGATGAGTGAATAATGATGTTTCACCACAGTGCAGTAATTACCTGCTCCTAGGCTCTCTCTGCGGTCCACACGGCCGCATGCACGCGTGCATACGGGTTCTTGCACAAACACACACACACACACACACATTCATGCATGCTCATGAATCTTTATGCTACTGTACACGTATACTGTTCATGCACAAATACCAACACATACGGTACAATACTGACAACACCGTTCTCCCCCTTGATTAAGAGACACATCTGATTCAACACTCTTGTGTGTACTTGGTGATGTGAAGTGTGTGAGAGAGTTAAACACACATCTTACATCAGGCTAAATCTATGCACCTGCAGGTGAAATCACCCCACTGAAATACGAGGGTATGGTGATTTTATATCCCCAGCTCCAGAAAGTGCTGGGTTACTTAATGAATCCCGCTGTTGGAGTTCAGCATCTGAAAAAAAACATATATCTATAATGCAGTGATGTAGATAGATCACAGCCACATAGTAAAGCACACTCTCTGCACCTGTGGGAGATACGTGACATTGCCCAAACAGATAGGAAACATCGCAATCATCTGACATGAATCTTGGTCTGGTTCTGTTTCATTTGTGTTTACAGTGCAGTAGCTGAAGTTTCATTGTGCCTGATGTAGTTTCTAATGTTTATTCTAACAAATTCTACTTTTTGGGCATTTTCGCACAACAGAAGGGAAAAAAAGCAAAATAAATCTGACCCACACTCGGCCCATATGCTTTTTTTCCCCTCTGGCCCACCATCCACCCGGTTCCGTGGCCCGAGTCTGGCCCGTATATGGCATGATTGTAAGATTCTTCCTCCACATTTACACAGATACACAGAAAGTCTTCCGGCTGTCAGCCAGCACCAGAGAATAACAGCCGAAATCAGCCCAGATGTGATAGTATATGGGCCAGACTCATGCCGAGGACTCAGGGATATGTTGGGCCAGAAGTTTCATTACTTCACTTATCAACCCAAGTCTCTCAATAAAGTATAACTGGAGGCAAACATTATTTCTTTCATCTTTTTTAAAGCTTCTCTAATCAGTATTTCTGTTCTACTAACTTGTTTTGGTTTTTCACTCAGCAGCAGGCACGGCCATGTTCAGGCAATGACAGCACTTAAGATTAGGGAAATATTTTGGTCTGTTTTAATTCACAAAAAGTTAACAGTGACTTCTGACACAAAGGGCTAATTATCATGTAGCAAAAAGAGTGTGCGATTTGTAAAGCACAGCACTTCGATGGTAGCTCAGTTTGTCAGGTTGACTCAGTTTATGTGAAAATCGCAAACAGTGTGTGAAAGTTAGACCTCAGAAAAGTTAAACCGGTGGAGGAAGAAAGATGGACTTGTGGTACGTGATGAATTAATGACCCTGCCACACACTGAGACACACAATGGAGCTGGCAGGCCAGTCAATGGCAAGACTACCAAACAGAGGTTTTTTTTTTTTTGTTTTTTTTTTTTGTGCTGCTGAACTTATTGGGAAAACACTCTGTGTTTCACATGTCCAGTTGTGCCCTGCTCCTCAATGCTGCCAGTTCCCTCTCTCTACCCTGTGTCTTGTCCGGGGTACAGATGAGTAAGGATTTTGTTTCATCAAGAATGAGCCAGATTTTGTTTTTAACTTTATTTATTTACTTGTTTTCTTATTTATTGGGGCACAACAAAATATTGCTGTTGCCCCAGTAAATGAGGTTTAACAGCACTCTCTACAGAGACACGGGGGAGAGAGATATTTCCCTAAATGATTAATGCTCAACTATCTGAGCTTCACAAAACACTTTGTAAGAAGCACCAAAGTGTGTCAGAGCACCATGGGTCACGCAGAAAACCAACATCACTGTGACAGCTTACAATACATCAGGCACCTCGTCAGCTGCAGAATCGTTCTGTCCTTCAGGTGTAGAACCGTTAAAGCAAGCTTGTATTCACACAGTCAGTTTATTTACCATGTTGCGTAGCCTGCACTAATGGATTCTCGTGGATACAGAATATTTTATTTTGTTTGCATTTTCTCTCTCTGAAATTTCAACGTGCTGTCAGCTCATTTGCATAGAGTTTGGGTTACTGGTGTAGCTTGACACTGGGGATTTGTTGGTGGTATATTCTTCTGACATGTAAACCAGTGTTTATAAAATATTTCTTTGCTGTATTATAAATTGAGAAAAACACTGGCGCAAAATGGAAAAAGTCCTAAAAGTTTGGTTCGAGTTTCAGTTTCATCTTGTGTTTTTTTTTTATTTTATTTTTTTTATGATCAATCCTTTGGGTTTAGTGAACAAAGAAACACACCCAAACACACACACACACACATTACCAGACACCAGCTGACTGGATTTTAGAGCTGATAAAATATTTAAGGTAGTTGCTCCAGCACCGATTACTCCCAGGTGCTATTATGTGGAATTTTTAATAAATCTCTCGGTTGAGCTGGATTTAAGAGTCACCCCTTAATCCAACTCTGTTCTCATTCAGCCTTATTCACAAGATTGTGTTCAAGTGGAATATTGTTTCAGTTGTTAAATATCAGTTTCTCCATGCTTTGAAGAGTACTGTTTCTAGGTTGAAAAAAAAAAGTTTGAAAAAACTCTGGAGTCTGGTGTGGCATGCCTATTTCCACTGCTGCTCTGGATCGAAGACATGCACATGGTGAATTGAAAATAAATTCTTGCTACACTTTTGAATTCAGGTGGAGTTTGAGGATGTGTCTTTGCAGAAAAACTAAAAGTTAAAGCTGGACTAGTCAATATTTTTATCACAGCATGCATGCATGCAATATAAAAGATGTTGCTTGAAGTGACAAGCATAGAAATATCACACAGTGGCATTCCCCTCAGCTTCTATGAGTGTGTTAGCATGTTTCTGTTCACTGTTTTGCTTTTATGTCTCGCAACTTTAGTGTTTGTACCCGTGGAGCACTGACCAGCAGACACACAAAATTAGCATCTAGCAAAGGAACATGGGAACACAGGGGAGCATTTAGCAGCTCAAGAGTTAGTGGAGCCCAAGACATTACATTTACATTTGTCAACTGGACACAAACATGACTCAAATGCTTATGTTGCTCCACATCTTTTGGATATGTAACAAGGCAACTGTTCACTACACAGCTGTAAAAGGTGATAATATGTCAATGTCAATGTTTACTGCTGACCAAACTTTCCAAAAGCCAATTAATGCAGACTTCCATTAAAATGTCTTATTAAATTTTACTTTAAAGACAAGACCTTTCAATATAACAGAGAGAAACCCAGCATTTCCCACCACGGGCAAGCACAAGAAGAGGAAAAACTCCCTTTTAACTCCCTTGAATATGGTGATGTGACTGCAATAACTGTCATCTTTTAAATCCAGTAACTACAGCACAAAATCCCAGGACTGGCGAGTCTTAGATACTCCACACATCATTTAGGAGCTGGTTTCCAGAGTTATATGTGCTACCTCATTAAATAAAGGCTCACATCTACAGTACATATGCAAGGCAGTGTATCACTTGCAGGTCACCAGTTAGCTACTCTACATTCTGCAGCTGTAGTCCCCTGGTCCAGACAGAAACCACTTCATCAAAATCAGCTGCAGGAAAGTCACACAAATTACCCACAGGAACCTACTACAGAGCTTGAAATAGCAATCAATTTCACCGCTATCACAGCTGATGTCATATGCGGTAAACACTACTGTGCATAGCTTATGCTAATAGCTGAGAGAGGGAGGAAGGGGCGGGAGAGAGATGGTCCTTAGATGATAATGTTCTTTATTGTGGTTGGCTAAGTGATGGGTACCGGTGGACAATGCCAAATAAATTTGCCCTTGGGACACAATTGTAGACTCTAAACAGTGGATCACTTGTAATAATGATCTACACAGCTGACTGTAGATCATAGGATTATAGCTTTCTTCTGCAATTCATAGACCTCAGGGGTATTTTCTTCAAAACATCTTAAAGACAACAGAGGGGATCATGTTAACACTTTGTAGATTTCTAACAACAGCTGTAATTGCCATCTTGTTTTCAATGTGCAATCTCCGAGAAATCCGTTGTTTTTTTTTTTGTTTTTTTTTTTAAATCTCTCATCTATTATGATCAAATACTAGTGCAATCTCACATCATTAACGAGGTCTATCGCTTTGGTGGCTCTTCACAAGTTTGTTGGCTGCAGCAGTTCTAACAGGATTTTTCTGTCTCTGCTAATGCAGGCTCGGGCTACGAAAAGACAGAGGATGAAATGAAAATTGGGTTTTGTTTCTCTCACACCATTTTTTGGAAATGAGAAAATGAAATCAGCTGTCAGGGTGTTTGTGATTAGGCTTAAATCTGGATGAGAAGATGTGCGGCTCTGAGCCTGCCGAGGCGATGATGACCTGTCAATAAGCTAGGCTGCAGAGCACAAGTACATCCTCATGTGATCCTCCTCCACCTCCTTCCCTGTCTCCTCTCACTCTCGGGGGGGATGTATCCTCATCTCAAAGGCCACTGCGTCACTCACTCGACACAAGCTATTTGCAGGAGAGTCTGTTCCTCCCTCTGATTTCAACCTCTTTTCATCTTTGCTCTCTCATTCCCCGTAGGCTATGTAGTGTTGGTGGACTTGTTGCAGATATACCATACTCTCTCTCGTCAACACAACAGACCCTTCTATATCTCCTAGGAGCATCACAGAAAGCTCCCTAGAAGATACCTCAAAGTGGTGCGCATCTGTAGCTGCTGAGCTGTCGTGAGCTGCTTGAGTGAAGTAGTGTGTTGGATAAAAGTGAGTGTACCACCTGCATTTAAGGCAAGAGCAGGCAAAAAAAAAAAACAGCATGCAGTTTATCCACTTTTGACAGTATTCCTAACTGTTCTTAACTACAAGTGTATAATTTGAGACAGTTTTCTTCAATCAACCGCGCAATCTTTTGCTACAGGTATGAAGAACAGATGAGCAAGGGATCTAAGTGTTCCAACATCGATTTCTTTTGCAGTCACCTCAAAGTAGATCTTTTGTTGATGCTGTAAAAAAATCATAAATTGGACTTTGACAGGTTTACTTCTCTTTTTTTTGGGTCAGAAAACTACTCAGACTATTTTTGCTTTGACATGAAGACATATGAACACGGACATACACACTAACAGGTGGGACATGTGTGGAAAGATAGAGGATGGAGGGGGTGAAGGGTGGTAGAGGCATGTGTGTGAGAGTGTGTGTCTGTGCCCCTTCCTGGACTGATCTGTAACTAAAGTGGCAGGTCTGATCTTCTAAAGGTCATCCATGACATCAGGACTGGGCTGCTTTGGGCTTGATGCGTATTGGTGCTGATAGCTGCACCACTGGTGAAAACTCTGTCCTCTCTCTCTTTGCTTCTCTCTCTCCTTCACTTTTATTCCCCGACTCACACACACACACACACACACACACATAAGGACATGAGCATGTGCGTAAGCAAGCCTCAGGTATTTAGCGTGTCTGAAAAGGTCAGTCCCCGCTCATTCACTCTCTTTACTGCTGACCAGTGAGAGTGTACTATAAAAGCTTTCCTGATGTCCTGTCATGCAGGAGGATGTGTGTGAGTGTTTGTGATTGTGTGTGTGTGTGTGTGTGTGTGTGCCATTCAGACTCCTTTCACTGGAGCAAGAGTTAGGAGAGGGACAAGTCAGGTCAAAGTCAGCACAACAAACACTCTTAGGCTAATAGAGACTTGCACCTTTCATCAGGCACATCTTTGTTGTAGCTGACATTTTGGCTATTATACAGCCCTAAAAGAATAGCTGGACATTTTTGGAAAATATGCTTATTTGCTTTCTTGCAGAGAGTTAGACGAGACAACTGATACCACTGGCACGCCATGAATTGTAAAATAGTAATTTAGTGAATTCTAAATAGTTTCCTCAAAGGAAACACTGAGTTTTGTTGTTGGCAGCTTAGCATCAATGAGTGGATGAAACTGATTTTTGTTGAAAACAGAAACTCCAGCCAAGTGGTGAGTATGACATGACTGTTGTACTGATGGAAGTAGTGCTGTGGAAATGTGCTTCATCAACTTACCATGTGAGAGCATGGAGAGATTACTGAATGGACCCAGGGACCCAAAGGGTCAGGGAGGACCCTGTACTGGAGTCTCTGTTTGAAGCGACTGTTTTATTTCCGATTGAAATCCACAAAGAGATGCAAAACAACCACAAAGAGATCTGAAATGAACATAGCTCAAAGACAGTCTGGCAGAGGACAAGTGGAAATGGACCGGTAGATATAATGGGAAAACTAATGGGGGACTGGGGAACAGATGAGCAGGTGAGTGGGGAGGAGGAGCAGGTCAGGTCAGGTGGTTCTACTGGCAGGAGAGGCAGGCAGGTGGGAGTAGCAGGGTCTGGAATGACAGCAGGATTACAACATGTATGCACAAGCAACTGGACTGAATGAATGAAAGGTTGTCATGAAACCATGACAGATGTCCATTGTTGTACACTACAGGTAATGTCAGCCCCCTAAACGTTTTTTTTTTTCTCCAGCCTTAATTCACAAGAGCTGCAAAACAGCATTAGCTCAGAAGCTCTTCCTTCTTTGAATACTGTTAAAGGTCTTTTATGAATTGCCTTAAAGGAACCATGTTGCTGTTTTACATAATCCTTAGCTTTTATCTCCGGTATGGCCTGTATGCGTCCTCTTTAACTATCTCCCTTGTGCTGCTTCTAAGTAGTCTATGTGTTCTATGGTGGAGTTGTTTTTCTTTTTTTAATGTGAAACTGCTTCTGCTGCCATCTTGATCAGGACTCTCTGGAAGAAGAGATCCTTTATCTCAATGGGATCTTTCCGGCTAAATTAAGGATAAATAAATATTATGCTGGAGGCTGCTGGCACCAGTGTCATATTTAATTAACAGTTATCTTCTGAAACGTCCAGCTGTCTCTTCAATGCAGATAAGTACATCTCTATTATTCTATTAAGATGTATTGTGAAAATATGTTTTAGTGTACAGTGTTGGTCATGCTTGCTGGTGATCATAAAAAGAAAATGGAAGGAGAAACGCTTTAATGCTGTTTCTGGTGTGTTTAGTTGTTTTACTTTAAGAGGAGGCAGGAGGCCTTTAGAGGGGACGTGCAAATACATGAAAGTGTTTCCCTTTGTTGGCCTTAAGTACCCTTATAGTCCCCCCCCCCACTCCCACCGCCCTACGCCTGCCTGGTCTGTGCTCACCATATTTGTTTTGTGCATCTCAAGGAACAGCAGAACACTACTCAGTCAAATTAAAGTGAAAAGCAGAGTGGCGAAGACGAGGACTTTCCGTTAATGTTAAGTAGCTTTTGCCCCACTGGGGGCCCCAGAAGCACAGAGTGCTCTAATGTCAGATGCAGCTCAAGAATGGAGTGGCTGGACTTCACCATGGCAACCGTACTCATCAAGCATTTACCCAGGATGCTTGTTGTTGCTCTGGTATTACTTTTCCCCCTAATCCACAGAAGTTTCTGGCCACTGAGAGGTTTATGTGTCTTTGTTTTGTCCTCTCGTGCTTTCTGCTGAGAATGATGAAATTTAGAGACATTTTTGTTTAACCTTCAAAAACTATGATGTAGGGACTGTTGCTGCCGCCACCCATTTTAGGAAAGCTGTATACACCCCCCCACCTGACTACCACCACACACACACACACATGCACACAGTCTATCTCCCTTTCCCTCACTGTCAGCTTGTGTCATGATGAAGGCTCTGTCACTCCGTCCTTATTACCAGTAGCGAGGTCAGTGCAAGTTCACCCATTACATCACTCAGACTCTGACAGCAGCAGCACTTTCTGCTAAGAGAGAAGAAGGAACAGACGTATTGAGAGAGGGAGAGAGGGAAAGAGAGAAATGATTCTAGTTTATGGGGGCAGTATCCATCGAAGAAGCCCCGTCTCCCACTGCCAGCCATTGTTGGTGTGAACTGAAGGAGTCAGTCAACCAGCTGAGTCTTGTCTGTGTTTGCCTGCCATTTATTGAGATGTGGAGGCGCGGAGGAAGAGAGGAACGAGAGCAGTACAGCACATATCACAAGCTTGAGCCTGAGTGCTTCTGTGTCCAGAATACCAAACGATAAAAAATAAAAAATCACTCAGAAAAGAAAAGCAGCACAGACAGAGAAAGAAAGGATCTACCATATGCTTTTACAGGAGACTATGTACCATTTGTTGTTATCGAAACATCAGAGGGGCATTGATTTCCAAGGAACTGGATATGGGGAGCCATATTTTTCCACTTTACCTTTTCAAGTGTTTGTTTGAGGAGCGGCTATTGAAATTCTTCCTCTCCTGCACTATTTTCATCACACCTGGAGGGCATCCAGCACTGCTGTTGAGCATATGTAAGCTGCTAACCATTTTTCCCATGCTTCCATTTCTTTTTTTTTTTTTTTTTTTACCTTTCCCACTTGATCAATCACTTTTTTATTCAACATGACCTCTATTGTGAGCATGTATTTCACTCCTCTTTCCAGGACCTGCCTTCCATCGCTCTTTACTTTTGACTTCTTCCCCCTTGACTTCTCACTTTGCTTGCCTGCCACTCTTTCACGCTCCGTAGGAGAAAGGTAGCTCTGCTGAGATACCTGCACCTTGGTTTCTCTCTAAATTCTTTTATCTCCCCAGGTAACCACACCTTCTCCTCCATCTCTTCCTGTGGCTTCCTTCCCCCCCTTCCTCTTCTCTTCTCTCTTCTTTTGAAAGGCATAAGCCACAAAGAGAGTCATAGTGCAACACAGAGGTCCCCTACTCGCCTGGAGAGAAATGCGGGATAGAGAAAGGCCAAACTTTGTTTTATTATTGACATAATCCTAAAAGCTTGTGCCTGTGAAGCCGGATCAATTTTCCGCACCTTATCCTATTATTAAAAGCTGGCCTGAGGGCTAAGGAGACCAGATCTTACATGGAGAAACAGAAGAAGAGGAAAACATGCAGCAAGACACATGGAGACACACAAACACCAACCCTCTCTCCAGCCAGCTCTAGCTGATAAAACATGTATCTAGTATGAATTAGATTTTCCAATACTGTCATTAATAGATGAGCTAGCTGGGGCTGAGGTTGAGGCCCGTGCAGCAGGCAGGCCTGCTGTAATACTCATGGACAGCAGTGAAGATAGAGACAATCACGGCTGCTATGAACAACACTTCATCACTGTCACGTTTGGGCAGAATTCAATTTGCAGATGTCGACCCCAACCCCCCCACCCCCGCTGTCTCTGCACCACGTCTGGATTGTGAGAAAGACACACGCATATACACGTGTGCGCGCAAAACCCCAGCCCATACATAAATGGTGCATGCTTGCTTGTTATGTGCTTCTTACAGTACAGAATCACATCAGGCAGATAACTGGTGCTGCTCAGAATAGTCTGGGGAAAGAGGGGGTTGAAGAGGAAAAGAGCTGCACTCCAAACCCTTTGTGGTCCATACACATGATCAATGTGCTCTTTTGTTCGCTTCCTGTTTTTGCAGTACAGTATGGTGTGAGTGGTGTATCACACGCAATGTAGAAAAGAGAATTTATACCAGAAATGTACATCTGTGCCCCAAAGCATTAAACTAAAAAAACAAAAACAAAAAAATAAAACATTTAAAACCAGGGCAACTTGTTTCTTTAAACTGCATGCACACAATGTGTAATCAGTAATCAGAGCGATCTTTCACTGCGGGCTGTGAAGTTTGAAAGCAGTTTAGTGGGCATTTTCTTAACAACAATAAAAGACAGAATTTATGATTTTCTTAATAGTTTGATTTAGCAGACTCCTGAAAATTGCAGACAAGGAAACAGCCGAGTATAAAAAGAAATCACCCATCCTACAATTAACATAAATGATGGAAAGTTTAATCAACCAACAGCAAATTATGATGTGACACGAGACGAGCATCGGCGTCAGTTAAAATTGTGTTGTAGCATGTAGACACGTAAAGTCCGTATTAATAACACAGTACCTGTCATCTGAATGATGTGTTCTGATGTTCATGGATTATTTCAGCAAACTGACAAGGGTTTCTGTGCTTCATTATTTGTGCTCGTAGCGATTATTGCTCCCTGCTGACAGTTGCTGATTTTGATATTGATATACTCACAGGCTAAGTGATAAGCTCCAGACAAACAAATTTGAGAGAGTGAAGTAAGAGATATGACACATTACCAACTTAAAATTTGCAGCTTCTACTGGCATGGGACCACTAATAAATACGTAATGATGCTTTAAATTACAGCCTTCAAATGACAGCATAATTATTTTGTACGTGTGGAGTATCAGTGAAATGCTTACTGGCCACCTACAGGTATGCAGAAAGGAATGAATGAGTACCATGACAGGATTTATGAATAGCTTTCCATACTTATCTTCATACTGTATGTTGTCCAATAAACCATGAGTTGTCCAATTGTCCATGAGTGAAACTATTTCATCACTTAATTGTTTATAATCTGATGATGTGACAGGACATAGAAGCTCATCTTCTTTTCTGTCATCAGTTTAGTTCTAAGATCGATCCAACATTGGACACCAGAACTACATTAGTGTTCCCCAGTGTTTTATCATCATTTTAAAAACATGGACATAACTGTTATAGCTATAAAGGTTGTAATATTCAGTATTCATCCACATAAAGCCAGTACATGTGGTGCTCATCATAAGTGGAAATACCTCCCTAGGTGAAAAAGATAAAAGTAACATGATCAAGGTTTTCAAGGTATTTTTATGTCCACAAAGACTATTGAAATTATGAATGTGAAGCTTCAACTGAGCTGACCAAATTCAAATTACTGCAGCGTGGAATAAGTTTGCCCTGTTTCCTCTCATTACACAAATATTAGAGATGTCAAGGCTGTCAAACTTTTCTGAAGAAAATCAAGACAGAAAAAAAGAAAAATCAGGATCTAATAATTATAAATCCTCCTCTACCTTGCATTCTACTGCACTTTGGTTTGAAGAGTGGACTGGACAAGAAAACTCTAGGTTGTAATTCTGATATGACAGTGTACCATTTCCCTGTTAAACTAAAACACATTCTTCCTACCAGCCTCGCTTCCCCTCTGGGACTGTAAAATCAACACGTTGAGAAAAGTTTATAATTTATCGTGTACAATGGATTGTTTTTCTGCCTGCGAATTGACACAATAATGGCTGCCTGTGATGTATTTGACCACTTTGCTTCTTACTTTCAAATCAAGACACATAATAGGTGGTGATGCCAGCCAAGCTGCACCACTGCATCAAATATTTCCCCTGAAGAATGGGATTGTTTGAAGCCCTTTCAGTCTAACACAAATGGAATCGATTAATAATTGCCTTTTCTTCTCCAACAATGATTAGTTATTTCACGTTGCCATTTGTGTACCATTTGATTTGTGCCACGGGTGAGGCAAAGTTTATGTGTGTGTGTGTATCCAGGGACTGAAGCCTGTGATTTGTTGTGTTGGTACCTGGGAAATGTATTCTTAATTGCGTCGAAACCTTGTTACACCCGCAGACTGGCAGGTCACAAATAACTAGCCAGCTGCTCTGTGGCTGTGGGCACGTGGTGAGAGAGGAGTATAAAATGGATGGATGAGAGAATGTGAGAGTAAGGAGGGGAGGAGTATTTCATCCCCTCATCAGTGAGGCTGCAGGTGTCCTGCTGTCAGGTCTGGGTGGGCAGGGATGTGATGTGAATGTCTGATCTGCACACCCTTTCCGTGGAGGACTTTAGAGCATGTTAGCATGCTGTGGAGTCCGAACATTACAGTAAATCAGTGCAGTACAATGGTGCAATGAAGTTAAACAAAATTCCATCGCTCCTGGAGTACATGGAATATTTCTTTTTGGGTCTGACTGATGTAGACTGCAGTTCTTATTGATTTATTAATGTATCTGAATATGTTTGGATGAAAACATCCAAAGTCACTTCCTTGATCAGATACATCAAATGCTACTCAGGGGACACCCTGTTAAAATGTGCCATTGATTTCCAGCCCTATCCATGTCTCGGTGATTATGAACAAGATTGGAGTGTTAGCTTAAATGGAAATGACTGATGTTTATTGGCTGCTAATAAGCTATTACCTCAACCTTGCTGCAAGCTAGAAGTCAATCCATGCTCATTTCACTTGTAAGGAGATGGGAGGGGTGGCAGGAACGGGCGGGAAGAAGGATGGGGGGTTGGCAGTATTAAGGAGACAGAGGGCAGAGTGAGATAAAAAGGAGAGAACATCCGTGTTTGTATTTCAATGTGCTGAGAGTAAGCTGCAGCTTAAAGCAATTTATATACCTGTGAAAAAATGTGCCAACCATTTAATGGCTGTGGAATTAGCTGGGAATGGAACAGCACCTATTTCAAGGGCAGGGCTGCTTGCAGATAAGCATCACCATTTACTGTAATATTGGAGCTAGAGGATAGAGTCCTGTTACAGAGGAGATTAATGAGGCCTGTGTGTGCGTGTGTGTGTGTGTGTGTGTGTGTGTGTGGGTGTCTGTCTGTGTGTGAATATTGTATTTATATCTTTCCTGGAAATGTTAAGGTTTCCAGAAAAGAAATTAATATTTCCTTGTTTCTGACACAGTAAACCACACATGAATTGATTGTTGTTAGAGCTTTTAAAAAAACTCATAACAGTGCCATCCAGTGGGCAGAGCTGTCCTGTGCACCTGAGTGTGCTAGCACTCACGAATGATTGAGCCAGCGTTTTTTTTTTTTGACCTGCCCCACTTTGACTTGTTTGCAATATTTGTGTCTGAACACAGACATACTCACACATGCGCACACACACACACACACACACACACACACACACACACACACACACACACACACACACACACACACACACACAATTTTCCATGTTTGATTTTTCCCCCTCTTTTTTTTTCTTCTTTATCAAAAATGATAGATGAGAGTACAGTTTCTGGTGTATTGATTGCATGCTTTTATGGAATTACATCTTTGGAGCAGGTTGGGCTTTAGAGGGAAGACAAATAGGCCTAACTAAATGAGAGTAAGCACAATCCACTGTGAGCTGGCTGGAGGAATTGGGCAAAGGGGCACCTAAGGCCCAGGACCAGTTCCAACACCGCAGGCATACATCCATCCTTCCTTGCCTCTTGCATGTCATCACTCAGGAAAAAAAGATAGCAGTCCCCAAGTGGAGGTTTTTGAAATGGAATCCACTTCACTTCTGCTCCTCACCATACTACACTCACTGATATGGTAACACACTGAAAGCAACGGTTCAGCTTGATGGGTTTCTTCTATTGCCATAACATTTAAATGGACCTGCTCTATTTCCTTTATTGATTATTATGAAAGCATTTCATTATACAGGAAGTTATATGGCCAACAAGCAATTATGAATTCAATACCGCAAATGTAAACTGAAATGTGTCTTCAAGGCACGTGTGAGAGGTGAAAAAGTCATTAAGCTTCAAGCACAAACTCCCCTAAACACACACACACACATTTTGTGTAGACAGAGTGGGAAATACAGCCCTTTTTGGACATTAACTAATTCACTCACTTGGCTGGCAGTGTGGTGTCGGGGTAATTTGGTGATGGCAAAGCGGTCCATTATCAGAATCAGAAAAATGGAAATGGTGCTTACTTAAGCTGTTTCACATGGAGGGGCCACAAAACAAGCACAGCCACCCCCCCCCCCCCCACCCCCCCTTCCGCTGCCCCCTCCCAACCCCTCCCGCCACCTGTAGCAGCAGAGAAGAAGAAGAAGCAGGTAAAAGCTGCATCTTACATTAGGTATAAGATACTTATTCCGTGAGCAATATACTGCTCCGCTCTTCTCAGAAAGCTTTGAACGAGAGTTTGGAAGAATCTGCCTGGAGGGATTTGATCCCTTCCAGCCACATGGGCTTTAGTGAGGTCGGTCACTGATGTTGGGCGATAAGGTCTTTTGCCCTGTTGGCGTTCCGGTTTATCTTAAAGCTGCTGGAGGGGGTTGAGGTCAGGGCTTTGTGCAGTCCAGTGAAGTTTGTCCACACCAAACTCAAAAAGGGGCTTAAAAAGGGGCTTTTAAGCACAGGCGTACTGTTGGGTTGAAACTGCACTATTGAACTGAAACGCTAATCTTGGTAAACAGTGGCTCCCAGCTGTTTTGGCCAGGTGGAGGTGAAACAGTGCCTAGTCATGACCCCTTGTACATGTGCCTGATCAGTCTGTTTGATATGAATTGTTTTTAGAGTCTAAAAGGTTACAATTCTCTGGTATTTCAGAAGAAAAAAGAAAAAAAGTTGCGAAATATCATAAAAAAAAACTGACTTCGACTGTTAGAGGTCATATAGGTTGTAAATAGCACACCTATGGTGGCTGTGATCCCGATAATAAACATGTAGTTAAGCTTATGGAACGTTAGCTTAGATTTAGGCACAAAAACGAACAGGTCAGGTTTAGGAGAAGATCGTGGCAGCTTCCTGTGTTTTGTGAACCCATCCATCCACCTCAACCCTCCTCCTGACATGGACTTTGTTGCTTTTTATATCCTGTCACCTGACTTTGTCCTTTGCTCCCATCATATTTACTACAGCCATGAGAGGTCCCCTTACAATAAAATGTAACTATGCGGTGTAATACGCTGCTTGCACAGACGACCTCTAGGATAGCTTTTTACAGGAGGACAGGAGGTCTCGTGAGGACAACTCTGTCCACATATTTCTCTCTCAGCTTCTTCTCCTTACGTAAGTGACTTCCTGCAGCATGCAAAACATGTATGTACACCTTTTACCAACTGAGGCAAAGTTAGAGTTTATATTACCCTATATATCCCCTACATACTGAATATTCTGTGGAGTGTCTGTGGTTCCACTGCTCTATGTGTTTTTTTCTTTTTGAGTCACAGGTTGAAAACAGATTATTAACTGAATTTAGAGCACCAAGCCAACTTCTCTCTGTCTGTTATACAGTATCAGTGAGGAGACTGCAATTAGCATCTATCACTGTACTTTAAAACCAAAAAATATGGCTAATAACAACAATCCGTCCTTCTTTAGCATCTTACAGCACAATATGTGTCATTTCTTGTGGCTGCTTTATGGACTAGTGAGGCTACTGTCAGTGGAGAAATTGGTATCTCTGCCTCTTATCTGCCTCTTTCATGTGGCCAATTATCCACATGAAAAAGGAAAATACATCATTAAACAAATTTGACCCACGAATGCAGCTCAAATTCCCAAGAGCTGTTTTCGCTCAACCTTATTAAATGTTTCGGGTTTCCTTTCATCATACTTTTAGGTAAATTTAGGAGAAAGCTGCAGCTGTGCCAACTTCACATGTTAGCTGTAAATTCACTGCACTCATGAATGGGAATTTAGATGAGGGAGTGCGGACGCACTGCAGGAAGATATTTAACCTTTGAGCTATTTCAGATATGGATTATGCAGAAGCTGGAGTAACTGTAATGCTGGATCATACAATGAGAACTGCAATCATTTGAATATAAAATACAATGTAACATCAATGCTGCTTAAAATGCATCAAGTGAGTTTAAAAAGTTTAACATTTAGCAGAAAATGGATGGGCAACTTTTCTTAGGCATGAAGAGAAAAAAGGAGAAAAATCAGAGGTAGATGCAAAGCAAAGAAGGAAGTGAAGATTTGTGCTGTGTTCTTAGCGCTTCAATCCCCTTGAGTGATCCTGGTGAGCGAGAGCACAGAGAAAAGGGAGAGATGCTCCTGCTGCAATTTCTGTGCCTGATTTGTAACAGACCGATAAGCATCCCTGCAGGACAACTGACCAATGGCGGCTCACTTCTCAAGCTGAGAAGGACAGGGGGAAAAACACGTGCCGTATCACACAGGCAGCATTCCCCATCTCTCAAAGTCTTTGATTGTCATACATAAACCGCCTCCAAGGACATTAATTTTTCACGTGCGCTGTGCCGATTTTATTTGTTTGCTGTGATTTGATATTTTTCCATATGAAAGCCTTTCGGGTGGCGTGTCTGCAAGCAACGTGGGGTTATCACATGCATTATATAAACATAAACAAAAGGAAATAAAGCAATGCAAAACAAAGGAAAATGATAGCTGGCTCATGCTTTTTCCTTCCAACGTAAACAATACAGTTGGTGGAAGTTAATGCAGTGGCTAAATACATGCATCATAATGATGTCTGCAGATAGATCAGATCTTGTGTAAATGGAAATGAGTTGAAATTGTGACTGTAAAACAATGCAGGACTGCTGCGCTCAATATTGTGCACTGACTGAAGCCCCCCGTTGCTCTGCACATAATTGCATTTACCAGCAATCATTGCAAATCCCCACGGGTCAGTGATGGTAAGAATATCTATCGACGATAATATTGATATTCGATTTGCTTTACTGAAGTTGCTCTTCTTAAATAACATCTGTTATACACTGCCTAGCACACAGTGCATGTGTGTGCGTGTGTGTATAGGAGGTACAAGAATGATTTGAAAGGTTGGCCCTTTATCAGATACATCACCGGGAGCAAATTAAACCACGTGGAGTCAAATAGCCTCAATAAGAGGTCTGAAACGACTCAACACAATATTCTCCTTCCACCAGGAATCTATAAATGGCCCATTTAGCATCTGTGACCCCAATGCCTGCTACTGAAGGAGAGTTATGGCCTTTCAAAAGGAAACTATCATAGATTTTAGTGAAGTAAGAAAATGTCCCCAGGTACCGCTAGAGCAAATGAAATTATGCATGACCCCCTCATTACTTGGCTTAATAAGTGATCTATGGACTGAGAAAAATAAAGATCCAGATGTCATGGAGACGTATGAACAGGGAAGATTATAAAAAAGATGAAAAGATATCCGTAAAGCTACATATTCAGAAGTGTAGGTACGCTTGAAAGTGGAAGACTAGTTCTCCTTCTTTTTCTTTGTCATTCACACACACACACACACACACACTCACATATCAAGGACTGTGATATCTGTCTCTCATTGGTATTCATTGACCCTGGGATGGAGAAATGGGCATCACAGTTTTCATTTAATCAGACTCTTATGGGGATCAGCTGTATGCTTGTGTGTGTGAGGTGTGTATGAGTGTGTGTGTGCGTGTGCACGGTGGACATGGGCTGTCAGCAGATATTAACGCAGACTTGTCAAGGTGGAGGAGCAAAGAGGGTACGGAACCTGAAGCTGGGTTAAGTAATTGGATTCTTGTTCAATAAAAGTTGTGCAGAGAGTGTGTTTGTGCGTGTGTATATGTGTGTGTCGTATGTGCATGTGGGGTTGATGCATACTTGCATGTGTACAATGGGAGAAGGGGTTATAAACAGTTTTGTGTGTGTTCCATGTTGAGAGGCTGACTTTAATGCAAAGATTTTCCTTGCAGGTGTGTTGGTGCGGTTTTAAAAAACTCTGAGGCACTCCTCCCCCAGGGGGATGTGGAAGAGCTGCAGGGGCGGTGACGGAGAGGTGTGAGGCTAAACTGCACAAGGTGAAAGGGACCGGTTTCTGCCAATGTTCTGAAAATAACTGGGTGTTAGTTATTGTAGTTTGACCCACGGATTTGGCCCAAAAACAACTGGAGCTGCAATTGAATCAAAACCTGTGCTCTTTCTCTGTGTCTTAACAGTCAAATCTGAACACACAGACATGATACACATTTTTAGATTCAGTGTGATTTACACTTTCAAAGGATAGCATTATCTCCAATGTGTCTGGGAATCAAAAAAAAAAAAAAAGACACTCCTCACAGCTGCAGAAACTGCCTGAGAGTCATCACATTTCAAGTTTTCCTCATTATCAAAGTAATCCAGTCATAGTTGTCTGTACATGTACTGCACCCGGGAAGTGTTAAGAGCTATTCCAGCATCCTTTTAATGCTACCAATTCGTCAAAATGTCAACAAACATGGGCTAAAGAAACGTGACTCATGTTGTAGCTCATAGCGTGACTGTCCTCCTGTTAAAAAATGACCCCACAGGTCATATGTGCAGGTAGCTTATTATGTCCAACAGTTACATTTTATAGTTAACTGACCTCTATAGGCCATAATAATTATGACCGGAGCAAAGGAGGAAGTCAGGCGAGTATGAAGAGCGAAAAAGTCTGTGTTAGGGACACTGGACTCCGAGGGAGAGACAATGGATCTACATGCTTTTTCCATTTGGAGGACTTGTTTCTTAAAGTATAGCTCACTGAATTCATTATATTTTCTGTTGCCATACCCCAGCAGGAAATGGGAGTGACAAAATAATGAATATTAGCATGAATATTAACTTTCTGTCATGTTGAGCTAAAAATAATTTGTTGGTGCACAGCCTCTGACCTTTAAAACCCCTGTTTTATGTGACACAAATAGTGTCTGTACAAGTTATTTGGGCCTCTTTACTTGAATTCCCTGGATTTAGATAGGGAGTCTCCCATGCGCTAGCAAATGGTGGACAGAGCCGATAAGCAGAGTATCACTGAAGAGCAGTCCAGTAGGCCCCAGTCAAGCATGAACCCGTCTCTCTCTCTCTCCTTCTGTCACACACACATATGTACACAACCACATTGAAACTTGCAGAAAGAAAACAGACACACTCTTAAAAATCTGTTGTAAATGGCTCCACGCTCTTCAATATCTACATGATCTTCAGTTCAGTCGCAGCCGTGAAATCCTCCACTGATCCATCTACTGTCTCATCCTCATTAGTGTCATGCAGACAACAGAGCACAGAGCTCCTTCAGCGGCTCTCTGGGAGTCCCCGCACCCTCCTACACCAGCTGGAATTTGTACTCCCTCCGGCGTGTCCTGGTTCTGCCCAGGAGGTCGCCTCCCAAAGCAACAGTCCCAGGAGGTGTCTTTACCAAGTCCCTGATCCACCTCGCCTGCTCCTATTAGTGTTACAGTCCGACCCCGAGGCCCCTCTGAGATCCACATGCTGTCATGCAGAGTGAGGCCAGTCAGGCTGTGGAGAAAACCCATTTTGGCTGCGTGTGTCTAGAATCTTTTTCTTTCAGTTACTGTCCCAAAACTTGTGACCACAGGTGAAGGTCAGAACAAAGAACTGAGAGGGAAAATGAGAGTTTGGCTTTGTGACTGTGCTCCCTCTGCACTGTGGTCTGACACAACAGACGCGTTACTGTAGCCCTTGCACCAGAATGACAGTGAATTTCATCATCTGTTTCAAGAAAAGAATCATCGTGCCGGATATCAAAGTACAGGGGATCATCCCCTCGTACACGGAGACGTCCTGTTTCACTTGGACAAAGGCTTAGGTTAAGTTAGTCCTACAGCCACTGAATATGCTAAAGTGAGACTCAGAGTCACATCTGCATCATTATAATATCTTACAGAGGGGAGCTGGTCCGTGGCCAACAGATCAGACTGTGGTCGTTCTGGGTAGCTTCCAGGAAATGTGTGTAAATGTGTGTGTGTGTGAACAGAGCATTCCCCCCAAAAAAAGCACAGCGCTACCCTTGATATTTGCTTGGATAAATAAAGAATAAATCTTTTTGTATTACTTCATCTCAACATCCACAAAATTGTACCTTCTACCTGTAAAATCTGTAAAAATACTTTCCAAAAGAATCTGACCACAAGGTGAGCAGCCTTTCATCTTCCTCAGCAGCTTGAGTTTGCACAGTTGTAGACGTTCAAAGTTCCAAGTCGCTGCAGAAGTTGAGTCTGAAAATTCATTCTTGACCTTGGAAACAGTAGTTGACGAAACAAAGGCTCAAGAATGAATTTTCACTCTACACAAACACAGTGGCAGAAACACATGCATCATCATGTTTGGCTCAGTAATTGCTAAATAATAACAGAGGAGCTCCCATTGTTTTTGGATTTCTGTCCAACGAATCTGCTCGGCCAAAATCTGACAATAAACAGCCCAGGTGTTTGAGTGGCAGAGGAGGACGAGGGCATGGTGTAGGGTTGATGTTACTTTGTTCTGTCCAAGGTGTGAGCAACAAAATATGATTTTCCCAAAAAATATTTATCAAATACATGCAAAACTGTCTTCAGAGATAAATTAAGGAAAATTCATGCTTGAATTCTATATTTCCATTCCCCTTAAAATTGATTGTTAGACTACATATTATAGACATTTGTTATAGTTGTTATTAGTAACACCTGTGTTACACCTGTGTGACAATGACTGTTTGCTGTGACAAATGCCCAAATCCTAAATGATAGACTGTTAAATAATGTTGTGGTTGTTCAGCCCAGTGAAGCTTACTTTAGACCTAAGTAAACATCTGAACTGTGTTGAAATGAACATATTTTTCTGTGTAGGTGATACAGAAGGCAGAAAGGATAGAAAATTGAGAAGATGAAACACTAGTAAGGATTTAAAAAGATGAGAACACGGAAATGTATTCTTAAAAGAAATTCATTACATGATTTTCAATGGTAAAAAACTATAACCTGGTTAATTCTGATAAGAAGCATACACTATTACTACCAATAGTGACGGTCCCATGTGTGCTTCTAATTCTAGCAATATAAAGAAAATTTTATTCAATAAATTCAGTGTGTATCTGCGCTGTATGTGGGCTGGGCTGTGCAGGTCTTTGGCTTGGCACAGAGCAGCACTCAGTCTCTATTACTGGGAGAGCAGGAGTGTCTGAGTGGAACCAGGGAAGCTCAAGGTAGCATCATAGATTTGACCAGTCAGTCGTGTAGAGCACTGTCCTTCATTTACTCCCCACATACCGCTAGCTGCCAACCTCACACCAGTGCCTTCATGTGCACACAAACACACAACTACATGCACTAAATGTGTAAGCACACAGACTTGTTTTATCTTTTATACTCTCTCTCCTTCTTTCTCTCCCCCCCCCTCTCTCTCTCTCTCTCACACACACACACACACACACACACGCACACAAAGCTACACACCCAGTCCTTGTTTCCCTCCTCACTCACTCCACCTCTTCACACACACTATTTTAGCAGCCTTGAAAAGCTAAATGGTGTGAAGTTGAGTGTTGGTCCATCTGTCTCCTGGGTGTTTGGAAGGGATGAGAAAGAGAGTGAGCAGTGGGAGGAACAGGGGGGGAGAAAGATTGGAAGAAGAAAAAGGAAAGCAGGGATTGGGGTCAGGTCCATTAATATGAATCACCAGCAGAACCCCACAGAGGATCCATCTGTGGTTGTACACCGCCCAGAAACAATTCACAGCCTAGACAACAGGACATTAATAGGTGAAGGAGGGTAAAATATACTTATGTCATGCATGGATTCCTGACAGTTTCTGCACATAGGTCAAGGTTTCAGTGGTATTACTATCTTTTCTCCATCCTTATGTTCAGATAGTAGCGATGTGAAAATCAAATGCTAGGGCCTCATCTTTTCGGAATAGGGCCTCAAATTGCAGAATGAAAAATCTTTAAATTTGCTGGTTTTCAGGCGAAACAGTTCTTTGATTTTTGCAGTAGCAGGTTCAGTCTTATATCCATAAAGGACACTTGAAGAGGCACTTGTGGAATAAATATATTCAGCATAACATGACAGTAGAAGGGCGAGCCTATGGGTGCCTAAATCAATATTCTCCTTTCATGGATACTTTAAACAGTAAATGCCCCTCTTTGAGGCACAGTGACAGAACCAAGGGTGTGTGTCTAACATAGCCTTCACACACATGCAGGTGAATGTTAGATTGGGTGCTGAATAATACCCTTCTGCCATGGATATTTTACATAGCCGAGTAGATCACTAGGTGGAGAATTTTGCTTTAGACAGATAAGAACAGTTTTATATTATGAAAAAAAAAACTTAACTTGTGTAAAGGCATTCATAATGTCTGTTTCTTAAACTCACAGTATTAAGCCTGTGAAGAAAAAAAGCTGTGAAGAAAATATATTAGGTCATGGCATAAACAGAGGCCCTTTAAACTCAATTCCAATAGTATGGATACAAAATATTTAGTTTATTCAGCACAAGCAGATGAAAACAAAGAGAGAAGATTTTCAGCACAGGACAGAATTAAAGTTGTGCCACTGCTGGGAATTTGTGTTTTGGTTACTCCAGTTTTAGTCATGGTTGAATAGACACGGGTAGTTTAGAGCAAAATACGGGTTTTGTTCGAAATGACATGAAACCCTGTCACAAATGCAACAGAATAAATGCAGCTTGAGTGTCAGATTATGGTGGAGGCAAACAAACTGTGTGCCGAGAGGATTCATTGTGCTGGGCTGTTTCAATGAAGAGGACTAAAGAAAACAGTCGACTTATGCTGTATTCTGAAAGGCAGAAAATATATCGAAAAAAATCAGATTTAATATCATTCAGCAGGTTATGCATTTGCTGTTTTCCTGCACCTTTCTGTTCTGGTGACGTGTGGTCATTTTCCTGCAGTGTTGTTTGTCTGGTACCCCTTGGGGTCCCTTGACCTTCGCACTACTACGCTACCTTTGAGATCACTTCTTTACATGCATCCAATGTCGAGTGAACAGATCTACAGATCTAGCTCTGTGCAGAAGCATATTCCAAAATATATCTGAAGCTAGTCTGAGGCTTCAGCTGTCTGAGTTAATCAGCTCAAGTGAGTATTTTCCAAAGTTGCTGTCCCTTTAGTGAGGGCTATTAATGGCCAGTGTCTCTCACCTGATGCTCCCTGGTGATATCCCAGGGCCCGTCTCCTGCATGGAGGTTTCTTGTTTGCTACTGTCTTGCCAAACTGTCATGAGAGAGTGTCACTCTTTGCCTTGTAAATTGTAAAACAACTGGCACTGACAACTGACAGTTTTATGGTCCAAACACACCAAAAAATGCTGTTAAGTTTCAATTACTTTTTTTTTGCTGGAGGGTGAGAAGGTGCTGAGGTGAAGCTTCTGGTCTAGAGCTGATTATAGAGAGAGCATGGTTCCAATCGCTTCATCAGAGGCAACAGAATGACTGAAATGTCATTAGTTCCCACATTAATGATGATCTTTTCGACGCCCACAGGGTTCAGCATCATTTTCTGGGCTGAGTCACAAACTATGATGCTTGGCACATTTATAAGTTTGCACTCAACATCCCTAATTAGTGAGTCTCCAGCAACAAGTATTAGAGATGGCATCGGTCCTGCCAGCATTAGGCTTGTGTCTGACATTAATATCTGTGGGCTCCACAAAATAGTCTGTGGCCTTGCAGCGAGGTTAAGCCAGGAGCATGTGTGGGATGGTTGTGATGTCTGTCTTGTGCAAATCTCCTCAGTGCTTGGACGAGACCCAGGAAGAGTGCCGTCTAAAACTCCAACATGAGGTGCAGTGTGGTGTTTAGTAGGTTTGGATTCTGTTTCAACACTGTAAACATAATTTTTAATAATGTTTTTCCTTGTATTGATGTAAAACAGACTGCTAATAATTCTTGGTGATAAAAAAAATTATAGTTCCCTTTTTAATCATGACCACAATCTTCCTGTCACCTTAATCAAGCAGTTTTAGCTTTGCTTAAAATCACTACACCTAAACTGCAAGTTATTTGCCATAACCTTGATTTTCTCCTAACTTTTACCAAGCAGTTTATCTGTTTAAATCAACCATAACTTCACGACGATTTGTTTACCACAATTTACCAGAAAACGTACTAATCCCAAAAATGCTCCATTGTTTCATCAGTTTGCGGATCAACTTATTTTCTGCCTTATCAGGAGCTTGATGGATGGTTGATACCAATTTCTACATGTGTTAAATACAGAAGATGTATCGTGTGTTTGTGGAGGATTCAGAGCTGTTTAATGACACATTTAGCTTTTTGCCAGTAGACATACGGAATGTGACATATTTGTTGATACTGAAATTAACTGACCTACAGCAATTTCCTGTGTCTTTCTGAAAATATGTTCTTGAGCGCTCCATGACTTCTTTGACATTTTACCTAATGGCAATTGCACAATTTCAAAACTAAGGAATACAAGGACGGAGGTTGTATCACAAGCTTTAGGTATACTGCACTGTGAAATAGTGTTGACTGAACTGGGTGAGGAAACAAATAACTGTGCATCCAAACTGGTCACAGGACTTCAATCACACAGTCTTTGTCAAACTGCGAATCTGTCTTCTCTGTGCACGTTCCTCAGAAGTTCTCTCCGGGTCAGTTTGAGAAAAATGACCGCCCCGGCATCCTCCGGTTTGATAATCACAAACACTGTATGAGGGCTTCTGGGCCAGTAATGTGCATCCAGGCTAAGATTAGATCTCCCTCCGTCCAGTGTGAGTGAAAACATTACTGGGCGTATTTAGGGAAACTGTCAAAGCTGTCCCTTCCAGACTATGTTCAATTCCACCTCCAGCCCCCAAGGAGGTGGTGTCTGGGAATTAGAGCTGTCTCATTCTCTCTCACCCACCCACCTGCACATAAATTCTCACACACAAACACCCCTGCTGGCCATGACCCATCTGGTTTCTTTCTACTTCTGTGGTTTCCCATGTCTGATAAGGGAGCCAGAGCTGGTTAGCTGACAAAAATATATTTAATTACCCTCCAGCAACCCACATACCCACCCAGACAGTCAAGCAGATGGACAAACAGACACACTGTCTCTGTCTTTCACCTTGCTTTCTGGCCTTTCCACCGTCTCATCACCTGTCTCGCTCTGACAGTCTTATGTAAGTGTCCTAAGGCGAGGGAAATCTCACCGTGTTTGCGCATACAGTGTACGTGCAGGCATGAACACACACAGACACATGCACTCAACACACACCCTCGCGTACTTGAGTAAGAGCTTGTCCAGAACTAGTTTCTTTTTGGTGGAAGGGTGGGGGGGGGGTCGGCCTGTGAAATGGCCTGTCCATCCACTTTAGCTTGTTAAAGTCTTGGGGGAATAGATTGACTGTGACATGTCTGGTCTACCTGTCTGTGTGGAGATGGTTACATAATGAGTCAGTTTGGAGGTCCGGTGATTGGCTGATGGGTCAGCTCAGAGGGTGTGGAGGGTGTGTGAGAAGACATGTAGGTCTGCAGGTTTGAAAATGTAACATGAGAGGAGAGCAGGAATGTGACGGCAATAGTTAACAAGTTGAAGGGCAAGATAAGTTATATACAACTATGGAGATACTGTATAATGGCACATTATATATAAATTCTGTGTTATGTTGTTTAGTATTTGCAGCATATTTAGTGTGCATATGGCTTGCACACATTAAAAATGTAATAAACTGACTGTGGCTCACGTGGTAGAGCAGGTTGGTTGCTGATCTGTGGGTTAGCTCTTCCATCCTCGGCTCCCCTGTACCCAGGTTGCGTCAGGGAGGGCATCTGGTGTAAAAACCCGATGCCAAATCAAATATGTGGATGGTGATTTGCTGTGGTGATCCCTAATGGGAGCAGCTCAAAGACAAACAACAACTAAGATTTCAGAGCGATTTACACTGTGACAGCACTGTGATTCCTTTGGAGCAGTAAATCAAAGGTGTGAATCCAGTGCTTGGGGCCTACGCCCCTGCCTGAAGCCACATTTTTCATTTGAAATCTGATGACCTAGATAAATCAGTTTAGTCCGTCTTGAGACAGCTGTGAAATGTTGAAGTGTGTTTGGATGGGTGTTAAAATGGTGTGGTAACGCCCTTGGTTACGTTCAATACTGATGTGAACACCCCTGCTCAGACATCTAAATAGCATCATTTTCAGGTGGCTAAATGATGGCGCTGAGTGCCTGTTTTCGCCATTGGCCATCTGTCGTATCCCACCACGAACAAAAGCATTACAATTACAAACACAACCTTCAAAATACGCCTCACAACAAATTCAAACAATGAAACATTTATTCACAACAGATTTCCAACTCAATATGTTCCAGGCCACAACACACAAAATATCAAGTATCCCGGAAAGTATCTCCTGTGTACTTTGAAACTACTTTGATTCTATCTCAGACAATGCCACTCGCTTTCAAATCACATCATTCCCAACAATAGTGTAAAAACAACTCAAAATAAGAAAATAAAAGAGGAACAGCCCTAATGTATGATGGAGATAGAACCTTGTACTTTTCATCCAGATTTTCTAACAAGAAATTGCCTTTGTCAAAGCCCCCTGACAATACAAAATAGTACAGATAGCAAGCAGCCAAAACACACTGCCTCAACAGAAACAGGTAAAAAATGTGTGGATGGAGTGAACTGACAAGAAAAGAATATAAGCAAAAGTGACTGAAGGACAGTGGAGAATAGAGTGACGGCTGGACATTAACACAGAATGAAAAAATAGTGAAGTGACTGCTGAGGTGAGATAGGTGGATACGAATACAAAAATGGTGTGAAGGCGGCATGTTGAGTATCTTAAGCAGACAGGAAGACATATCAGTCAGTCTGTACCCTGAGGGGTGGGGCAGGACTCCATCCTTCCTCAGAAAACCCATCTTTCAGTCAGTGTCTGGGAGGGGCTGGGGTCAACACGTCTGTCCGCCAGGGAATGGGAACATCTGTCTCACACGCACACACACACACACGCACACAAACACACACACACACACACACACACACACACACACACACACACACACACACACACACACACACACACATAAAAGCATACACAACCAAAGGTACATGGCTATAAGTAAAAATGTCACAGCTGACAGTGATCGGTTTTTGATAGAATAATATATGTGTTTGATTTCATTTCAACATTAACGTTCTCATTCCTACCAAGACCTGTGTCCATCCTCACACAAATCCAGCAATGGATCATTAAACACATCAGCACTTATAGTAACCAGCCACAGCTGTGATTTTTCATATAATCAGTGGTGCATGTTAATGCTTCCAGCCTTGAGGACAGACAAGCTATACGCTCGCTCGCACACACAAACCATAAAAGACAACTTCGTCAGGTAGTGTAAAGCAATCTTGGCAGCCAGCCTTGGCATATTCGCAGCGTTTTACTATCAACACAGTGAAACGGAGGGCTGACTCTCACAGCGTGCTGGCAAGGTAAGGTGTCCTTGGATAAACTGACGTACAAACCATCGTACAGGAAGAGATGGTTTTCCGCTCCTAGATTAACAGGCCACACCAGCTGGTTGGATACGATGTTAATTTGAAGTTGGCCAAATGACAACTCTCCAGTTGTCACTCATGTGAAAGACCAGTTGGAGAAAGTTAAAAAAAAAAAAAGAAAACGAAAGAAAGTTACGTTAAGAATGGGAAAGAATCAACAAAAACTAGATGGAAAACTCAGACATAGAGCAACACATGCTGAACATTGTACTCATTTATTCAGGGCCTGCTGTGTTAATGGCTATGTAAATCTGCTGGTCTCACAGTTTGGTAGAAACTAGCACTGGCAGACCTCAACAATGCAGCCTAATTGGAGATAAGCCTGAACAACAAGCCTATAGCATGGCCTCATAAATTACAGCTCTTACACCTCCCAGTCCAATGCTAGTCTCTTTTTATCCAGTCCCTCCTCGCTTTACCTCTTTATACCACACATTGTGACTTCTCAGTCTTTGCTTTGCGCACTCATTTTCTCGCTTGTTCCTTCAAAATCTTTTCCTCTAATCCCACTCTGTCATAAGACCATCCTCCACCCCTCCTTCCATTCCTCCCTCCATCTTGTCTTTTCCTCTTGCCCCGGCCTTCCCAGGGTTGTAAAGAGGGCTGTGCAGATTGAACAGTAAATTAAATTAATGTAGGCCATTTCTCAATCATTTTTCATCCCCCTAAAATGATTAAGGCTGACGTAAGAAGTTCATTAAAACAGAAAACATTAGGCTCATTAAAAAGCCATTAAAACTATCGCGGAGAGGTGATTTATGCCAGAGTAGGACTGGGGGAGGAAATGATTGGACGGGGGGGAGGTGAGTCCGAATGGGAGGAAATGGGAGACTGAGGAGGTTGATGGTGGGGAGTCAGCTTTTTAAAGAGGAGGCCACAAATAGCAAATTCATAGGAATTAGAGAGGAACGGAGGTAAAAGGAAACAGTGGGTGGCAAGCATTAAAGGTCTTTAAGTACCAGGACCCTTTCTTTCCACTGCACCTAAACTGGAGCTCTGACTGTTAGAGGAAACAGGTCTCTCTGTCTCTCTAATGTTTTCACAGTAAGTCAACAGAGCTTCACACCAGACATCATCAACTGTCCTTAACTCTGCCCATTAAGCTCTGGCATTTACCAAACTAAATGTCATTGTTCCTAATCATCATCTGTAATGTGTGACACAATACACCGAGCAGCCACAACATTGAAACCAGTTACCGGGTTTAATGTTTCAGCTGAATGGTGTAGTATATATACACCACTCAGCTGGATATATTCATACTGTGTATATGTAGTGCACACAGACACACACACACACACACACACAGACTGGTTTTAATGTTGTGGCTGAGGCTGATTGGTGTGCATATACATGGGACTGCATGCAAGTACAGGTGCGCTCATGCATACTAATGCATCAAATTTCAGCCCTGTCTAAGTAACAAAACTCTTTCACTTGTCTTGTACTATATATTCCATCCTTTGTGTGTCACACCTGTTTGGAATATGGCGCATTCGGCGAGATAGCATCTCAAAGCCCATTCTCTTCGTTTGACAAGGCAGAGGGAGAGCTTTCAGCCTACTGTTGCAGGTACAAAGTGGCAGAGAGATCGGTGGAGATGGAGAAGCGGAGGGGAATATTTTGAAGAAGGTCTTTGAAGCAGCAGGCAGCAGTTCTGTGTCGGATAGATTCGGCGGTGTGTGCTAACGCAGCAGCCGGTGACTCAGACAACAGTGAGCCAGGTTTCTAGAGCTCAGCTCACCTGGAGAGGCTCAGCAGATCGGATGGTTAGATTCTGCTCACTCTCCATCTAGCTAGAGGCAAGGTTTCACTGATACGTCTGCTGCTATCAAGCAGACAAGCTGTCTGTGATACTAATGCACCATCACATATTTAACTTGGCAACCATGGCAGAGACCCACTCATATTTCTACTAATATTAAAACTTTTCTAGAAATTTAACCGAAAATTCAGTTCAACACATTTGTGTCAGGCTTTACCGAGAAGAGGAATTTTATCTTAGTCTCTTCTCCATCATTTTAATTAATGATTCGATCATGATCTTTAAAAAAAAATTCCTCCTCAGTGTTTTACCTCATCCTATATCTACTGATTTTTACAGAAAAATCACGTAGAACTTACTGAACATATCAAGAAAGAAATTCCTTTCCACGTTATTCATTCTGATTCTCTAAAGGATGGTCTGTCAGTTATTCAAATATTCACTGCTCTCTTTGAATGTGGAAATGCATACGTATCGTTACCGTCGGACACATAAAGCATGCAGAGCAGGCTTGAAGGGCTGGTGCACTGAAGGTCTTCTGCTCCCTCTAGGTATACCCAACTCTGTTGCATTTCATCTTTTGAAGACAGAAGAAAACCGTACAAATGTGCAAGTGTGTGCGCAAGCAAACAGACACATACAAACAAGCTCCCGTTTGCATGCAGATGTTTTTTTTTGTTTAAAGAGAATTCCAAATTGTGTCATACGCGGGCCAGTTGATGCTTTTAACCCGAAGGAATCCTGTTGCAGGCTCCCTAATTGTGTGTGAAGCTGCCAACTGTTTTTTTTATGGGTGTGTGTTTAGTGTCTAACCATCCAGCTGACAATGACACACTTTGATTTATTGGCAAACAGCTGAGCTAGTTAGCAGTGTGCAGGCATGGACACAATTTATGTATGTGTGTTTGAGTATGTATGTCGAGTTGTGTGTGTGTGTGTGTGTGTGTGTGTGTGTGTGTGTGTGTGTGTGTGTGTGTGTGTGTGTGTGTGTGTGTGT
>JBBMJY010000002.1:6982380-7003752 GCA_037833715.1 Toxotes lorentzi | reverse complement strand
TGTGTGTGTGTGTGTGTGTGTGTGTGTGTGTGTGTGTGTGTGTGTGTGTGTGTGTGTGTGTGTGTGTGTGTGACTGGTATAACCCCACACAGAGAGAATGCTAAAGATGTGGTTGGCTGTTGGTCACATATCTAATTTGCAAGCAGCTAAAAGTTCAAAGTTACTTCACTGGGTAGCCATACATCAACCCTGTCTCCCAGAAACTACATTTATATACTACTGCTCTGCAATAATACTATTTCACCTAATAAAGAAACATTGTTATTTAACATAATCTAAAAAAACCAGTTGATATCACTGACAACTTACACTTGTTTTCATACTATATCCTATCGAGGTACTAAAGCATGATCAAACCATTTTTTGTTTTTGTTTTAGGCACTTGATTTAAGGTTAGGGAAAGATGTTGGTTAAATGTTATATTGTCCACAGTGACCTGTAGTTTCCCTGTCTTTGTGCTATAATAGGTTGGCTGGTTTTTACTGTACAGACATGAGAGTGGTATCATTATTCTCATCTACCTCTTGGTGAGAAAGCAAATAAATGTATTTTCTTAAATGTTGAACTGCTTCTTTAACCATAGTGCTTTTGTTACCTAAACCTAACCACAGGCAGGAATTAGATGTAAACCCAGGTCTCCAGTGGCAAAGTCCTGTGCTTTGTATGCCCTCTGTCCACCCTGACCACCTCTGTATGAATTAAAAAAAATCAAAATGTAAAACTTTGTTCCCTGGGAAAAAAAACCTGGCAGCAGTTATGTTTCCTTCAAAGCATAACTGACAAGATAAATTAGCTCTACTTAATGTAGTTTCTGGGAGACAGAGTTGCATTCATAATAACAAATTATTCATTTGATCTCTTTCTCTCATTCACGCTTTCAGTTTGTTTGACACTTTCTCCCCACTTTCACTTGTTTGGCGCCTTCCCTTCTCTCCCCCTGTTCCCCTGTCACTCCCTGCCTTCGCTGCTTTTATTGCATAATTTGTTCACAAAATCCTCTGATCTGTTCAGCTCCAAAGGATCCTGTTGACACATGAATTATGGAATTGGACATTATTCAACATTGTTCCATGCTCCTCTTTACATTGTGTTACTATGCATTTAATAGTAGGAGGTGTAGATCGGGATAAAACACGATGGTGAGCCTGGTTTGCAAAGTCTGATGCAATATTTGCTTATACACATTGCTCCTCTATAGGGTTGTGTATAATAATGCATATGCAAACATACGCTTACTGTCACGCTCAAATATGTCTCAGTTACTCTTTGCACATATACTACAGAGATGCACAGCATTTCTATGGGGTGAACACATTAGCACTGCTTTTGTATGGTCTTGTGGTTTCTTGTTGCTGTGCAAACATAGTTTAGAGCTTTGCTGAGCCCCACAGCGTAAATCCACACTTGGTTGCATATTCATGTCAGCTGTGGATGTATACATTTGTGGGGTTTTTTTTTTTTTTTTTGATTACTTCCGATTCTGGGAGCAGCCTGTGGTGTGTGTGTGTGCATGTGTGTGTAGTACTTGGTGGTGTGGCGGTTAGCACGAGGAACAAGTTTTGCCCACCCTAGCTCTAAGCCATGTTTCCCTTGACTACACACACACATACACACACACACACACACAAGCTGAGTACGGCCAGTGGACTCCCTCAACCCAAATGAGTGACATGCACGACCAGCTTTAACTTTTTAATGAATTAGTCATAACTGTCATCATCAATCAATCAATCTATCAATCTCTCAGTCACTCCAGCAGGGCTGCCATGGGGGCATGCATTATGCATAGTCTGTTAGTCTGAGAAGGGAGACAAACTGCTCATTTCACATGCATAAGTTTGTGTAGAGCTCTAAAGCACCTTTTGTAAACTTATGAAGCGTTAAGGTTTGGTGATGCTAACTGCGAGGAAGCAGCTGCATGAATGAGTTTAGCTTTCCGATGGAGTGACTAGCAACTATCTTGACTTGCTGACAGCAGAGCATCAGTTGATTTTCTCTGTGTTCTCTCTGTGTTGTTTCTCCCTGTCCAGACTGATACCTGTCACCTTTGGTTTATTAACTAGACAACTTCTACCTGTGCCTGTGTCTTTGACTGTTTTTTGGGTGATGTATTTATTAATGTCCGATGCTTGAAAATAAACCAATAATGATCTTATTACTTGTTTTGTATTAATTTCATTCATTTTGACACTATTTTACTAAGGGGCACAGCTATTTCAAGAGATGTGTGTGTGTGTGTTGTGTATTCATTATGTTATGGGGACAGATATCCCCATGTTTGTTTTGTAGAATATGGCTGGTAATAATATTTTTCTTAATGTCAACAAGTTCCACACGTGTTGGTTTTGGTCTTTTCATGGGATTTCTTGACAATAAGGAAAATACAGAATATCAGCCTTATCCTTTAGGATTCAGTCTTAGAATTATGACTATGTTTATTTTTTGGTGCAAACCTCAGGGGAACTGAATCAATACAGTGTGTAGCAGTAAAAGCTGTGTGTTGAAACAAATTCATACATGAGGAAGGTAACTGCTCCAGCCGTTTATCTTTATGGAACCATAAATGGTGCAGTCAGTGGTAGAAAAACTGTATTACATATTAAGACCATTAAGAGCGTAATTGCAAAAAAAAAAAACACAATGGTGTTTTTCCTCGAGTCTCTTCAAAAAGGGTTAATCCAGCGTCGGTGGATTTACTCGTTAGAGATGGATGTAGTACATATTTAAGAGGTAAATGCAGTTCTGCAGTCATTATGTTCTTTGTTCAGACTGTCTCAACTCTTTGGAATCACAAGGAGCTTGTTACAAACTCTGAGGTCAAGCAGCGAGATGAAATATGTTATGTGTATCCTCAGCAAAAATGCTTTGACTTGCACACTTCACACCTCGGCCTCCCATCCTGCTTTTGGTGGATTCATAATTAATGATCTATAAATGAATAATGTATTTTCATTTCACCCACTCCAGTAAAACAAGAATTTGTGGCGTGTGACCATGTCCGTTCAACTTAACACAACTATTTGCCTCCCAACAATGGATCCTCTCCTCTTTTTCTCCTCTTTTCTCTCCTCTACTCTCCTCTGCTATATTTGCTCCCCCCTCCTGCATAGATTTCCCTGATCCTAGCAATGCATTTTCCATATACCTGCTTACCTCCATTCACTGGAATCACCTTTTTTTGTCCCCACACTGATCATCCACTTGCTTGTACCATCTCTTGCCCAAAAGAGAGACGATCCATTAATCAGCAAATAGTGCATTACCTTTGTAATTAACATTCAACAGAGTTTCACCCAGTAATATTTCATTAGTTTATATGCAAATAATTTTGAGCGATTGCCTCATTTGGTCTGTGAGTGCAATGATATATTGGTCTGGTGAAGGAATGCGTATGTGTGTGTGTGTGTGTGTGTGTGTGTGTGTGTGTGTGTGTGTGTGTGTGTGTGTGTATGTGTGTATGTGTGTGTGTGCGGCCATACGCCTGCGTGTGTGTATGTGCATGCACACATAGTGTAGGTTAACGCATTTCCATGAACTCTATCTCTCTGTCTCTCCAGCACACATCTACTTTCTCTCTGTTCCAAACACACATACGCAAATGCACGCAAACAAACACACACACAAGATAGATGGCTCGGCCATATATCCTTGTGCTGAGTTTTTAAAGGCATTAAGCTCTTTACTCAGATCGAACTAATTTCAAATTCACTGCGCTCCATCAAACCTGTGCTGGCTGCTAAAGCAGCGCTGTTGATTCCCTCTCAGTTTACCTGAACTATACCTGCATATACGTGAGGGTCTCGCCTCAGACATCTGCCAGCTCTGCATTTTTATTTAACCAATGCATGAGAAAGCTTTTGGTTTTGAACTCAAGTTGCTGTCGAGTTAAAGGATTAGTTCAACATTTTGGGAAATATGATTCTTCGCCAAGATAATGAGATGAAAAGAGATGTGCGGTAAATGTGACGCTACCACCAGCAGTTGATTAGCTTAGCTTAGCATAAATATTTGAAAAACACCCAGTGACTCTGTCTAAAGGTAACAAAAATCTTCCTTCCAGCACCTCTAAAGCTCACTAACTAACATCTTATATCTTCTCAATTTCATCTAATCAGAAACCAAAGTGGAAAAACAAGCTGCAATTTACCTACATGGTAGCTGTTTCCCCCGTCATCAGTTTTTGTGCTAAGCTAAGCTAACTGGCTGTTGGCAGTACCTTCATACTGAATGGGACACACATGAAAGTAGCATTGATCTTCTCATCTAGTTCTTGCCAAGAGAACAAACAAGCTTGTTTTTCGCTGAGATTTGGGAATGTGGCAACATTGCTAAGAAGAGGTCAAATAGGGCAAGAAGCATGTGCCGGCAGAAAGTCATAAAGGGTTTCAGCAACCCCCCTGGGTTAACCAAATCCATCATAGATTACAGACCAACTGTACTTTGGATCAGCATTAACCTAGTTATCCATGCACAATGTTTTCCTCTACAGAGGGCAGTTATAACTGACATTTCAGAAGCAAGCTCTCTTTTTGATTTACCTCTGTTTAGAAAATCTTGCTAAGTTCTTGGGCTTGTTCACAACCTGTCAGATCACCTGACTGTGGGTTTTTTTTTTCCTCCACTGGACTCTTCCAGTTTGTCTTAGCAGTGTCACCATGCTATTACATTATGTTATGCTCTTATATATAACTTTGTGAGGACAGTGTCATAATAGAAATGATGACCAGTGCTATGAAAATAAGACCCAGTTTGTGATAAACCAGAGTTAGGAGAATCTGGTATTTCTAACATCGCTACTTTGAACCGAGACTGAAACAGAAAATTTCACTATGACTAGTATTATGATTAGAAAAAAAAGTATATCCTGGGCTCACTGAAACAGCTCATTCGGAGCCCTGACATAGTAAATATATACAATTATTGTCAAGTTCCAGGGACCCTGTCTATCTCTGGGATCCCTGAATCATTAAGGGCTCCTCACCATTCTGCACCCCTGCCAATATGCGGTTTAGTTTGACATAAGGTTTCTTGTTTTTCTTTCTCTTGTCTTTTATAAAAAGTTGATAAATTCAATAGACGGATCTTGGGAGGAGGGAGAGGGAAAGAGTGTGCGTATGTGTGTGTGTGTGTGTGTCTGTGTACTCATTTATAATGCATCCTGTCAAAGAAGTGGAATGATATTGGATGTGATGCATGTCAGAAATTGGTCTCAAGACAAGACTTAACAGGAGGGGACAGATCACTCTCTCATAAGTGTGTGTGTCTGCACACGCACATTCTGTATGTGCATACATTCAGCTGGGCCATTTTCCAGAAGAACCTAATGCATGTGGCTGCACCATCATATCTTTGCTTTGTCAGGCTAAACCACTTCATAGAAGGTACTCACTGACGGTTTTGTAATTATATGAGATCAGGCAAGGTGAGGACAGGAAATAGATGGAATTGAGACCACCTTTAGCTGTCAAAATGTTTCAGAATTCTGCAAAAATTACCCTCAATTTTATGTCAAGTCAGACATAAATTGCCTGCCTCAATAAATCTGAAATGCTGACAGGTGTGTTAAGGCAGGAATATTATAGTTCCTTCATTTTTACAGTTTTGCATTCAACTAAAGTGCATTGATATTTACTCTCAGTCTGAGGTTTGATTTTTAACCATGTGAACAAATGATTAGCAACAATAATAATATGAATTTACATGCTGTTTAACAGGATTGAAGTGGAACAATCACAGTGAAGTCACTTGACAAGATAAACACAGCTCAAGGCTCATATATGCCAATGACTAAGCCTAGTTGAAAAAGGCAGTATGCCGATGTGTTTACAAGACAGTTCTTGCAAGTACAGTTTCAATAGCCTCAACAGTGACATATATTATTGCATCTAAATTTGGAATGATGGACTCTGCTACTAACAATGAAAGCTATCACGTAGAGAGGTTATTACAGAATACAGTAAGAGGCTGTTGCTGAAAAAATGCTGACCACAAATTGTATCAAAATCTTGTATCAATATCAAGCAGATCTGCAACAGTTTTCAAGCCCCACAGAAACTCCTACAAACATCAGTGTGTACGCTATGTATATCTTTATTGTTTGTCAGCATCTGTTTGTGCTACACGTGTGTGTGTATATGTGTGTGAGACTGTTTCTACTGGCGCTGACACTCAGGCAATGTCATTACATGATCAACTGCCAATGTGTCCATGTGGGCAGATTCATTGGCCCAGAGTCTGGGGGCTTGCCCAGGAAAGAAGGCTTTCCATCAAGCTGGAAGTGAGCAGACGCTGGCCTGAAGCTGACAGTTTTCCAATATGCAAACTTTCTGTGTTTATTTATTTGGCTCTTAATGACCTCAGGTTCAAGCCAAGGGGGCATTTTTTTTCCCCACCACTGAAAAAAACAACAACGCTGACATTTTTCCTGTTGATCATTTGTCACTGGCACATCAAAGTCAAGGACTGGAGTAACTTTGAATGGAAAGTTTGCTCTACACTTTAGATGGATGCCTTTGAAAGTTTACCTTTTAATACCAATAAGTGCTTCTGTCATTCTGGCCCCCGACACACATTTTCGTTACCCCTGCCCACACACCTTCTCCTCGTCTTCCCTCTCCACTCAGCTCACCCTCCCTTCCTGCTTTAATCAGAGTAATGCCAAACCATCACAGCACTATGGGCTAGGTTAGACAACAAGACAGGTAATGAGATTACACACAGACTACAGCATTGCATGCAGTTAAGTTAGCAGAGGTAGTAGAAGGTGGGGGGGGCATATCCTCCTCTGCTCTGCCTTTGTAAGCTTTTGGAAGGGCATTCAAATGAGTTGGCTGAGCACAAAACGTAGCTTGAGCTCTGTCACATTACCCCTCTCTCTCAAAGCGACTGCTAGTTACCTGTGGCACTTTCTTGACACGTTTCAATTGAAGAGAGGATCGGGCTGGCTTTTGCTTTGATGTGTTGTTATAACTTCCCCCAGCCCCGTCTTCGAGTGACTCTTGAAGTTGCACTGTCTTACTCTTTCTATGCGTCAGACTCTTTTTGCTCTTTTCCGCATGTTAATGAACTCTGCAATAATCCGTGTTGGTTTTTTTTTTTTTTTTTGGCAGGGGTTGGCTCGGGACATACAGCTCACTGCTTCTCTATCTTATTTTTATGGGTCTTTTAGTATGGGCACGCATGTGTGTCCATTTTGGTATTGAGAGAGTATTGAGTAGGAATGGGGTGAGCTCATTAAATGAGAGGAAAAAAAAACCCAAGCCATCCTTATTTTAGTCCTGAACAATGAGAGTCATTGAAGTGCTCTGTTTGTTCTGCCAGAGATCACTGTCCCATCATCTGAGGGTTGCTACCATTAGACCACTAGCATAATCACACCGCCGCTCTTAACATCATCAGTCATTAGCACCTGAACTGTGTTTGATCTGACTGTGTGCTCCCCTCTGGCTAATAGGTGTACATGTACCTGGTTGTGTTTGTTTGTGTACATGCTCATGAGTGGCATGCAGGCTTAGAGAAAACTATTTCACGTGTGGGCTGTCATAAATATGGTAAACGTAGAACTAATGCGGGAGAGTGTATGTGGGGGTGTGTGTGTGGGAGGATGTTGATGTGTTTGAATTGCACCAAACAAGGGATCTTAATCTCGTGGGGGGTCAGACTGTATCAGGATTAAAGGTGTGTGTGTGTGTGGGGTGGGGTGGGGGGGGTTGGGGATACAGGATACAGGTGCAGGAGCTCTTATTCATGCTGAGCAGAAACTTCAGATTTGTATATGTGTGTGTGTGTGTGTGTGTGTGTGTGTGTGTGTGTGTGTGTGTGTGCATGTGTGTGTGTGTGTGTGTGTGTGTGTGTGTAAGTAAGTAAGCTTCTCCCCTGTTCCCAGAGGACAGAATAAAACTTCAAAGGCATCCAGATTATCTTTCATTAATGCAAATCAGTGCGTTTGAAATGAGGTGAAATATATGAATGCAGCGACAGAGACTGTTGTAGAGTGGATAGCTTGGTCTTTTAGAAAAATGGGGTTCTCTCTTTCACTCCCCCTTGCTGTTTTTTTCTTCTTCTTTGCTTTTTTCTTCTTCTTTGCTCTCTCTCTCTCTCTCTCTCTCTCTCTCTCTCTGGCAGCTGGAACTTTTTAATGCACCTCCTCTGCTGTTCATTATGCTCTAATACCTTCACTGTCAACATCATGGATGAGCTCGGCTTGCCTGGGGGTTGAGTAATCTGCATCCGCGTGTCACAGATGACCACCACGGATCCCTGCAGGTGATCCATCACCATGGTAACCGGGCGACAGGGACCAACTAGTAATGCAACAATTGATCGATGTGCAAACTGTAATTAAAAGAGCAGCACTAATAAGTACCTTGGGAGCAATAGCCATTCTACATGCGTGGTCAAAGCGCAGGAGAGTGGGCCGAAGATGGAGGAGGGGAGGGATGGAGTGAGGGATAAGAGGGATGGAGATGGATATAGGAGGTATTAAAGATGAGTAGAGTTAGAGGGAGGGAGCATGGGATGCTGGAGGGCTGGAATGAGTGGGCCTGGGTGAGAAGATCAAAGCTCAAGTGTTAAGATGGACAGATTGAAAAGCATGGGATCAGGGAAGGCAGGGGAGGGTGCTGTTGGCTGAATATCTAACAAGCAGGAAAAGAAAAAGCAGGAAGGAGAGAAGGCTGGGGAGGAGGTTGGTTGCAAATGGAAAATATCATCTTTAAATTATGGAACGTTTTAGAGGCCAGCTTTTGTTTCTGAGCCAGATGTGTGTGTGTCCAGCCTTTGCAGATTTAACACTGCTTATAATCCACTGACGACTCCAAAGATGGAGAAATGGATGGCGTGAAGAACAATTAAAATGCAGCCCTTTGTCTCCTAATCTCTTGCCATATCTTATTAGGCTGCACCTCCATACACATTCAAATTAAAACCCATCTTAAGTCTCAACAACAATGAATCACAAATGCATACTCCCCGGCATGTGTGTGGGTTGGAACGAGCACATTCTTCTAAATCCCTTCGTAAACAATTAGGCAAGTTATAGAGTGTTTAATGAGATAAAAGCAGATAAAACCTTGTCTTTTGTTTGGCTGTCCGTTGGGACCACAAGCTAGGAGTTAGTTTGTGTTATCAGAATGTCTCCCCTGTGGCAGCTGCACGGCTGGAGAGCTCCAGGCATTAGCACACAGGGCTCCTACTCGAGGTGTGTGAGTCTACGAGTGTGGGCGTGTGTTTCAAGTTCAGTATGTTGCTCCAGGTATAAACCAAGTATCGAGTTTATTCAATTTGTCCTTTTTTATTTTGCTCCGCTTCTCTATCCCCCCCCTCCCTTTCTCTCCAGGCCCCCTTCACCCTGCTCTGAATACATGTATGGCATCCACTCTGAGCCTCGCACACCTTCAGACAACAGCACAGCAGAGGCACGTTTCATTTGCCCAGGAGGCGGCAAATTAAACAAGGCTCTGAAGGAGAAATTCCTCGCTCTCCCTTTTCATTTGAATTTGTGATTGCTAGCTGTGGTGTTGCTGTCTGCCGCTACACATTGGGAAGCATGAAATGAGAAGTGCTTTAGTGTTCATTGAGACTCATGCGGTGTTGAGCGGACAGGATACAGTGAAATCTCATTTTCTTTTCATATCAGCCAGCGCTCATTCAAAACAATGCTCCAGGAGCTCTGCTACAAAGGACAGAGAATCACCCAAGAAACTGTTTAGAAAATTACCGCTGCTATTACTGCCACCACTTTCTTCCTCACTGCCCACCTGCCTGCCTCTCTTTATCTCTGTCTTCACCTCTCTTATCAATTCCTCTCTCATAGTCCGCGCTTGCTAGCTATCACACATTATCCACTAATCGAGAGAAAGGAGGGGGCTGTTCTGTCAACAGCCCCGCAAATCTAAAAGATCTTATCCGCCCTCAACACATGTCTGCAAATATTTTGTTTCCATAAATGATTCATGCGTCTTTGCATCTGATGGGCGGAATTCATATCCTTGTTTACTTGTTCTCCCCACTTTAAATGTGACGTGGCTTTTTATATAAAACTGCAATTACCAGTGTGCAGAATAGCCAGGGAGGAAATAGCACAAATGTCACCACACACGGCTGAGCTAAACTGGCTAAACGATGACAAGCACTCTCCCTGTCAGATATACAGATTAACAGGCATCAGGGTTTAACGTACACTTCACGATCCTCATTAAGGGAGGCTAATGCGAGCGTTCAGCTCTGCAAATTGGCAAGACATCAAAGCCTCTTGTGATACAGGAAGTGAGTAAGGGTAGCAGTGGATCAGATCATAAACCCTCATGACCATATAATGTGACAGATGCTTTTTTTCCCCCCTGACATCAAAGAGTGTGTACATGTGAGGGCCTTATATTTTTCTCCATCATCATGGGGAGATGAAAGAACATACATTCTTTTGATTTTTATCGACACTCGGCTCCAACTAGTCACTTGAGAGTTTTGTTCACTGCTATTTTGTAAGGTTACGGGCCCCTGCCCTTTATAGTGTGAAGAATAGCTCTTGTTAGAAAGTTATCCTTGAGCTTTAATTTTTGGCAGCATTACTTTGTCAGTTTTAAATCTACATCATTGTTTTTTTTCCTCGTCCTGTCCCGTAGCTGCAGCTGCCTTTTGTTTCCCCCCTGTTCCTCTGTCTCCCTTCCCCTCTGTACCCCCGCTATTCTAATTTGTGTCTCGGCTAATGACGCATTCATCTTCGGTCACCTTCAGTGCATTGCCTCTCGGAGCAGTTCTTGACAAATTTTCTTCCTTTCTAGAGGCTGCCAGTGTCAAAACATCAGAGGCTAGAGTGGCAGTGTAAATACCAACAACTGATGCTTCCTTCAGGATAATCACCACTGCTGCTGGCCTACTCCTGGCACTCAGCACCCCGCTCAGCGCCTCTCTTTGATTTGCAGCGGAGGGGTTGTCTCATCTGTGTGCGTGCAAGCTTGCATCTATGTGTGATTAATCTACACTGAGCAAAAGGTAGGGTGCAATCAGTGATCCATTTGTGAATAGTAAGGGGCTCTGTGACCATGAAGGGGAAATGGGAAATGGCATGTCCAGTGTTTTGGCAGGGTAATGGAGCCTAAGAAGTCATTTAGGACCAGCTCTGCCCTGTCGCATGCCTGTCACACCGCTGGCTTGGCAGCGTCAGATCCGATGTGCGTCTGGTTGAGATGCCACGCGGTACGCTGGCATCTCCAATAGTACCGCATCAGTCAAAGACAACACACATCACAATCAAAACACACGCAGGCACGCATGTGCGTACATTGCGTCACGGGGAAGGGAAGGGAGCTGCAGCGGCCCCGTCAAGCCATCAAATCTGTCCCCGCCAGATAAACATCCTCTCGACACTGTGACATTTTCCCCAAAGCAAGCTGAGTGTGAAGGCTGTAAGTGTGCGCGGCCGAGCGTGTGCGCGTTCCTATGCGTGTGTTTATGTGTGCACGTCTGTCTGAGTGTGTTATTTATGCATGCAGAAATAACAGGCCTTTATATAAAGAGCAAAATTAATGTATGACCCTGCTGTACAGGGTAATAAATCACCCCTAGTGAAGGATGAGTGTTTTTTTTTTTCAGCTCCCCTCCCTAAAATGTTACCATTAGCATTTTGTTGTGGTGTGTCGAGATAAACGATTGTAAGATTTATGCAAAGAGAATTAGATGATGCCAAGTGTTTCTGGCATGGTCATGTCAATGGGAAAAGAGCAGCAAGTTGACTTCATTTGACTTGATGTGTACTTTTAACTCCCTGTCAAGCTGCATTTAATTATTTGATATTTGTCCTTTTTTATTCTATATGAACCGCAATATTTGTCTTGCTGACACACTTTGGACCCAGCATTACACAGTCTAATGGCTGTGACAGCAAACAGTTTTCTCCTTTCTTTGAAATGAGAAAAATCTCCATCAGTGTCCACAGTATGATTTTTAAAAGCCAACACACTCATTTTGGTTAAACATAAAGAAAATAATTTGTATACAAACACAGATTTTAAGTGTCTTTACCCAGACTCTAACCCAATGATTTCAGACTCAGAAAACTTTGGCCTAGCACATCTTCGTCAGACCACCTAGAAGAGTTTCGCTTTCACTCTCCAAAGTCCTTCCACTTCCCTGTGCTCCATTTGTCCTCCTCCTCCCTTTCCACACCCTGTGCGAGGTTGAATTAATGTTTGACTGTGGGAGACTTGTAGATGGCAAATGTTCACATTCATTATGCATGACTTCCATGTTGCTGTTAATTTCTCGGAGCCAGCCAAGTCGAGGAAATGATTTTGTACATTATGTTTGTTTAATGAAATTGTCACACTAATGGAAGAGAGGCTGAATAAGATGGAGATGACTGTTTCTGTTTGTCGTTTTTATGACCTCTTTTTTTTTTTTTATCACAGCCAGTTTTCACATCATCACCCTCACCCGGTATTTATGGACCGTTGCAATACTCAAGGAGTTCGGCGAGACACTGGGATTCAGCTGGATCCCTGGAAACCGCTAATTTCCTCACAGACCTTCAGCATATTCTCATTTATTTCAATCAATATTTAACGTATACGTGTGTAGGTACAAACACACCTATTTGTGAGGTTGCACATGTTGTCAGTGTGCACAAGTGTAAGTCTGTGTACAACTTGCTCATACACTCAAGGTCTGCATGTGTTTTGAGTACCGAGGATTCCTCTGTACTGGTTTGTGAATAATTTAACTGTCTGCCAGCCTTCACCAGCCACAGATCTCTCAAGCAAACGTGCTTTATCTCACCCATCACTGCACCTGAGAGCAGAAAGTCTAAATCTACAGTCCTAATCACAGCTCCATGTTTCTTAACCTCAAATCAGTCTTTACACACTCAACTGATAAACAGTAAGTTGTTGATTGGCCCAAGCTTGAGTCTCTTGTGTATTACCAATACTTTTGGGTCACAGAGCTCCACCAATACTGCACCAGTAACCAAAGAAAACAACCTAAAACCGAAAACATTATTTCCCAATCCATGCAGGTTCAGAAGATCAATATCTGCCCCACGCTGAGGTTAGATTTATTCAAGCTAACGTTAGCTCAATGTGACGGTTAGGATTGAAACTTGGTTATGATTAGCCAGTGAGCCCAGTCCTGGGGCACGCACCTGAAATGCCCAACTCAAATTACAGGTACACAGACAGGGCCAGTGACAACATTATACAGATTTCGAAGGTCCGCAAAAAATGTAAAATTGTGATCTCACCACCCATTTCTAAAAGGAGGATTCATGAAATACCTTCACAACAGTGATAAGTGTTGTTAAATAACCTTTTGGGTTTTTCAAAGAATAACATTTATTTATACTTGAAAAAAACAAATGCTGAGCTTTTTGAACAAAATGTCATGGTAATACATTAGAATCATAAATGGTGCAGAAATACTTACAAAACGGGGTCAAAAGAACAAATAAACATTTGGAGATTTGAAAAAATAGGGAATCGTGGAATCTTCTTGTTGAACTAAATTTAATAGAAAATGTTCACTCATCCTGCAGCCAAACACACTGCTGGAGTTCTTTCCACAATGGAAATCAAATATGGTTAAGAAAGTTTGTCCCAACACTGTTGCGTTACACATGTAATTTGCTTTGCTTTCACCTTCTGTCCAGTTCATCCCAAACCAGCTCCATGGGGTTTAAGTCTGGAGTCTGTGCTGGTCCTCATCATGTGCAGCCACTGCCTGGTTCTTTTCTTGGTCATTATCTTGCTGTAGGACAAACCTCTCACCAACCAGTCTACAGAGTTTGTTGCAACACCGCCTTTGTACACTACCCTCTTTTGATTTGTGACAAAAGTTGGGTCACCTGTTGAAAGTTTGCATTGCGACTTTTAAGGCTTCACTTAGTTCCATTGCTGCAGCAGAGCTGTAAGTTAACCAAGTTCTTCATTGCTGTTCTATAAAAAAAGATTGCATGATTTGTTTAGTTTTTGGTTGTGTAAACTTTTTTTTTTTTTTTTTTTACCAGGCAGCTTTACCAGGTATTCTAAATCTTCTGATGGGTGTGTGTGTTAATACTTTCAAATTGTTTGAAACTCTCTTTCTGCCTGAGAAACCTCGTAAATGTAAACATCTGAGAGATTATTTTGACTATTGTCATGGTAAAGAAACATTCCTGTTTTGTATGAAGGGGCAAAGAAAAATCCTAAAACAACCATTATCCTTCATATGCCTCTTCCATTCCTTTCACATATCAACATTAATCCATTTGTCTACAGAACCTTTTGTGCAAATAACCCAAGAGTATGCACATGTGAACGGTGTGTGTGTGTGTTTATTGCAGTGGTGCTGATGTTGCCTCTAACCCAAAATCCATCACTGAGTCCAGCCATGCGATTACAGCCTGCCATGGGAAACGCTGACTACTGCTGCTACTCTATTAGGCAAAGTGCTTGTGTGTGTATGTGTGTGTGAGTTTGTGTGTGAGTGAGAGAGAAAGAGAGAGAGAGAGAGAGAGAGAGAATGGTATTATCCCAGACCAGGTGCTAAGTGCTTCTCACTACCCTCTTTTCGGTCCACGACTGTTTTCTCACATGTCGCACCTATCCCTCGCCACTCCAGGGCTGTGAATCAGCCCGTCCTGCAGAAGAGTGAGATTACCTTATGCTGCATTGCAATGGATTGATTTCTGCTCTGCCATTCTCCATCTTCTTTGACCCCACATCCATTAGGTTTTTCCTGTTCTGGCTTTGTAGATAAATTCTTTGTCCAGCAGCCTTTACCTAGTGTAGCTTTTTAAAAACATCCAGCTAGGATAAACATGTGGAAAAGTCTGCATAGTTTACATGTGTGTGCATATATATTTCGTACCACACGTGTGCATGTGTGTCAGTGTAGGAGGCCAGGCGGGCTGTGAAATAGGGATTGATGTGTCCATTTGGAGACAGGTGTTTAGAGTGTGACTGAGGGCTGTGGCAGCGTGACTCTGCCTCGGTCTGCTGCCTCTGTCGGCGCAGCTCCACCACTGGCCTTGATTACTTGTTGTTATTGGAGTGTGAAATCTGAATATGCTTTTTCATCACTCAAAGTTTGGCTTGTGTTGGTGGAAGGAAGCATGTGGGCAACAGCAAAATGATTGGTTTTATGACGTGTAGTTGGTCTGAATCTCTGCTCTCAGTTGTTTATTGCTTGGAGGTTTTCAAATCAAAACAAACATCCAAAAGCAGCATCATATTTATTTCAAGTTATTTTCTGTATTTTGAGCCATGTTAGCGATGTGACTCTAAGGATGGGAGTCTGTCAGTTGCTCAACCACTTTCATTCCAGACATGGAATATCTGGACAAATATTTGATCCTTTGCCAAGACATTTTCTAAAGACGTTCAGTTTCATTCACTGAAACCTAACGACTTCTGTGATCCTCTTTTTCTATTTTGCCTCTAAGAGGGTAACATTTTTTTATTGAAACATTTCAACAACTGGACTGGTACAGCATTTGTGTAGACATTCATGATTCCCAGACCATGTGCCCTTATGACTGTAGTGACCCTGCAGAGTTTTCCTTTTGCCCCATGAGGTTGACATTTGTGGTTTTAAGTGGATTGCCATGATATGTAGTGAAGACTTTCTTATTACCCAAAAGATGAACAGGAACAACTTTGGTGATACTTTAACTTTTCGTCTAGCACTATCATTTTATGATTTACTACTATTTTTTTTTATCTACCACACTCGCCTCACCCGCAAAGCCCTCTGCATTGCAGGTGATCCCACCCACCCGTCCAACAGCTTCTTCAGTCTGCTGCCATCCGGAAGGAGACCTAAGAGCCTCCGGGTCAGGACCAGCAGACTGAGGGACAGCTTCGTCCACCAAGCTGTCAGGATGCTAAACTTTCTCCCTGTCCTGCCGTCCCCTCCCCCTTTTTTCCAAACTTGTTATTGATATGTTAATATTGTTTTGTATAAGATGTTTACTGTAACTCTGTGGGCCTAGGGAGCACTGCAATTTCAAATCCTGTGTACATATGGTATTTAAATAAAGCTGACTTTGACTTTTGACTTGATCATCAGGTCAAAATTTCAATTCGTCCAATACTGGTCTGTCACTTGCAAAACTAAAGACATTCCCATCATCCTTAGCTGCACTTATTGCTCATTATGTTAGCATTCTCACTATGAGCATTTTAGCAGGCTGATGTTAGCATTTAGCTCAAAGCACCGAAGGGTCACGGTACAGTCAGATAGAGAGAGAAATGATGGGAGGCACATTGAGCAGGATCGTGGGAGCAGTAGGTGGTTTGCAATCACGGATCCAGACTCTGCAGCTCCGGGGGCCGAAGAGAGACAAGAAAACACAAAACTACAGGACAGAAAAGTTGCTGAGTTAGCAACAAACATTCATTGGATATGAATTCGTGTAGATGGAGAGAGAGAAGGAGAGAGGAACTTGGTGCATCATGGGAAGTACCCCAGCAGTCAAGGCCTATAACAGCAGCATAACTAGGGGATAGTTCAAGGCAGGCCTGAGCCATGTCTACAAGTTTTATCAAAGAGGAAAGTTTTAAGCTTGATCTAAACGTAGAGAGGGTGTCTGCCTCCCGGAGCCGGAGCAGTAGAAGAGCCTTACAGCTGAGGGCTCTGTATGAATAAATGTGTACAAACTGTAATTGATCTGATGGGTAGGATTTAAACCAGCTTAGTGTGGTTCCTTTGATGCCAATTAAATGTTCCAGTCTTTGTAATAGGATGCGATGCTCAGTTTTGTCAAATGCCAGTCCTTTGTCCGATGCCAGTAGAAGGGCATTTCCGACTTTCAACAGTGCCGATGCACTTTAAATCCTGACTGAAAATCTTATAATAAATTACTGTTATGCAGAAAATCACACAACTGATTGGCAACTGCTTTCTCAAGGTTAGATATGGGTCTATAGTTGGCTGGATTTTTAAGAAGTATAATTACAGCTACTTTAAAAGGACTGCAGTACACCGCCTGTTACTAAAGACCAATTGATCACATCTAGTAAAGAAGTGCTAATTAAGGCTAAAGTTTCAGCAAGCAGCCGAGTTGGGATCGGGTCTGAGAGACAGTTTGATGATTTAGGTGAAGAAATTGTTGAAGTTAGTTGGGAGAAAAAGTGTCTAAATATACATCATGTTTTAAATATTATTATTATATTTCTAATATTCCTGTGTTTGAAGGGATATTGTTGCCTGTTGAGAGCAGGAGGTGATATAAAGAACCTCATGAAATCATTGTTACTGAGAGCTATAGGAATGCATGGATCAATAGAGCTGTGACTCTCTGTCAGCCTGGCTACAGAGCTGAAAAGAAACCTTGGGTTGTTTTTATTTTCCTTCATTAATGAAGCTTGGTCATTACAGAGGGCCTTCCTATATGTTTAAAGACTGTCTTGTCAGGGACTAAATTTAGCACAGGACTCCTCTGTTATATTGAGACATGGCATTGAATTAAGTGCTGATGGAATCACTTCCTTGAATTTAGCTACAGCACCATCAGATAGGCATCTAGTTAAGACGTTTTTGCCTAATGGCATGTAGTCCAGTATTAGAAATTCAAAAGTAATTAAATAGTAGTCTGATAAAAGGATTCTGTGGAAGGACTATTAAATGTTCAATTTCGATGCCGTAAACCAGAACAAGGTCGAGGGTGTGGTTGTAACAGTGAGTGGGTTTATTTACACTCTGAGAGAAGCTGATTGGGTAATAATAAGATAAACGCAGTGCTGAGGCTATCATTATCTGCGTCCACATGAATATTAAAATCACCTATTATAATTACTTTATCTGTATTAAGGACTAAGCTTGATTAAAACTTAAAGTGCGGGCAGGAGCGCGGTACACTGTAACAAACAGAACTGGCTGTAACGTTTTCAAGCTTTGGTGTGAAAGACTAAGAACAAGGCTTTCAAATTAGTTATGATTAAGTTTAGTTTTAGGGTTGATTAATAGTCTCCAGTCGAAAATGGCTGCGACTCCACCTCCTCGGCCGGTGCTGTGAGGAATGTGAGTATTAATATGACTGGGGGGAGTGGATTCATTTGGGCTAACATATTCATCATGACACAGCCAGGTTTCAGTAAGACAAAGTAAATCAATATGATAATCTGAAATTAAATTGTTTACTAATACAACTTCAGATGACAGAGATCTAATGTTTAAGAGTCAGTATTAAATTCTTCTATTTTGTTGTGCATTTGCAGTGGTGGTCTTAATTTTATTTATTAGGTTTTTATGTATTAACTCCTCTTCTGTTTGCTTGTGATTTTATTAATTCAAGTGGTCGGGGGCCAGACACAGTCTCTATCAGGTTTTGGGTGGGTGGCTCTTAGAATGGAAGTGCAGAGAAGCCTGTCGGACCCCAGCTCTGCCTCCTGGTCTCAACTGTGGCTTGTCATGGTTTTGGTCTACTAATTAACTAGGTCAGATTTCTAGATAGTGGGTGTTAAAGTCAGATTTTTGGTTTCATAAAGTTGCAGAAATGGTCCGACACATGGGCCCACCTCATCTGGTGTTGGAAAGGTACAGCCCCTTTAGTACAGCCTCACAGAGCTGCTAGCATGGCGGCTGACTCCTAGTCTTGTTTACAATTATTTTATTTAAATCAAGGCGCTTGCAAACATTCCAGATCAACGCTATATTTGCAATTGATTTTGCATTTTATGAGTTTACTTTTCTTTCTACTTGTGTCAGATGGTATTTGCCATACCATTCTGTGAGTATATCCATGGGTTAAGACTTCCTCTAAATGACCTCATGCTGTAAGCTGACAGCCAGACAGCTGAGCGTTTAAATAGCTGGAGTGTGTTATAAAAAGACAGAGAGCACCTGGTAAAAGTCTATTAATCTTCAGGTGCTTGGAGGAGACATTCGTTATCAGAGCTTGGGAATTAAACATGAGCATGAATTCTTCAGAGGCGCAATATAAAAGAGTTGGATAATTTTAGAAGGGATCACTCCACCTGTAATTTTAGCTCCCTCAAAGGTCTTTCTGTCTCTGCCGTTTAGAACTAATCCTTTTTGGAATTTGAAAGCTGTGTTCTCCAATATGTATTCACAAAGTGGATTAAAGAGACTCAATAGTTCAGGTTTTGTTTTTCATGTGATTAAGTGAAACCTGTGAGAGTGATTAGATTTTCCAGCAAAGGGAAGAACGTAAAAGGCTAAAAAACCATGTAAACACTTGCTATTATGCCCGCAGCATTTGCAGAAGGAGCCGTTTTCGACTATGTAATGTCAAATATTTGGCAGTGCGATCACTGTGGCTGATCTTGAAACAGGCTGCAGAATAAATGCCTGTTAATTACGTTAAATCTGGTGATCATTAAATTTTTGTCAGTGTCAGTAACTGAAACCTGGTAGTGTGTTTTGTTTTCTGTATTTTGTTTTTTGAAATGCGCACAAAAGCAGCAGGTGTGTTTGTGGGAGGGTGATTTCACAGTGATGTCTGCAGCATTTTGTGGCGTCTGTGATATCGCAGCACAGGGTGATTGATTTGTGACCATGGCACTGACTGCTTTACACAGATTAGCCTTTGACCTTTTAGGTGAGAGATCACATCAACTGCTGAGAGGATGATGGGTGGGAAACGGGATGGTCCTAATTTAGTGTCCCATTATCACAGCCCTGTCAGGAAGGACTGCAGGGAATGAGAGGGGGAGGGACAAAAGGAGAGAGAGAGAGAGAGAGAGCAAAACAGAGACAAACAGGGAGGAGAGAGGGATTAAACAACAAGGAGAGCAAAGCGGCCAAAAAAATGTTGAGAAGCAGGCGCCAAAATTGCACCCTAATTCTGATGTTTATTTTATCTGAGGTGGCAGGTGTGCCGGGTGCCACAACCTCACAGTGCTTCTCTGGCCCGTTCTCACTGGCTGTGTGGCTCGCCTAGAGATAAGACTGTAATGAAGCCGGACTGGAATAACGCAGACCACCAAAGGAAGGCTCAGGCCAGACCCGACTGTTGCTTCCATCCGTCCTCCCTTGGCTACCCTTTGTCTCACAACATAAATTCGCTCCTTCATCCCTGCCCTGCTGGCTCCGTTTGTTTGGGGACTGTCGATGAAATAAAAATAAGTTGCACGGGTCTCCAGTGGGTAGTCGAGCCGCTGGAAGCCCCATGTTTGTCTTATCACATGGACCGCTTCAAGCAGGGAAGTTAAAGCCGTGAAGCTAAATATGGACTTTCAGAGCTAAATGATCAAGTCTGACATCAGTTAGCTTCACATCATCACAGGCTAATAGGAGACGTTCAGGATCGCTACATGTTGTGCTCTTTTTTTTTTTTTGAAGAGCATAAGGTTGAAGAGAAGGATCTAATCAGCAGACGTCTAATTAGCAGCAGCCTAATGAGCAGAGGTGTCTTCTGTATTTCAGTTTCTCTTTCTCTGAAATGGTTGCTCTATTTGACAAACCTGAGGAGCACATTCTGTTTTTGTAATTTGCTAAGAATTACAAAAGTGTAACATCTTGCAGTAATGCTAGATGTTTAAAGATCACTGTATGCTGGCAAGTGGTTTAATGTGTTTTTGGTGTCCAGATATTTTGGCCCATGATCACTCTAAGCCCCACAGCTAAGCAAGTGGTCGTCTGTGCTGTGAAATGGTGAAATGAGTATGGAGAGATTAAGGAGTGTGTGTGTGTTTGTGTGTAGGTGTGGCGCTGTCCATGGTACTGAAACAGAGTGGAAGGGATCAACAGACAGACAGACAGACAGACAGACAGACAGACAGACAGACAGACAGACAGACAGACACCATTTCACACCATTGTAGCAAGAGACAGACAGATGGGAACCGACAGGGAAGTGAAGGGACAGTCAATGAGAGAGAGACAGTGAGGCAGAGAGAGAGAGAGCTGCAAACCATAAACAGCTGTTTCTTTTCTCTTTCTTCACTGGTACAGCCAATGTAATGTATAAAACATTCTCCAGTCTAAAATACAGTAGTTTATTTTTAATTTTTCTCTACAACCTTCTGACGACCCTCAGTAATTATCTTGTTACCCCCATTGGGGGTTGGGAACCCCAGGTGGAGAACCATTGTATAAAGGTACCAACCTCCACATTGACAGATTCTGAACCAGCCTATTATAAACTGATCTGAAAATCACAGGCTGTCTGTCATGCTGGATGCTTACATGCAATTTAGTGAAACCTATAGCTGTCATTACTGAGCAATGACAGGTTCCATGTCCCAATATGGCGCGACAGTGATAACACAGCGATCACAAACATGCCACTGCAATATTTACAACATTCAAACTCTCAGATACATTCAGATATTCCTAGAGATGTGTTGTTTTGTGTGTTTGTGTGTTTGTGTGTGTTTGTGTGTGTGTGTGTGTGTGTGTGTGTGTGTGTGTGTGTGTGTGTGTGTGTGTGTGTGT
>JBBMJY010000002.1:6965491-6982280 GCA_037833715.1 Toxotes lorentzi | reverse complement strand
TGTTTGTGTGTGTTTGTGTGTGTGTGTGTGTGTGTGTGTGTGTGTGTGTGTGTGTGTGTGTGTGTGTGTGTGTGTGTTTGAGCTTCATACCCACTCTTGTAGCAGAAAAGACAGTTGCACCAAGACCGTAAAGTGTAGCAGGTGTAAGCACAGACGCACTGACAGCACCGTGGGTTTGAAAGCCGGCTGGTATGAGTGTGTGTGTATGTGTGTGTGTGTGTATATGTTGATTTTTTTTTTTTTTTTTTTTTTTTTTTAGAGAGAATGGATTTCGCTTTAGTGCTCTTGTTTCCTCTTCCTCTCCTCCTTCTCCCTCCCTCTCTTGTCCCTCTATCCCACTTTCTCTCCCCTCCTATTATTCTCATTCTGCACTAGAGGGCCGTCAGCGAACCCTGAATGCATTATGCTGTCTGCTCCATTGTTTGTGCTGTTTCTCTGCGCCTGTGCCCTACTCTCTCCCAATATTTGTTTTCATTAATCACAATGGGTGCCTGCTGCGGGTGTCTTGATGGCTTTTTTGGTCGTCTTTTGTTCCGCAACGCAGCTTTTGTCTTTAGGCATTGGCTTTCCATGTTTTGTTTGTTTGCCTCTGTGTTTGTGTTGGCATGTGTGCAAAAAGTGTTTGTGCACGTGTGCATATATGCCCACATGCGATCATGCTGACAAAGACTGAGGTGGGAAGGAGCAGGATGTCTCACATGCTTCTCTTTCTTCACACATGGTAATGTATCCCTCCTCCTTTAGTGTTTTTTAGTCTTTTATCTGGGCTCATTACTGCTGTTTTCAGAGAAAGTGGCGGGTGCAGAATGGACAGGCTCCCTCTTGCAAAGCTGCATGTGCACACACACGCAGCACACTGACAGTCTTATACATTTTACTTTAAAAGTCAAACATGTTTTGGAGATTCATATTCAAAAGAAGTCTGGAAAAGTTTTTTACACAGTAAAATGTAGAATATTTACCACAGTTTTAACACAACTGACCAAAAGAAGCCAATTACTGCCCATGTACAGTCAGACATCATTAGTACAAAGTATGTATACATATTTTTTTTTGAAACACACCATCTACGAGCTCAAACCAAACAGCTCCTCCTCTCCTGTGCCTCCATTATTGAGTATCTTGTTGGTTTGTTTGGCCCAGACGGGTGGTGTTGCCATAAGGTGGATAAATAAATCATATCTGAAGAAATATTAAAACTTGTCTGTTGTTTTTCTCCCTCCTACCCTCCTGCTCTCTGTTTCCAAGTTGCCCGTGTTCCCTCTTTCTTTTTCTCCTATTCATCCTTTTTACTTTTCCCCCTCATTTTTGCATCTCTCTCTGCTAGCCTCTCTTCCTCTGATGTGTGTTTCACAGAGGTTTTTCTATTTTTTTTTTTTTTGGCTTCTCTTTTTTGTTCTACTGTTGCAAGGCTCTGTAGTGAAGCACACATGCAGGTTGCTCCATGCTTGAAATGTATGGATTTGCCCACTATTAAAATTTTCAGCTGTTCCACAGGATCAATTCCAATTAAATAGCAAAAAGGGCCTTTGTTTTCTCCCCTTCCCTGGCTGCAGCAGTGTGCGGTCCAGAATGTCTCTGCTGTTCTCTCTGCCCCCCCAACCTAACCTTACTCTGATATTCCTTTTTTCTATATGTACTTCAACCTCTGCATTCCTACCAGGGTTTTCTGAGCTGATATGATCATTTGTCATGATTATGTACAGTGGCGCATAATCATGATAAATCCTGCAGGTATCCATGGAAGGCTGATGTGTTTCTATGATCAAATGCAGCCCTATTTTATAAAAAAAAAAAAAAAAAAAACTGAGGCACAACAGGAGGAAAAAAATTATACTTAGTGAAAGTGTTGTCCTTTGCATCACAAATCATAACATTCAGTGCAAGTTTGTGCTTTTTTAATGGGCAGAGGACGGAGTGGAAAATACGTATTGTGACACATCGGCTGCTCAGTTGGTAAAACTTTCACTGACTTTAAGAAAAGTGGATGTGGAAAGACCACAATTCTTTCCCTTTCCCACCTGTAAGTTGCATCATCGTGAACGCAAACCCGTGAGTATGTATGTGTGTGTCTGTATTCAGTTACAAGTGTTTGTGTCTGTCGGTATTTATGTATGAGTGTGTGTGGGTGTACTTGAACCCAAATCCAGTTTGTGTCAGATGATGTGGCAACAGTGGACAAGGCAGTGTGAAGCCCTTTTTTTTTATCTTACCCAAGGCATTTTTTTTTCTTTGTGTGTGTGTGTCTGTTTATGTGCCTGCAAGTGTGTCAGTGTGTATCAGCTAGAAGTGGAGCTGATAAGAGCTCTAGGGATATATCACATTCTTTTTCCAACAAGGGCCATTCTTCCAAAAATGGAGATTGAACATTGGGGCCTTGACCTGATTACATCACGCAAGTACTGTATGTACCTGTTGCAGTATTTAGTACACGAGCTCTTCAGTCAAAAAAGAAATCGCTCCGTACTTTAAGCGGAGTTTAGAGAATTTTCAGTTTTTTCAGTTGGATGCTTGACTTTCACTGTGCAGAATGATGTATTATACAGTTTGACATTAGAAGACTCTTTTCACATTCATCTGCTGAAGATTGAAAGTTTCTCTGTGCTCACCTTAAATTTGAGTTTATGACATAAAGGATGATTTTGTGACATGTCAAGTCTGGAATCCAGTCACGGCCCGGTATGCAACTTACACATGTGATGTGTGATGTGGAAACTTGAAGCTTCCAGTTCACAAACACTGACAGTGGGTTTTCCACGTTTCCGTGAAGCAGGAGACATTTTGTGTCTAGTAGGTTAAACTTGAATTTTTCAGTGAAGGAGAGGGAGTAGATGTAATTTTAAGACTGAATTTGTTAAATGAAGTTCTGTGAAAATCTTTTTTTTTCTGTGAAAAACTGTATCAGAAATAAATTATAATTCCCAGCAGAGTCTTAAAACGTGTGGAGGGTGCCTGTAAGGTTATGGATAGATTGTAGTTACAGTTACATACATATATAACTGGACTTTTAAAAAAAAAATATGCTTACTCGCTTTCTTGGTGAGAGTTAGATGAGAGGATCGATACTCACTCCCCTAGCTGTATGGTAAATATGTACATGGTGCCAGCAGCTAGTTGGTTTAGCAAGACAAGAAGGAAATAGAGGGAAACAGCTAGCCTGGATCTGTCCTTAGGTATAGAAATCCACCTCCACCTGCAAAGCTCATGTTAACAAGGGATGTATTATTTATTTAATCCACACAAAAGCTTAAATGTAAAACTGTCTATTTATGTGGAGTTGTTTTTTTTTTGTTTGTTTGTTTGTTTTTTACGGATTAAACAAACAAGACATAACATTTGTGAACATGTGTGATTTGTGAGCTTGAGGTGCTGATAGGAAGATTTTGTTACCTTTGGTCAGAGCTAGACTAGCCTTTTCCTCTGTTTCCATTCTTGATCCTAAACTAAGCTGAACAGCTGTTGCATCAAGCTACATTCTGTATTTATTGACCTTCTTATCCAACTCTTGCCAAGAAAGCACATAGGCATATTTCATAAAATGCTTTCAGGTATCATTTAAGTTAGGAAACTAAAACAGTTGCTTAAAGTTATGGAATGATTGTAGTTGTGGTTATTAAAAAGGCAAATGCTAATTTTCTGTTACAAAAGGCAACTCCAGTCTGTATGTATGAACGTCCAACAGGCTACACATCCATCCACCACCCCAACTTGCAAAGCCTTACTTTCCATCTAGCTACATGTAGTGCTTTTCCTGCGGTGGCACTGAACCTTGGCACTGGACATAAATCGTGACGTTCAAATTGGTCCAAAATGGATGTAATTCCCAGGGATACTGGGTCGGATTTTCTCTCATTTAGCCACAGAGTTACAGAGTTCAGCTACTGACGTTAGCTGATAAGGCCTGGCTCACAGCTGGCGTTCCAGTTCAAGGTGTTGGATAGGGTTGTGGTCAGCTCTTTGTACAGGCTAGTAAAATTTTTTCCACACCAAACTGGAAACCACATTTTTCACTGACCTTTGATCTTCTTTAATTGGAACTAAGGCTGGCCAAACCTTGGAAAACAGCCAACTAATATGCATCTAATATGACTACAGATACCTTACATTTATACTGTAATCTGCAACAGGCATTGTGCCATTTAATTGGGTGGAGTTACACAAATAACCCTACAAGCCAAGCCAATGAAACAACCTACCTCCTTTGCACACACTGTGTGTGGCTGTGTAAAGTAGTGGACATTCATAAGTCCCTCTGATCCCCCTGATTAAAGAAATCCCTCCAAGCTGCTAAAACCCCAAGAGAGAGAGTGAGGGAGAGATGCAGTGAGCTCATTCATTTCTGCATGTTATATTATACCTCAGTGGATTGACCTTTGACTTTCTGTCCTTCCCTCTCTCTTCCTCTCTCTTTCTCGCTCCTGGCACATCCTCAATACTAAGCCTCAATCATGGGCGCTACAGAGAATTAATGAATTATAAATCCCCCTGGATACATTAACTAGACCTACTTCATATGCCAGGACTCAAATTACATCAATATAAGCTTTGTGCATTTGTAAATGCTGATCAATTATTGATGTGATGTCATTACCCAAGCAATATCTGTCATGAATGAGTAATATGTGTCATGCACCACTGTTTGCTTGATTTTATTTATTTATTTATTTTTTGAACAGGCCAGATTTGTGGGATTCAGCTCAAATTGGGATCCAGGAGATGAGGTGCAAGTTTGTGTTGAGCAAGTCTTCAACTGTATGGATCAGCATAATAACCTAACCCTGTATAAATTGCTTTTTTAGCCACTTGGGGGCAGCAGAAGAAACTGTTAATACAACATTGAAATATTATCACCTTAAACACTGAATTTGGCTGAGGTGTTAGCAAACCGTTGCTTATATCCACAACCAACTGGCATGGAGCAATGCTAGCATTTGTAGTCCCATTTATTGTTAAATATAAGTCCAAAATTCATTCTTTTCTTAACTTTGTTTTGTTCTCCGACTGGCTAACTTTATCTACCATTTGGTGTTTGTCTGAGCTTTTTCACTGTAAACAACTACCCTCTGCTGCTTGACATAAATTATGTTTAGACACCCCCCAAAAATGAGCTAAAAGATGTTAAAACGCTTTGTGGAACTGAGGAGAACTGCAGAGTCGGATGAAACTTCTCTGTGGGTTTGTTACTAAGAGCAAACTCTTGCATCTATAAGTAGTTGTGCAATCCATTCTTAATATCAAAAATATTGAGTAAAACATCTTTTCTTTAAAGGGACACTCGACTCACACAACTTTTCACTGGTCAGGGGGGAATACAGCCCAACCATTGAGAACACTTGTAAAATTCACCTTTGCCTCTGGGGGAGCTTTGTAAGGCATGAGAAAATTACTGAAGTGATTTGATGTGGAAAAGTTTGTGTATGGGTAAATGTGGTAAGCGCAATGGAAGCAGATGGCATTCTTTGATTTACTTCATCACATCTTACCCTCTTCTTTTGCTTTGGCTTAATTGCACCCAAATGGAGAATTATCAACACCAGCTGTTTATCTAGAAGAATAAACTCCTAATATTCACATAATGGTAGTGGATGGAGAGGCAGATTAATTTGAATTTTCTTTGGCTGATTTTCTGAGAGATGGATGGAAACCTGGCGACAATGCACTGAAAACAAAGTCCACTGACTCTGGTCATGTGACCATGTTAGTGAAGGATGAGCTGTGGTATGGGAAGTGTACATCCAGGGATTTTTTAGACCGAGCCACACTATGGTCTAAAATGTCAAGAAGTTGTGCTCTCTGCTGCTTTGATTTTCCTATTTCATTATATTTTTTCGTCTGTCTCTTGCAAGTCTGCCAACTTTATAGAAGTGTGACATTAAAATCCGTGGAGAAATTTCTATTGCTTAAAAAAACAACATAAAAACCTTTCTACTAGCCCTTTGAAGTTTCCACGTGTTGACATCAAAGTAGTCCATATATATATATATATAGTAATTTTTTTTTTTTTTTTTGCATTCACTCATTTTTTATGCATTCACTATTCCCGTCCATTGGAACTGTGTCCAAAAATTAAATTTTGCTCGCTCTCTGTCTCACTCATTGTCTCTCTTTGTCACTCACTCCTCCCCATCTCTGATGCACAAATCCATACCATTGTAAATGAAGCTGTGAGGATCAATGCTGCAGGCAGGGTAATGCCGGAGCGCTGCCACCAGTGTATTGCTGCAATGATCTAATGGTTAAAAACACATTCACAAACAGAGAGAGGAAGATAGATCTGAGCCAGCAGCACGCCCACATTGCTCTCACTGGAGACATCATCAAATTAAACAACAACTATGATGTGTTTCTGCTCTGTGCCCCCACTACCGCATGGCCACATTTTCTCCAACACACACTCTTCTTTTTCTCTCCTGCTATTGATGTGAACCTCCACTGGGGTATATTTATAATGGAATGCAAGACATGATTTGTTTCAAGTTTGGGATGAAGGCCAATTAGTTTAACAAGTACGAGACAAATCTTGTTTGACAAAAGTTGATGTCGGGGCATGTGAAACATGTCCGCTGGGAGAAATTTTGTTAGCTGGAGGCAAACTGAGATGCAGACATATACACCTGCCCACACAGACATGACACACGCCAAAAAAGTAATAATATTAAAATATGCTTGTAGGGGCCACAATTTGCTTCCACTTCCAGATTCACATCCAGGGAGAGATTCAGGAGCAAAACCTAAAAATACTTTGGTTATTCTGTTGCTATACATTCATGTATTAATATTTGATTTTTGTAAAATTGAAAAGAAAAAAAAAACAAGACTGCATTCATACATTGTTAACAGGAATAAACAGGAAGAGGAAGCAGCAGCATTGTTGCCAGTTGTAAGTAAGTCCTTGGATGGCCTCCAACAAAGATTCCTGGAAAATCTTTTTGACTTTGGATAATTCTCTTTTTGTATCTTTCATCCCACTCCTTTCTCGACGGTGACCTTTTCGCTTCACCTCTTCTTATTTCCCGTGGGATTAACGTCACTCTACTTCTGTTTCCGTGTTGCCACAGCAGTGCTCTGGATTATGGAGACTCCTCATCCCTACAGTAAACAGAACACAGAGGCACAGATGCTCACACACAAACACACATCTATCAGTGTGAGTAATCTTTGGTGGGCAAACAGCAGATGAGGGCGACTCCTGTCACGTCTGAACGGGAACAATTTATTTACCTGCACAATCACACACTCAACTTCATGCAGTTTTTTGGGGGCTGGTTTGTGGTGATCGTTCATTGTACTGTACATGCATTCATTTTATTTATTTTTCTATCTTATGGGTGGACAAAATAACAGCAACATTTTGGCTATATACACCCAAGCCAGGGGGTGTAGTCAAGATGCTGCCCTTCTCTGTGTCCTGCCAGCAGATTAGATCCCTCATCCCTACTCACATTAGCTTTGATCAAAAGCAAACAATACACACACACAAAAGCTTTCACAGCTACACTTTCCCCTGCTAGCTGTGCGGAAGAGATGCGATCACAGGCCCCAACTATGTAACCACCACGGAGAGAAACAAAGCGTGTTTTTTTTTTTTTTTTACCATCATTGTCATCACAGCTGTTGTTTGTGAAGTTAAACAGCAGGTTGACCAGCAGGCACCGAGATCTTATCACACCAAGTGTCCTATAGTGTCCGCTAGCATACTGGGCATTATGAACACAAGACTTAGACTTGAGCCATGCTCTGATCCTTGTCTCAAATCTACTGAGCAGCAGAGTCAACAGGCAATAGGAGCGCAGATAGGCAACTATGGGGAGTGTCAACAGGCCGTTCGGCTCTGGATAGAAGCTCTGTTTGTTTGGTGAGCCTGATCCCTTCTCTATTCATCTGGTCTTGGCCTTTCTTCTACACTATTTTGGACCCTCGGCTGAACACGACAGATTACGTGTGATCTCGCAGGCATTTCAGGTCATCCCTCCGCTGGAGTATAAAGCTGATGCTCTCATCTCTGCACTCTAATCACACTCCCTCTTGCTCTTACCACTCTCCCTCATTCAGTGATTTTCATCCCCTCCTGTGCCTCACGCCGACCCTGCTGATTAACATTTTCGACGCAAATGCGTGTTGTTCCAACAACACAGAGTGGCGAGTGCTTGAGATGTAATTAGAATTAAGGATATTGATCACACAGGGCCAGACGGTGGCGGTATAAATAATAGCTAGCATGAATAAGTGAAAGCGATAGGTGAGCTCTTGGTGATTTATGTACGGACTCCAGTGGTCCACGGCATAAATCACCAACAGCCATGTTCTTATTGAGTTATGAAGCCCCACAGTTGCAGCAGAATAATGGCCAACTCTATGTCTTGTGCATGTCTACTCAATCCATAAGATAACAGACATGGACCAATAAGCAAGTGGAGGTGTTTTCTGTGTTGCCCTGAATTTGTTTGTAGTACAGTGCTATACGTTCATCAGATTTTACAACACTATGAAATGGAAGTCCACAATGTGTATGTGTCTGTGGGCTTTTTCAGAACTTGTGAATTAAAATTAGAACAACCCTACTCTCCTTTTATGTCAAAGTAATTTTATGTCAAAGTGTGTAGCACTAGCACTATGCAAATGAAAAAAAAAGAAGCTGCAAACATTTGAATATTTGCAGAGTTTTTCCCAAAAGGTCATTTGTAAAAGAAACATATTTGGAACTTTTGAATATGCTGTATTTAAGAAATGACTGTTGTTCCAGACTGAAGTGTTTTAGCACGTCGCTCAACAGGCTACACCTGTTTTTGACCTCTGACTTCCACAAGCTAATCAGTTCATCCTTGAGTCACAATTTTTGCATATGGATGTTTGTTTTATGGAAGTTTAAACATAAATTTTGCTTCGTAAATGTATTCACAAGTATTTGTATTGCTGATGTGTAAGACAAATATATAAATAAATACTTGTGTTTTGAAACCATTTTAGTTTTAATAGAACTTATAATAATTTCTTTTATCACATCATATGATACAGTAACCAATCCACTGAAACATGTAATTTACATAGATAAAAGTGAACAAAATAAACCACAAGAGGGGGTAATATTTAACCTGACAGAGGTTTAAATGGCCATTAGAATCTTATTATTTCTCAGGATAGGAGCTTGTCTTTACAGTTGGCAGGCATCTAGTTAGAGTCCCTGCAGTTTGTGCTGCATCTTTCACACCCTCCTCCTAAGTGACACTAAGCCTCAGCAACAGGGGAGGGTTTTTAACAGGGCCCACGAACAGCCATTACCCTGAGTCTCTTAAGTGCTGTCGGTATGGTGCTCTGACAGATCAGTATCCCCCCTCTGCTACTGTGCCACTGCCATCGGCAGGGAGAAGGAGATTTCATCCAACCTGATCAAGCATGGGGAGGGGAACAAACAGCACTTCAGACAACAAGCATCACAAGCAAACATGCACCACAACAGAGAAGCGTTTTTGGGCTACTGCGTCTGCCTTTGTGTGTGTACGTATGAGCGTGCGTGTGTTTCCTGGTGGTGATGTTATCTATCTTTAGTATGAAGCACTCGCTCTCTGTTCTAAACAAACACAGCAGTGCAGGGCAGCTTAGGTCAGCGCTGACTGCTCTCTTCTATCTTGCATTCACTATGTGTTCCAATGACACACACACACAAACACACACATACACATAGCTGCCTCCCCCTCAGCACGACGGCTCTCTGGGGCTGTGCAGAGAAAACCTTTCATCAGACACACTCGAAGAGAAAATATTTTAGCCCAAGAGGAGAACAACAGGGGCCGGGGAAACTGATTTTGATTTGAAAGTGACGGCAAATAATGGCTCTTGGAAACTGTCCCTGAATCTGAATCTCTTTCTCATTCCAGAATGTAAATGGCCCATATCAAGACATTTGAGGGGTAAACAGGTTTGAATTCCAATACACAACACACAAACACGTGCGCATGCACACTCGCACATATGCACACAGGCAGTGTAGGCTTGCAAGCATGCATGCGCACACACAGTATAGACAGGCACACAATCAGCCAGGTTCTACATCTCTTTCACCACTGAACTGATCTCATTGCACAGGTCAGTGGACGCCTCTTTGTCTCTCAACGTCTTTTAGGTCGACAATACACAGAGCCCATTTCATGCAGGAAAGGTCACAACACAAGGACATTTAAAGATCAGGCTCATGCAGAACAGCATTTCCACCGTGTCTCCAGACAGATTCAGAGCTCTGGTACCTTTTAGTTGCTGCTTGATGGGTAATTTGTGTTGAGGCCATCCACTTGTGTTTTTTCTCAACATGGTTTTAATCCCTAGTGAGCGGCAGTTGTGTTCAGGCTTTGCCGCCAAAAATAGGCACACAAACAAACACAAAGCCATATGTACGTGAACACATACACCTGTCTACAGACAAATGCAGCAAAATCAAATCTAGACAAAATAAAAATTCCACTATCAGTCAATAGCTTGTTTGCAATAATTGAATTGCTGGAAAACAACTTCAGCAACCGAATCAATTAGTAAACCCACATCCAAATCCAACCCTCTAAAAACGACCTCCAGATGCATCTTTCCAGTCCTGTCATTTTGACAGCTATTTTAAAAAATGTTTCCAAATTATACATCGTTAAATTCAACAAATTAATCATGATTTTCGGTGACAATGGTCTGGTGTAATAAAGGAAGACTGACAAACAAAGCAGGGCGCATCACCACTTCCAAATTAATAGTGACTGACACCAACACCCCCACACTTAATTAATGGGAAACAAAACACAACAAGAACATCCATCTAGATACGAGAAAACAAAGAATGGGTCGGCTTGTGTCATTCTACGTTTTTTGCCCATTGACAGTGAAATGTAACACTGAGATTGATAGTGCCTGCGTGTGTGCGCGTGCACAGGAGTGCTTAAATGTTGTTTCTCTAGACTGCGGTCTCTTAAGCAGACACCTAACACGCCCCGAGCCCCTGACATTGAGTTTATAAGCAGGCATTATTTTTAGCGATGCTGTCATGTTTCTCAGAGTGACAGCTCCTAAAAGCTTCTACAGGCAAACCCATCTCTTTTTGCGCTCTAAAGCCATGTCTTCTTAACAGCGATGACTGGCCTATTATCTTACAAGATGAAAGCTGACGCGCTGCTATGCTTTTCATTTCTGCAAAGACCAGTGCTTTATAGCTGAGCTTTTTGATGTTTGATTTGTCCTCTCGTTCCTGCCCGCCGAGTGGCCACGGTCAATATTCAGCGATCATAATAATATCCGACCGTCGGATGTCAAGAGACTGTTTTTACCCCATTTAAACCGCACTTGGTCGTGAAAGGAATAGCATACAAAAGGACAGAGAGAGGGGAGAAAGAGGTCGGTGCAGCGTTTTAGAAAACCACTCCGGAGAAACGGGACACTCCCAGGCACTTTGTCACATCAATTAGGAATTCTATCTGGGCAATGGGATCATGGCCTGCAGGGCAGTGGACAGGACAGCCATTATATATCTTGCTGGTGTGGGTCTGTACGTGTATGTCTGTGTGTTTTTGTGTACATGTGGGACAGACAGAGAGAGGAAGAAAGAGAACTCATCCTTTGAACTATTGACTTTTGCCTCACTGACCCCTGGGAAAGCTAATTTTAGCCAGTGTTTTGCAGTAGTTCTAATTGCCTCACATTGCTAATTTCCTCTTCACTGAGGCTGAACAGAGGCAGTGGGCGTCCTCTCTTTCTCTTTCTCTACTGTGTGTCTTTCTCACCAACAGTCAGTCAGGCAGTCAGGCCTTCAGGCTGTCAGTGGGGGAACAAAGTGACTGGGTGATGAGCCAGACGCCCGTTGTCTGATCACATGGACTGATGCTGTGCCAGACACCACAGCCACTGGCTCACTCAACAAGGTTCCTCTCACAACAGAGGAACGTGCTCCCGACCTGGGCCTTTTATACTTTTCCTGTCTTCTTTTTTTCTCTCTGTCTCTGTCTTTCTCATCTATTGGTTCCTCTTTTTCCTCCCATCTGTCCCTCTCTGTTTATGCTCTTTCTTTGCATTTCCAAACACTTGCTTGTCGTCTCTTCCTGTGTTATTTAAATGTTACATGCTGAAAGAGGCACGTCTGCAGTCATCCCTCTGTTCCTCACGCTTTTTTTTCCCTTAATTGTTCTCTGAGTGAGAAGGTGGGTTTCCTGCTGTGTGCAGCATTACTGCGACGCACACAGACAAGTGTATTACCTTTATGGGGGAATAGGCATTTTTAAAAAGGCAAAAAATATGAATGCAGACAATTGTGCAGAGCATCATCCCTCCCCTGGCAAAGCTCTAAAGCCAGTATGATACAGACACACACACACACACACATACACACTTGGAAAATGTCATCAACTGGCATTGTTTTGCAGACTTACAGTACATTTGTGTCTAGTTGGCACCCACTGCTATACACAGCTCTGACAGCCCTCATCTATAGTGAATCAAATCCTCTGAGATGTATGTACGAAACAACTATATTTTTGTTCTATGAATAAGCTGACTTCCCCTCAGATTTGTAGCTCCCAGCTGCAGTAGGCTATGTATAAATCAATGCCTTGGTGGGCTAGAGAGGGAGCAGTTATATTTACTCTGTTTCCTAGCTAGCAGCACTAGCTGTACTAGGGGGTAAAGGAATTCGATACACACCACTGGAAGGCGAAGGCTTTTTCACTCACATACAGGAATGGCAGTTCTGCTGATAGGGATAGACTAATGAAGGAATACCAGTCCAGTCAAGCAAGAAAACACACTCTGCAACACATCAACAGAACATAAAACAGGTTTTTGTTATGCTCCGCAGGAGGAGATGTGCGAAAACTGGATTGTGTACATGCAAGCACAGATATATATACACACACGTACACGCACACATGTCACACCCACCATCATCAGATACTGGTAGCCTCGCATTTGTCCTCACAAATGCCCCAAAATCTATCTAATATATTTTCATTTTAATCTAAAGTGCTTTATTGATTCAGATAAAGCACTTGTGTGTTTCTGTTCTTCATCTGCAGTCTGTGTCTGCAGCACTGAGTACTGGATTAAAGTTGATGGCAATGAATTATACATGCAGTCTGAAATGTAATTCTCTTCATTAGATGACAAATCTCTTGTTTGAATATTGCATACTGTGGTAATAATACTGCTTTTATCATTGGCCACTGGAGTTGTGGGACTGAGGAAAAATAGTATTGTCATCACTGTAATGCACCGCTGCTAATTCATTAATTCAACTACCAAATTAAAGTTAAATCAAATGTAGTTGTTGCTACATTAATTCTAACATAAGAAAACATGCAATGTCTGCTTATCTCCAGTGACGAATTGAGCGAGGTGCTCATGTGGGTGTCGTGGGCGGGTGTCTTTTTCTGGACTTTTTATGTGTTTGTGTTTCTGTGCGTGTGTGTGTGTTTCTGTAGGCCTTGAGAAATGAGGGCTGGGCCTGGTTAATAATAGTGGCCGAGAGGGTCTGTTAGCGTAGTCTACTACATCACTCCTTAGCAGGGAGACATCTCCAGGGCTCCATGCTCCAATGATGGAGTGTTGGAAGGGGGAAAAGACTGGTACAGAGCGCCGGTGATGGAAAGGGGATTGGAGGATGGAGGCTGGAGGCTGGAGGACAGATGAGATTCAGGCAGTGGGGAGGCAAGGAAGTGAACAGTACGATTTTTGTGCTCTAGTTTTTCATCCAAATACACAGGATCTGATGTACCACCAACTATCCTTGGGCAAATAGGGAGTTATATGTATTTTACCTCTCTCACAATAGTTTTTAAAGGAATAGTTCAACAGTATTGAGGAATACAATTACTTACTGCTTTCTTGCAGAGAGCCAGTCTAGCTGCTTCCCCATGGTTCCCCTGTCTCTGCTGGTGGTAACTTCACATTCACGGTACAGACGTGAGAATTGATGGAACTGACTAAAGCTGGGCAAGAAGGCCAAGAAGCGTATTTTCCAAAATGTCAGAAAGTACCTTGGAAAAACTTTCTACAGCCCATAATGAATAAAAGTGTACCCAAGGCTTATAATAACAGACCAGGAGCTTGAGATGTGTCAGCAGAAAATAGCTCTGGAGTTACAGCGAAGAAGAGAAGAATAAACATAAGAAATTAATTGGGTGTATTACCCACAATGCATCAAGTGTTTTACTACTGGAATACATTAGGTATAAAATAAAAATAAAAATATAGAACAAATAAATTAAAGCATTTTCAATGTGTACATGAACAGTATTAGAACAAACTAAGACAAAGCTTTATAAAATATGGAACAAATGAGAAATACTTTATGGAACTGGTGTATGAATGAATGCATCATGTTCTCGTTAACAGTTCATCCCTGCAGATGTGTATCATGAAAAAAACAGTTAATCTCATTAAAAATGTCCAGATGGAGACATCATTTCATTATCTCACTGTAAACATATTTATGCAGATACATATTGTAGCGTATGTGTAAAAATGCAGTTTTGCCCAGAAGTACAAACTGAAATTCACAGAATATGTGGACAAATGCCAAAATCTGTTATCTGTAACATTATCAAAGAAAAAGAAAAAAAAAATCCACAAATACATTTTGACGTAGTTTCAAGCACATTCTAAAGTTTGTTTTTTCCTTTCTCACCTGCTGCACTACCCTTTTACAGACTATTCTTGATGTAACCAGTTGCTTGACATCCCTGTCATTACTGAGACTTGATTGATGAGGTTTGCTGGTCTTCCTTGAACCTGTCTGCTTTGTCTTTGTCGTGCTTTATTTATTTGGAGCCTTTTATCAGCTGCAGTGAAAATGGAGAATTGAAGTGAGGACAAAGTCTGGCTGACAGGGAACAGGAGGAGTGTCCTGTAAAGTAAAGGATGACTGCAACAGACCGGAGACAGAGAGCGAGGCCAGGCACAGAGACTTAACAGAGAAAACACTGAATAGAATATTGTGCTAGAGAGAATGAACAGATTTGTATGGATGGGATTGAATGCAGGGAATTATGTGAAGTTTTGAATAGATTCCTCTAAACCAAGACTGCAGTGGGGGAGGATCGAGAACCCGCAATGATTTGATTTTTTTTTTTCTTTGACACTGACTGAGCGCTAGAGTTAAATGAGTCACTTTTTTTTATATTCTCCAAATGCAGCTCATGTCATTTCTCTTTATCAGCCAAGAGCTGATGGTGATGGATAATATCATTTGATGGATATACAGAGACCCCAGCCCTGAGGTATGGCAGGAGACATGAATGCCCCCCCCCCCCCGCCACCACCACACAGCCAACCTGCTCCACCTTGGTGCCCCCCTTCAATATGCTCTCATTTTAGATAATGAAAGAAGTCTGGAGGGGGGAACCACTGCAGAGATCACTGATCCACTCTAAGTGAAAACCTATACTCAAGTTAATGTGAATACCCCCAGGATACGAGGACTTCTAATTGATTAACCACATTACCCGGATAAGAGGTGAACTCTCCTGTATGAGAGCAGCTCAATATGGGCATCCACAAGCATTCAGGAGATATAGGTAATGAGCATTTTTTTCACTGCACCATCTGATGTGGACTGTACTGCTGGTGTTTATAGTGTCTCCGGGTTTACAGACACAGTCCACAGGAGGCAGTGTTGAATCAAAAATTCCCTTCATCTCCAGCCAGGTTGACACAGCGGGTGGAGCAGGAAAAAAAAAAAAAAAAAAAAAAAAAGCATCATGGGAAAACCACTGCACAGCACAGATTGGGTTCAAGATGCATTCTGTTTGAGTGGAGACAGGTGCAGGTGCATAATGATCAATACTTTCCTGCGCTGAAGAATAAAACCTCTTAAGAAGAATGTAATGAGGAGGGATGATGCCTAATGTTGCCTCACTTTTCTTTATTAGGAATTTTAAATATAGCTGAATGCCTTTAATTCACTTCAAACATTTTGAGCTCTTAACCTTTTTTTGGGGGGGGAGGTGGGGGTTGGGGGGGTTACATCTTTTCTGGTGTAAATTGCATAATCAAAGCTCGGGGGCCTATTTTTTGCTCATCACTGTTAAGCTTTAAATGCATTCCCTTCACTTCTTTTTTTGGTGTTGACACAGACGCTGCATTGATTAATAAAACTTGTCCCCCTTTGAAGATGCTCATGCAACCGTCCTCTCTGCTCTGAAAGAAGGCGCCACAGTTCTAAATGCTCTTTGATCCTTCAGTGCACCTCTTAAAGACAATACAGTCACTTTGTGTAGAGGAAGACATGCAGAGACCTGGTGGGTGATACTTTGACCCTCAAAACCCATAGAGACATATTGTGCTGCTAGAGTTATAATAAAGCTCAGACCGTAGTGTATTCAGAGTCAGACCAGTATGCAAATGCTGTGTCCTTGCGGAGGTTATAGTATGTACTCAGGGTGTCATCACAAATGCGGCTTTGAAATACTGAAAAATTACCTTGGCTTTTTAGAACATTCTACACACAGGTGGGTGTCAAAGAGTCAGCTGGAGTTCTTTGAAGATGAAGTCTTTTGAGTGTGAGACTTTCACCCTCTGTAGTCTTGAAAAGTGGCTGTAATAAGTTTGTACTTTGCTTCTTGGAGAAGTAAGGCTGCGGTCAGCTTGTATTCACTGTGGCTACACAGGTTTTCCAATGCTGACCACCTTTCACAGCAGTTAAGACCAAATAAAAGTTCCATATACATGTATGTGTGTGTGTGTATATATATATATATATATATATATATATATATATATATATATATATATATATATGTAGTGTGTGTGTGTGTGTTTTCCCAGACGT
>JBBMJY010000002.1:6945606-6965391 GCA_037833715.1 Toxotes lorentzi | reverse complement strand
TTCATTTGGCTCAGGTTTTATATATATATATATGTAGTGTGTGTGTGTGTGTTTTCCCAGACTTGTGTGGTGCTTTATGAATGGCAGGAATTAACTAATTAAACACTAATTCTGTTCTACTTTACTTATACTATATACTATACTCACTTGTACTTTTTTACTCACTTATTTGACAGTTATAGTTACTCTCCAGTTTCAGATGTTACACACAAAACATACGACCAATTTATAAAATGCAGTGTATAAAATACTTAAAATTTATTCCACCTTAACCGGCCTTTACAGTTAAATGCTTCCGGCAGGTTTATACAAAATATCATAATTACGTCCCTGTTCACACCTGGCATTTAGTCCAGGTGTGAAAGCACTGAAGACGCACTCTTTTAAAGATGAATATCCGGTCATGACTAAAGCATATGTCGCAAGCGAGCCAATAAAAACAAACTGAGTAGTCAAAGTTGTCCTTTTGATATTTAAGGTGTACTGATTGAGTCACAAGGTCAACTCACGCATTGGGTAACATTTAAGAAAAAAGTGCCACCTTAAAAGTTGCCGGAAGCTGCCGGTAGCGTTTGAGTGTCGCAGTTAAATTAAAGTTGCTGTTTTTTTCTTCCACCTAGCTAAACCGTTTTCAGAGAGTGATTGGATTTTTCCAATGTGGCTTCATTTGCTCGGCACAAGTAAGTAAATGAAAACATTCAAAGCACAAACTACTTGTTGTCAATGTTAACAACAACAACACCACATTTGGTCTGTGCAAACGGAAGTGATGTGGATGTTTATTTGCATATAGCGTGGGGAATTTAATACCAGGCCTGAACCTGGATCAGATTATTTAAGGTAATTCCCCTAAGGTAGGTTAGGACACTACCTTTTGCTCTTTCATTGGGCAGAACCACTCTATTCTAGCTCACTTACTGTCCAGCATCACACCAAACTTCCTAAAAACAAGAAGAGTATGGCTAAATAGAAGTTTGATTCATTGTCATATGACTGTCTGGTTCAGCTGGTACAGCATGGTTCTGACCAACAGAAGAGCAGGAGACACCAAAGCGCACAAACCAACCCAGGGTTCAGCACTTCAAGCCCATGCCAGAGGAAACACAAGGATTTTTATTTCTTTTGACAATATGCCTGAAGAGGGCAGCTTTGAATACAACAGAGTGCATCAAGGTGAGAGCCTGTTTGACATTTCAGTGGGAGCTAGTTTATGCCACAAATGCACATCCATACACATCAGCTGCAAATGAAATAAAGGTTTTACCTTCTCCATGTCGTGCTTGCAGGAGAAAACAGCTGCCCCACCTGTGAAGCTGCTGATGTTTATTATGTTATGTTGTCATGCTGCAGTGTTATGACAGTGCCCGATGAACTTTTGTACACCAATTCCCTGGTTGGTTTTTGAGCTTGCCCACAGACTGTGCCCTTTTTTTATGGGCTTGAAGATTGCTAGGAAATACACCAATCTCCTGTGAGTGTGATGCTGTATGTCTTCCCCCTCCGTGCCGTGTGACCCCATTGCCCTTCCTCTAGTGTCCACTGGGTTGCTCATGTCCCTGTTCCTGAACCTCCGCTGCCCTGGTTATTAAAGAGCACTGGGCGATATCCACCCTCGTCTTTCTTTCTCTGTCCATCCGCCCTCACTCACTTTGTTTCTGCCTCTCCCTCCCTCACTGTCTCCATTTCACTGCACATTCACCCAGAATAGCTCTGAAAATTGCTGTTGTGCTTTTCTTGTACCGCTGCTACTATCTCAATGCTTTGCTCAGAAATCCCAATATTCGCCAGTTACATCCCGACACTACCTGTAAAACCTGTCAGACAATTACCAAGGGGCGTCTTTATTAATTGAAATGTATTTATAATTCTCATCAGTAATCATGGTCCCCCTTCCTTTGTTCTTGTTCCATCAATCACAGTGGAGTATGGCAGACTGGCCCACAGGTGGAGAGGTTGACTAATTAATGAATGAGAGGTTGCTCGTTCATTCCAGACAGAAGGATGTGCTTCAGCCCCAAACTCCAGTAAAGCTGATCATCTCACTCTGTGGTGTGTTTTTTCACTTCCTCAGGTAGGTACATTTATCTGTCAACTGCTATTTAAAGGGGTATTTCATTGACTTGTCAATACTAACAATATAAAAATGATAAAATATTATTTTAAGGCTGCTTTTATGTGAACAGTGGATCAAATGCTTAAGTATGTGAAAGGGGGAAATGTTCATAGTGACCCAGCCCACTGAGAATTGTCTCTGTGTTTTGGTTTGTTTTGGTTTTTATCATTTTTATTTTCTGAATTACAAAAATGCAGTGAATAAGTTGATTTTAATGTCTGTCAGGGTTATTTTATTCACTATTTTGGTTTCAGTGTTACATTCACCATTGCAACTTGTTTCTGCTGCCATGTGCCCAACAAATCAATTAATGCATGTTTTAGTGATTAAATACAAACTTCAGAGATCCTAGAACTTTCTTGTCAGTGCCTGTAAACGCAGTTACATTTAAATTTTACTGGGATCTCATGAGTTCAGGGACATAGGTGAAGATTGATACGTTTATGACACATCTGCTGTATTACACCACATTTTCCTTAAGTAAGTCAAAGGCCTGGAATACATATGAACATATATGTTGGGAGGTGTATGTATGTGTGTACCTATGAATGTCATGGACACAAATAAGTTGAGTAACCTTGTCAACCATCCAGATGGAATGAGGTCAGCAGGATCTTCTGAGACAGATGTGGCTTTTGCCTCAGCCTTTGTGGTAATGACAAAGCACAACATTTAGGAATTCTGTAGCCTTTTACCTACTGTAGTGATATTTTTCTGTATACTTTATTTTGTAGTTCTCACTTATTGCCCACACTGACAAGATATCAGTGGCAAAGTTTTGTCTGTCATTTTGTGCCTAATTTGCTCAGAAACTGTTGATTGCTATGCCATGATAGTTATTACTGTGGCTGTTTTGCTGCGTTTTTATCCTTAAAGCTGTTGGCATTATGGGATGTTGAAAGTTTAGTGCCAGGCTTAACATGATGTACTAATGAGCAGCCCTGGTAAGTGTGATGAGCTGGAACAGTTGATCCATAGCAAACAGTGTGTTACTGTGGTTTACAGTGTTGCCGTGCTCATGTCAGCGCGACATTCAGACAATTAAGAACATTTCAGGTGAACTAATAAGAAGCAGAGAGCAAAAAAAAAAAAAAAAAAATACAGGGTGTTAACACACCTGAAACACAGTGAGGATCCGATCATCCAAATCACTTTTGGAGACGAGTGCAACCTCGTTGTTAGTGTAGTGTGAACGCACAGTATATCCATTTTATGTTTTATTAGGCTACTTCTTGCTCTGAAATGCTGCCTGCTTGCTGATAATATGCACTTGTAAAATCAGCCAAGTGTTGGTAGCTGCATCATATGCTGTGTAAAATCCTCCCTTTTATGTGCAGGGGTACAGTTTTCTTTTTACAGTCTAGCTCCAACCAAAGCGCTGTTGATTTAAAAAAAAAAAAAAAAAAAAAAACCTGAACCACCAGTGGTGCTCATCGAGCTTCTCGAGCAAACTGCTTCCCTCCTGACCCCCTGAGGTTTGCTTGAATAGAGGAGCTTTTGATTTTATAAGGCTCTCAGTGTCACCGCCGTTAGATTAAGCAAAAGATTGCTTAAACCGGGGCCGTTGGCAAACCCGCTGCTCTCCAGAGCGCTCTCCCTCTTGCAGACAGTACCTTTTAATGAAGATCCTCCTATCCTAATGGAGTCCTCCTGTACTCTCATCAATTCAGCTGCTCTTAACCCCTCCTTATTCTACACACCCCTTCCCTACACACCCACACACACACCTCTCTCAGTCTCTCTCTTTTACTCATCTACTGTTTTAATTGCTTGAAGGTCATTGACAATAATGTGACAACTTATTAGAAACCCCATCTGATGCCACTGATTTTATACCTCACTTTGCCACAGCGCTTGGTTTCCAGGCAATTACTGAGCATGCTATTTATTAATTTCACGGTTCATAGAGCATCACACGCTATAAATAGTGAAGGATGATAGCTCAGTCATTCACAATGTCGGTGGCTCTTAATCGATTTTGAGTGAGATGCTCTGGTGGAATGGAGCCTTCGTCTTTTGGTCTTTAAATACTGGAGAGCGGAAACGCACCGTGTGTGTGTGAGAGAGAGAGAGAGAAACAATTGCAGAAATAAGAGTTATCAGCACATGGGAACGTGTTTAAACACCCATTTTGCTGCTACATGCTTCAAAAAATGTCATGATAGTAATTACACATAAAAAAGGCGAATCTAACTGCGTGGTCTGCCCTTTTTATTTCCACAGGAATCCATTTATCTCCAAAGATAGCTGACATTCCCATACAAGTGTTGTACAGCACTAACAGTACAAGTGCCGAGACCAATTATGTGTTGTTTCCTTGAAGCAAGACGAGAGACTAGCAGCTCTGCAGTTCGCCATGCTGTTCTTCCAAAATAATCTCTCTGTGCCAAAGTAATATGTCTCCGTGTTACGGGAACCATTTAACCTGTCAAGGCAAAAGTTCGGTGTGTGTTTGGAAACAATCCAGTAAATTAGGCAGAGACAAAACCTCAGCCAAGAAGTTTGACTCAGACATCTTTTGCTAAACAAACAAAATGGTCCATTACTGGGAAAAAAAAAAAAAAAAATCCAACTGTGTAATACACTGTGTTCAATTTTCTCTACTTTTCATTAGTTCAAACACCAGCCCAAATTGAAAATTTGGCAAGGGAACATGCACAAGACTGACCTTTAAAGTCAACAGCATAAATTTTGACTCTGGCTGTCACTGTTGTCTTGTTATCATCTCTGAGCCACAACAGGGAAACCACAAATGTCTCTCTATTGCGAGACATTGATGTATGGGATTGATCATCAAAGGGCACCAAGTTAGTTGCCCCTTTATTAAAAGCAGCACGGGGTGCTTGCAAATAACGTCAGCCAAAGAAAATCAGAAATTAAGGCAGTAAAAGGTCCATAGTCCAAGGTTTTTTTGCATGTCTGTCCAATCAGGACACAGCCTCATGTTTTATTATTATAGCATGCAGGTACAGTATAATCCACAGCAGCGTAAATCACGACCACGAGCACTTAGTGTGCTGACAGTGTGTTGCGAGACACTTGTGCTTCAAAATCCCACTTTAATGGCTTTCTATATGAGGCTATATATCTGCGGTGTTAAAGTCCTGCTCCAGGGCATGTGTGTGTGAGCTTTTCTGTGTGTTTTCATCACATAGCTGCAGCTTTAAAGACCTCACTGCCAGAGGCTTTCCTGATTGAGAAGGCGGCCCCCTTTTACGGTCCGGAGCGCCCTGAACTTTACGAGAGCGACAGCGGTCCTTCTGTCCTGTAGCTTCCGGCTGAAATATCATGTTTGTTTATCTCTGGAGAGAATTTATTCTGCTGATTCATTGGCTGGCACTCCTGCAACGGCTGAAGGAATTCGATTTTCTCTTTATTTATTCGCTTCACTTTTCCTCCTGTGGAAGAGTAGTCTCTTGTGTGATACCATGGGAAAACATCCTTCCTCCTCACCATGGTCCCCTGTGAAATGAGATTAGAGAGAGAAAGCGAAATGAGAGATAGAGGACAAGGGACATAATAGAGTTGTTATTCATTGTAATCTTCCTTCTCCTGTTGTTGCTTTTTGCTTTCACCTTCAAAATAGGCTATTATATTAAATAAACATGTCAATATAGTGAGTGATCATATTTGAACAACAGAACAGTTAAAACACTTTTTTCTTTTTTTTTTGAGCAGAGTGCTTTAGGCTATTTGGACTGTAACCGGATATATTTACTATGACTCACAAAAGGGCAAAATATTCAGCTGTTACTGGGCAGGGGTTGAAGCATATAATTCAGATGTATTGTCCAATATATCACAATTACAGAGCTGGTAACAGGCAGCACAAACTCCCACTACCATGAACGATCTATTCCAACTTATTACGGAGGTTTATGATTTGAGACGGATATGACTTGATGTGGTCTCAAATTCATTAAAAACGACATTGAGAAATGATAAACGGCTGGGAAACTGCGTGCGCTCGCAAAAACGTGCACATGCCTCTCAACCAGTGCAGGTCATCCGTGCTGAATGGTTTCAGAGGGAAGTTAGTCAAGCTGTGAAGTGGCTCACAGACCTGTGAAATAAAATAAGTAAATGATACGAAAGCAGGTGGCCTGCCGTGATTTTCCATGCAAACACATTTCAAACACGGGCTTCGCTAAATCTCTCTGTCTGGGTTCTGTCAGCGACGGGATACAGGAGCAGCCTGAATGTACAATCGATTCCCCCACCGCCCGTTTTTCTGAAATGGTTTGGTTCAGCGGTAGGACAAGCCCAAAGTGCTGGTGTCAGGGCTGCGGGGGAGAGCACGACACACCTTTGCCATTTTCTCGCCCTTCCTGCAGTTTTTCACGCATCTGATGTGCAATCAGCATGACGTGTGACCGCTCTGTGTCACGTGTCACATGGTCAGCCCTTAAACCACAGGGAAGGGACCTCTTGCATGACACGCTCCTCTGGAAGCAAGAGGTCACATGGACTTAACATGTAGGTCGCATGGTCCCTGCACGTCTCTTGCGCTCATTCAATTCCACCAGGAGTCACAAAGGAAACGACTGCATCGCTGAGGAAGAGCCAGAGTATGACCTTATTTCAGTGCTGGCATTGAGTGAGCACACTGTGCTCGTGACAATAAAGTGCTGGTTTCAGGCAGATTTTACTCACCTGCGCCCATTTGGTAATATGGTTTGTGCCACAATCTGCAATGAGCAAAACGCATTATAAATTTTGCAGCACAGTGCAAATGTAATTACGAAAAACATGCTCATTCCTCACCCCGCTCAGACTATGCCTGTCCATTTTCTAATTCCAGTACAGTAAACACAATGCCTGTTCAGTCTGAACACAAGGCTAATTATACTGTCAGTGTAATGGTATTTGACAAATGTCTGACCTGCTGGTGGCACCAGCAGATGCAAAGTTATGGAATCAACAAATCAGTCACCATTGGGATCCACCCTTGGATGACCTGTAACAAAGTACATTTCAGTCGATCCTATAGTTCGGAAAATATTGCATTCTCCTGGCAGTTCTGAAGAGAAATTTAAGGATTCATCCTCTATGGATCATGAAAGTCTGAATTGAGAGAGAGAGAGAATTGTATAATTTTCTCTGGACATTCACAATATGTAGAAAATAAATGCCTCAGTCATGTAAACAGAATCATTATCAAGTGTCATTTTATGCAATTATGTAAATAAGTCAGAATTACCTTTCTTGTAGCATTGTGTTGTCAATGCTACAAGAAAGGTAATGGCTTTTGTAAACACATTTGATCACGCTCCCCTTTTCATCTCTAATGTGAGACTGACTACGGCAACCGACAAAATGAACTGGAACGATTGCTGTGCCACTTGCACATGAGATTATTCCATGAATCACTGTCTCCCAAAATAAATCTCCTGGCGCTAAATGCACATTATTTGAATGAAAATGTGGTGAGTGGGTCTTTAATATCTCTGCAAACATGAAAGAAACTTGGAAAGTGGTGCCATATACTCTTAGTGTCATTCTTGTGCTGTTAAATAACAATGCAGGTCGACTCACCTCGCCAAGAATATTGTTTTTGTCCTGAAGGAGCTCAGAATCTCCTTCCCCAAAATGAAATGAATGTCATGCTTTTTTTTTCTTCCCGTGACAGAGAGCAAACTGCTTATAACAAGGATGAGAGGAGCTGATTGGCCACGGTACCACAGGCTTCTACCACACCTATTGATAATACTGTATTTCTATTCATTCAACCCCTCTGCACAACGTTGCTGCTGGTACATCACCACCTCTGGTCAAGAAATTACCAAAACTCCATCTGCTCTGCCATGTGGAAATTAAACAGTAAACGCATTAGTATCAGAATTTGTGCTGTTTTCTGGCCGTCTCCAGCGGGAGTGCAGCAGATTAATCAGTGTGTCCTCTGCAATTTTTGGAGCAGCAGGGGTTATTGAGAGTTTTGGCTCTCGGTCCAGAGCCAGTCACAAAGTTGTTATGTTGCTCAGGAATTAAAAAGTAATTGTAGCTCCAATATGTTTTCATGTCTATACTGTTGTGTTACAAAGAGTTAGTATTTGTTTTGCATTTATTTACTGAGGGTGCACCAAAAAAAAACTTTATTTTATGAGTTGATGAATTGCCAGCAATGGTGAAATCACAGAAAGGACTGCATTGGTTGCCTAATAATCTTGAGTCCCCACATATAAACAAAATTGTGTTGTTTATGAAATAGCCAGCCTTCCTGTTCCTGAAGTGGAACATGCAAAATGAAACCAGAATTTTCAACGTCACCTTTTGTATCTCTGCTTTTTTCTACTTCTTTTGATCTTCTTCATTCCATTGTAAATCCAGTGGAAGGAGATGCTGGTTATTCAATATACTGTGAGTTCGCTACCTGTAGCTGGACTATAATTGTCCCCCAGGGGCACTTCCACTGTTTCAGCTAGGTAAACGCTTTGTGGCTGTAAGCCTATTGTGAATTATATCAAAGGAAATTTGATTAAAGCAATTGGATTTTCATGGTAAATTACTCTTTACCCCTTAAATGACCCACTGAATGAGAGAATGGAGCCACAGGCTTATCTGAGTAACTGTAAACTACTGTGTTGTGCTATGTGTTTTGTTACCAGCAGCCACGAGAGAGAGTAAGCTTAGATTAGTTTAAAGGGATTCTTCACTTCAACAACTTCATTTACAAAGAAAAACAGAACAGTTATGGTTCAGGGCTATGTGCTTTTGGAAAGTTGTCACACTTTTCAGAATTTGTGTGTTGTGTCCAATATAGCAGGAAGTTTATGTATAAAAAGGTTTTCTGTTTGTTTGTCGTAGGATGAGGTGGTGGTAATGGATGCACCCCTTGATCAGCAAGCGACATGAGAAAATAATATGCCATGAAAGTGACTTTTCATTTGCTGGCAGCACAGATAACCACATTACACGCTAAACACAAGAAAAGCAGAAGGACAAAATTAAGGGTTGTTTTCTCTGATAGCTGCGTATCTAATTTGCATGACTTTGCATAATATAGTCCATAAAGGCAACAATATTCATAATGTGACAGCCAAATCATATTTTCCTTGATAGGGCATCAACATTCATTTTAGTTTAGTTTCAGGCGGAAAAAAAAGAGAAAAAAAAGGCCCCAATCTGGGACAGAGCACTGGGAAGAAAGAGGAAAAACAGAAAAAGAAAGCCTAACCTCTGCTGAGTTTTGATCATATCTTTAGCACTTCTCTCTGAAGGTCTGCTGATTGAATAACTGAAGTTAGTAATGTGTGTTGTCATTAAGTCAGCCAGTGCAGTCTTTAATTTAGTGTCATTAACCAAATTATAAACTGAGAATTTAACTGGGGAGGAAAGTGGATGATTAGATTCTTTTATTCTGAATAATAACTGTGATGCATGCGCTGACATTTTTAAGATGAACACTTGTTAACTGTTCATTCAGATACTCAGTCCATGTCTAAAGTACTTGTTTTTGTTCCATGACTTTTTGTACTTACAAGATATGCAAGTTAAATTCTTTTCTGAAAACCTATTCTCCTTCTGTTTCTCCCGTTTAATCTCTCACGCTTTAGATATACTTCAGGTCTATCTGACTTCGGCGACATGGCAGTGTGCACGAGAGCATGAGATCGAGAGCGTTTGGCATCTTGGTGAAAAACAGAAGACTAATTACCTCCTGAAATAATTTAATGTCAGCCCTGGTGTGGGCTCCCCTCAGCAGGACAGCTGAACAGGCCCAGCCCTCTGCTGGGAGATTCATCTCTGTCAGCTTAGATAAACCTGTCGGCCATCACACCGTTGGCACACACATCGTGTTCCTGGACCTGAGAAAGAGGGGAAAAAAAAAAAAAAAATGGATGAAGCTGTCCTGTCTTGCTTTCACTGGAAAGAGACAGGAAGCCTAAATGAACACGAGCTTTCATTACAGCTCCCTTTTTAGCACTTAGGAGGTGCATCTGTTTGGCTTTTTTTTTCTTTTTTTGCAAATCACCTTTATCCTCCGCAGGCATAACCAGCTGCCATCACTCCCTGCAATGTTCCTTGGAGCTGTCAAGTTCTGGTAACTTCACCTCCAGGAGTTTTCTTATCACCAATGTCAATCAGAAAATGCTGCTTTTTTCCCCCTATTTTTAAATCTCTTCATCAAATTTTACATGTTGGCAGCAGAGAACTGTGAATCTAGCTTTAAAATCTATTGATGGGAATAATTAATGGGCTGTATGAAAATTACAAGGGTGGGGATGAGGCGGTAAACCTGTGTTTCTCCACCTGTAAATTAACACCACCCTTTCAGTGTTAATAGTCTTCTTTGGACCCTCCCCTAAAGAACCCAAACATCAACAACCTCCTCCCAATATCGAAAGTAATGTAACAGCACTGAACTGATGCTAATTTTCTCATCATTAATGTCTAAAAGAGTTCAGATGGTGTACTCATACTTAAAGCCTTGCGTGTTAATGTAACAATCATTTTCACATAGCCAAAATGTGCATTAGTCATGGAATTAGACATTTCTGGAATTACCATAAATGTGGAAAACCTTACAAAATTATTTGCCTTGTTTGCTGTCTCTCTGAAGCTACTGAGGACAATTCTACCTCACTGTACATGTACAGTAAGAGACCATATACCAGCTAACATCAAAACACAAGTTAAATTATTGGTAAAAATTTTAAAGTCACTGCTCACCAAAGTGCAGCAGAGAGGGAGACAACTGAGGACAGCATGTCCTCACAGTACCAATAAGCTCTGTTTCTCATACTGATGATTTGGTTCTAGGCCAGAGGACTGAACACATGCATGGGCATTTATGTAGCTGCTGAATTATATTCTGTAAATAGCCACAGTCGACAGATTTCATTTAATGTCACCCATTGCTCGAAAAAGATGGCAACGGGTGCTAACGAGTCATTTTACTTTGTTGTAAAAAAAAAGACCCATGGCTAATGTAGTTTAAAAATAATATTTTTTTACGATGGGAAGTAGTAATTAGTAATTAACTATACATTTATATATATATATATATATATGCCTGTAACTACCCCCATCATAGAGAGGCCTTTCTGTATGAAGTGACTGATAATAAACCACAGTGTACTGACACAGTGGATCTCTCACATGGCACAGACTGTGGCTCATGTTGGCCATGTCCTTGCAGTCCAATCAAACTGAACCTTATGTGTCGGTCTCAGCCCAGTGATGGATAGCTGCTTAAGATCAGCCATCCTTTGAAAATTTGAAAATCCAATACCGGCTTACCATTAAGATTGGAGGTGAAGTGCGCGTACACGTTCACCATAGGACACAAACATGCACAAGGACATCAGTCGCTCATCACTGGCATCATCTGACCAGTTCAGTGTTTGTCTTTGATCATAGCCTTTTAGTTTAAGCATAAGCATTAAGTGGCTGTGCTGCATTATTTGAGGCTCTCTGCAAGGCATTTGGATTGCTGAATCATTCCTCTCTCTTCAAGGACATGTGCTGTTATGACGTTTGAGACTATTTTGATCTCAAGACAGCACAAACATACAACAGCTGTGTGTTGCACTTTTGAAAGGATGAGATTCACATGTGCAGTTTAATATGAAGAGAATGCTAATATATCATTCTGTGCTTGTGTGGGAATAAAACATGTTGGCTTTTAAAGCCAAGCAGGCAAAAGGATAAACTCGTTGGCGACACAATGATAGGAATGAAGGGACGCAGACAAGTAGTTTTTGTTGTTTGATGGGCATGAAAAACACACCAACACAAATCTTGATGATGATGCCCCGATGTCTCTTTGTTTTGTGAGAAATGGACATAAAGGACAAAACTGAAAAGCATCAGCCATTAAAATTGTCTGCTGAGACTTGGGCTTTTGTTTCTGATTGATGGAGCAAGAAATTCCGACACGCAGATTTAACAGTGTTTTGAGGAAGGAGACTGCCATTGTTCATTCATTTAAAAGAATTTTTTTCGTGCCTCTTTCTTTCTTCCTCGTCTTTTCCTCCCTCTCTCTGCCTGCGTTTTTTTCACGCCGTTGTCTTCTCAGATTCGTCTCTTAAAGGTCAGATGGACTACCACGTCTCTCTACTTGCACACACTTCCGTCAGATGTTGGCATTGTATGAAAAGGTGGAACCATTACATTGTGACCACTTTGTTGTTCTCCGTACCGTCCTTGGGACTTTTATTTGATGACATCCCATCTGAAGTTTTCTCTCTCAAGCTGATACCTTTGGCACCACGTCTGTGCTTTATCCTTTTTTTTTTTTTTTTTTAAACTGTGCTCTGACATGGCAGTCTTCAAGGATACACGAGCAGTTCTGATATCAATATATTCATGTCAACAAAGGTAATCATGTTTTATTCACATCTGAATATTTCACAATTGCCTTTGGCTCAGCCGTTAGATCTCACAACATTATTTCCCCTGTGTGTGTTTTAAGTCTTCTAAGGGATACCTCTGGAAGTTCATTGACTGCGACAATAACCTGGATTATATTTCCCGACACAAATGAATTTACCCCATCTTCTCCAGCAGAGGAGGAATGAATCACTCTTTCGTCATGTTAACGCGAAGAGATGCAGGACACTTGCCCCTGAAACTCAATCTCTGCTGTGAATTTGAATTCTTCCACCGTGTGAATGAATGAAACAGCTTTGAGCAGGTGTCATTCAAATGCGAGAGGCCAGAGTTTGAAATAACACCCAGAGTCAAACACAGGCTTATTCATCTACTCCTCACCTTTTCATCCATTTATCCCCTTTCTCTTCTCTCCACAATTCTTCCACTTCTTTTTTTTCTCAGTAAGAACCCCTTCTTATCCCACAAATTAATCCCTTCATGAACAGCACAGAGAGGGGAAAAAAGAGAGAGGAATTGAGAGAGTGAAGGATGATAGAATCCTAAAGCTTTAAGGCGAACAGTACTACAGTATCTAGGTGGTGTAGAATGAGCTCCATTATTGCTCTCAGAGCTCAAATTGAAAACATTACTGCTCCCATTCACAGTCCTCAGACACAGAGGATGGTCTTTATTTCCAATCTCAGTCTCCTTTCTGGTTGAGGGAGCGCCCGCCCTGCGCGTGGGTGGGTGGGTGGGTGTGTGTGTGTGTGGCAGGGAGAGACAGAGGGAAAGACTGTGTGTTTTTGCCTCCATGAGTGTATCTTCATAAAGTCATCACTGCTGATGCTGTGCGTATAGTCGACCTCTCCTGAGCCTTTCTCATTACCCCCCACCACTCTCAGATGGAGACCTCAGTGCATTTTTTAAAGACTGTCTTTACATTGCAAAAGCTGGGGCATTAGCTGCCAGTGCTGTGGTGCTGACCTTGAACAACACAGCAGTCGGGACAACATCAATATGCATTGTGTTTCATCTAAAAAGGACACAGTGCCATATTTTGGTGAGGTTGTAAATGAGTGAAATCAAATGAACATGCAAACACTTGAATGAACAAAAGGTTTGGTCTGGACGCCTCGTGTTCTTCACTTTCAAACTCAAGATTTTCACATTTCTCTTGTTTGTCAGCTTTATTGTTTGGATAAAAAAACCAAGGTATGAAAGCTTGGAAACATGATATGCTGAAGATGTTGACGGTGTATCTGCAGTAAAGTTAACTTGGTTTGCAGTATTGTTGATTATACTGTGTAGCAACACTGCTGCATTCAATGAAGAAGTTTGGATCATGCACATAAAATGGAAATTTGAACAAAAAAAAAAAGAATACATGGATAAGAAATCTTGAAAATCCTGATGAAATGTGAACGAGCTCAGGCATACACTCTCCTTCTGTAGTACAGTGTGTGCCAACCTGTCGTTTGGCTCATTTCTGCTGCTGTTTGCCAAAAAACAATTCTCTGGAAGTAGAAAGGTCACATCTCCCTCATCCCTCTTCCACCCTTGTTTCTCACCCCCTCCCTTTTTATCTGGGGGAGGCTGCCAGATAGCTTTTTAGAGCAGCTAGCAGACAGACAGACAAGAGGCTGACAAGGTCACAGCCAGGAAAAGCATTCATGATGGAAACATCAGCTTTAAGGGAAGACACTGATTACAAACACATACAGTGTACAGTTCTGATTAGACACAACAAATGTATACTGATTCTAAAATTATAATTAAACTATAATGGTGTTTATTAAGAACTAGAAAACTCTACATAAGAGTGTTGTTTAAGTTAAAATGTAAATAACTACCAATTACTCAAAGAAAGTTAATTATATGACTTAGTCATCAGCTTAAATTCTTACTTAGATTACCTGTTACAATACTTTAGTTTTTCAGCACAGTTCCTTCAAAGGTTGCTTAAAACACTCCTGGAGCCTCTACAGTCACATGTCACATCCTCTGTATTTAACACACACAGAATATTAAAGGAGACATTGTGCTTTAACTCAAGCTCACCAATAATGTGGAGGAGTTTAGTCACCATCAACAGCTAATGTTACATTTCTGTGTCTACACAGGAAGTGTTTCTGCTATGCTGCAGCACTACACGCTCTTAAACGCAACCTGAAACGTGTTTTTACTGCTCTGCTAACGCCACGCTCACGCTATGCCTCCTTCGTAGACACAGTGTTAGCTCTGGTGACTGCACGTAGCTCTGTTCTGATGTCCTGTGTACACGGTGAAGCTGCAGGGCTCCACACTGTCCAGCTCTGAAGAAAACAGGTCAGAGTAGGCTTAGCAGTGGCCAGTGTTAGCTAACTAGCTGAGAAAACAAAACATGTAGTTAAATACACCAGCTTTGCAGTTACCAGGAGGAGCAACTATTGTTAGCCAAAGTTGCTCTTCTGTTAGAAATTAACAGCCTCCTCACACCTCCAGCCTCTGTACTATATCAACCCTGCACCAAACTCTCCGAAAAACAACAAATAATCCAGCCCAATTGTCATTTGGGATTTCGGATTAGTGACTGAAATGTACTTGAAAAACTTGTTACTGAGAAATGTAATAACATAACATGTTACAAAGGAACGTGCCATTGTCCAACACTGTAGATGAGTAGTGATGCAAAAAGCAGTTGTATGCGGTTTTCAAGCTTCCAGTTTCCCTTAATGCTCATAAAGGGAATTGCATGTATCTAAGCTACACTTACACATTCTTACTCCACAGACTTACAGGTGGATATTGGTCCCTTGGCACAGTTTGGCCAGGCCTTTGATATTCTATGGTTTTTACAGTATTTTATACAAGAATCTTCCACATAACACAGCACAAAATGTACCTCCATTAACTTCGGAAATTTCGATACCAACTTTGTGGTATTTCTTTTGCATTTGTCCTCAGTCCCAGATTTCAGAAAGGCACTTCTAATCCATTTGAACTCCTTCATGCTTGTCTGGAAGCCGGTAGCCAGGGCTGAGAGGCACGTCCTTATTGGGCCTCGAGCACAAACACAGGTTGTGAAGGCTTATGCCCCTACCAACTGACAGCTTGAATACAAGTGTATGCCCTGGAAGAAAGGCTAATTGCGCTGAACGGAAGATTTGCATTAAGGAATGGCAAAGGTGTCGTATTGCTTAATCGCTTTTCATCACAGAAAAAAAGAAGAAGCGCTACTCCAGCGAAGTTAAATTATGCTGTTAAGTGGTCCCTTGCACATCAGTAGAATGACCTCAAAGCCTTACCATCATTCCTATTTTATAATACTGTTGAACTCAGGTTGGTTGTGAAAGTTCACTTTCTTCAAGTTGAAAATAACCTTCACTGGCATTGTAATCCAGTCCAAAATGGTGTCTTATGCTCAGCGCAACAACAATAAAGATAATTACTGTAAATCAGTCAATGCCAGAGAAAAGGGAAGTTAGACCAGTGTCTCACTTATGTGTTTTACAAAGTTAGACTTCTCCTTGTGAGGGGAATGTTTCCAACAGTGAAAAATGATGTTAACAGCTATCTGTGGGCAGCGGCTAAGAACCTTTGGAGCGCTCCTAAGAGAGACATTCTCTTTTATTGTCCTGCTTTTTTGGCTTCTCTTATGTTCCAGGGCTTAAGGCAACATCGCTCACTGCACAACAGTGGTCGGTGAAAGGACTGAACAGATGTGTCGGCACTGTAAAAAAGGGAGAAAGCTGACAAAAAGATAGATGATGAGATAAGAGGGGTGAAAGAGAATGATACAGTAAAGACAGAGAGAGATTGGAAAAAGACAGAGAGTGAAAGATGAAGTGGCATGACGCCAGTCCATTGCCTTACCTTGTTATCTTCATCCCACTCTGCTTAGATTTATCTACACGTCTGACAGGAAGTATCAAATATATCAGGGTTTCCAGAAGTTTGCCCTCTCACCAATGCACACCACCACAAACAAAATCAAATACCGGCATTGTTTTTTGTTTGTTAGGTTGTAGCCTGTTATATGTGATTCATAAGGTCACTGGAGAACGGAGTCTTAAGAGGAAATCAGTCTAATCTACTGCATATGATCTCATGTGATCTCAGAATCACAGTGCTAAAACGAAATGTGCAGGCTCATTTTGGGAGCAGGTCTTGTAAACGCTGTATCATATTTTTATCTATTAATCTGATACTTTAAAATATGTAGAAAGCTTTAGAAAGTAAAATGTATCATTCACATCTACAGGCTGCATCACAATAATATGTTGTCAAAGTAACAACAACCCTTTTCCATACATAAACTAAACTTGGTATACATGTAATAGGGATTGTCACAGCATCCATACTCACTGTGGTGATACAAATAACTTGTGAATCTGTAATGTTCATGAATTCACATACATTATTGTAAGCAGGAGATGCGGCGTGATGTTCTGATATAGCCATGTCAGAGTGTATTAGAGATATTCTCACTCTCATGGAGGGATCAAGTGCCTGATGAAACATTAGTTTAGCAACAGTGTCAAACCCTGTTTATTGTGAGGCAAGTGCGGCGCTGCATAGGTTGAGAGATACAATCGTTATGATCACAGGTGGAGCCCTCATGGGGCTCTGTAGGCTTGGCATGTCATCTGAATGTCTGTGCATGAACGTGCAGACATCCAGTCCTCGCCTGCTGATTCTCCCAGTATAACCAGTATAACAATAGAGTGGATCAGTGAACACCTTTGCACCCATTTCCAATGAACTGTCCCTGACCAGTGAAACAGCCAGATTTAGATGTGAGAGAGAGAAGGGAGATACATTTTACTCTCACATTTCAAAGATATACTTGTATGCCAATCAGAAACTTGATGATAAATTGCATGTAGGTGTGAATGCAAGTGTAAATGTTTGTGTGTTTATGGTATACCATGCCTCTTGACAGCTCTGTGTTGGGATACTCTGTGACCCTGAGCAAGATAAATAGTTCAGAAAATAGATTAATAACTGTGTTATTTCATCCAAGGTCTCCTGTTTCTGCTTAATTTTGTGTACAATTTTCTGTTATTTGTTGGCTGCCCTTGTACTGTGGTCGGGTAGGAACCAATTGCAGAAAATAAGCACAATTCCCAGCCTTATAATAGTATATTCTCTCAGAAGAAGCAAAAATCCCTACATAGAAGAGCTTCTGTTTGAAAGCTGGTAACCTTAACCAGCCACAGACATGAGAAAAAAATGAAGAGACTCCTGCCAACAGACTCACTCTAACTGTTTGGGTCTGTGCAAGACCCACCAACCCGTAACAACAGGATTATGTCAAGATCTTAATGGGTAACACAAATGATGAGCCATTATTTGTGTTACACGTGCTACAGTCCCCACTGTCGAGCTGGAATCTGGTGGTCGATGAGTACGCTTCAGGATCAGCACTTTGGGTGACGGTTGTGAAACAAACAGCTAAAGAAAGGTTGAAAATAGGCTGTCTGGCTGTGTCTCTGTACAGTGAATCAGACTTCTTGGAAGTGCAATTATGCTGTTATTCTATGCAGTTCTTTTTTAAATAGGCTAGAATGAAACAACAACAACAGCAATAATGATTTAAGTGCCATGGAAATTGCGAAAAGTTTGGACTGTACATCTACACTTGTATAACAATTACAAAGGCCTCCCCCACTGAGTGATAAAATTCCCACCTAGGTGCCACTTTTATCTGCCGCATTGCTCTTCAAGGTTATCTCAAACATGCGACACAGAGTACTCACACCCAGCAAAGAGAGGAAGCAGGAAAAGAACCAAAACCATCAGTCACCAATTCTATTTCCCAGCTCGGGGAGGTGGTACAGCCAGAGGGGAGGAACAGTGACTTACACACCTCCACTTAGCCCCAGCTGAGGGCCCCCTGCCACCCTTGAGATAGAGTTACAACAGGGGGCCACTTGGAGGCTAAACGCCCTTCTCCAACAGGCCCCTCAGGGCCCCATTGTACATTCGTCCCTCAGTGGGAACCCTTGCCACTGCAATCTCCAGCCAATCACCTTCGCCAGAGACAGTCTCATTTGTGTAGACCCTGAGTGAACTTTATATGGATGTGTAGTGAAATTCACACTCCAAGGAGTTGTTCAATAGAGGCTGTTAGATTTCTTTCTTTTTTTTTCTCTTTACCTGTCTGCAGAAAGTGAAAAGCGTGATACCCTACAGAATGTCACAGCTTTGTAGGAGAATGAAATGCGTCTGTGTTTGTATCAAAATGCTCTGGCTTGTTAATGACTTCAACACTGCAGTTTCAGAAACCATCAAGACTTGAGTTGCCTCACCTGTTCCATTTCCAAGTCAGTGTTTCTCTGCCTCTAACTCACGCTTATCCCCTGTTGTTTGCCATTAGATGTGAGATTTATCCAGTGACGCCATGGGTAAAGAGCTGCAAAGCATTATCTTTCTCAGGGGAACGTGGCTTTGTGAAGGAATTTGCCTTCAGAAGATAGCTTTGGCTTTTAAAAGGGATCTGGCACTGCAGGCTCTGCACCCTGTGGCCTCCAGTGAATGGCCAAGTCTGTTTGGCTTTGTCCAGAGATAGGGTCTAGAGGCAGGGGATGGATCAGCCCTATCCCCTGTCCTTGCTGTGCTGGCTAATACCGGTGTTAACACCTGGTGTGTGCCCTTAAAACCCAGAACAGGATAGCTGCTTCATAAAGCGTAATAACAGTAAATTTAACAGCTTTTCTTTGCATTCAGCTTCTTTATCGTGAGCAAATGGAGGGGGTCTTTTTTCTCCCCTTCTGTCTTTGTCACAGTGGGGGTAACGAATAAGGCAGTGCCGAGGGCTTAACTCCTAAATGTGATTTAATTCCATGGCTGCTTATTTTCACACAAATCATGTAATTCAAAACTTTAAACTCAGAGATGACAGACTTGAAGGACAGTAAAAAAGTATGAAATATATCACTTCTCCTGTCAATCAGTCTGTCATGCCCGGCAGCAGTACATAATCACATATATTCCCTGTCTGATTCCATGTATCCACTGTAGTGACATGGACACTGTGATACGTCACCATGTGCTCTTCTTTTCTACAGTAGATAAATAGATTCTCAGTCTACTATTCCCATATGCTGCCCATACATACAATCTGAATGTCAGTTGTCACTATAGACTGAAATATATACATGCTCTAGTTTTGGTTCAGGCCTCAAACTGCTGTCATGGATCAATTGAACACTATATTCCAGCAGGACTTTGGTGTTTCATCTCCCTCCTGTCTGGTTTTCCCAGACTGCAGGGTCTCTGACTGTCTGTCAAGCTGCATGTTGTGTGTGTGTGTGTGTGTGTGTGTGTGTGTGTGTATATATATATATATATATATATATATATATATATATATATAT
>JBBMJY010000002.1:6930287-6945506 GCA_037833715.1 Toxotes lorentzi | reverse complement strand
TATATATGTACACACACGTGTGGGGTGTGGGGGGGTCTCAAAGACACAAAAGAACACATCTGTCAGTGTCGCTGCAACAACACTCCCTCATGGACTCAATCGCTAACTAGGTTGCTATGGATCACGGTGCCTACTTTGTTTCACTACAGATCCTTTCAGATCTGTCTTTTTCACCCTCCTTTCATCCCTCTGCGTGTGAATGAAGCCAAGTGTTTACTTAGATGCAAACAAGCAAACAAACAAAAAAAAACCCATCAGCCCCAATTACACCAGACTAATACATTACAAAATAAGTGCACTACTATTTCTGCCACATCATGCAAACATAAAAACAAAACACAGCAGTGGCTGCAGTCCTTAAATCTAGAGTGTTTCTGACAGATCGAGCAGTCCTTGGGGTATATGTGTACAAATGGGTTATGAGGACCCTAGTTATCGGCTCTACAATATTTGCTAAGATAAGCGTTGTGCCAACTAGCTGCAGGCCTGGTTTGGTGTAAAAGGTTAGCAAAGTCATTGAGCTGCAGCCTGTGCGATGTTGCTGCTGTAGCATTCGTCTTTGTGAGAGTAATGTGAGCGCTGTGACATTCTCCTGGTTTTAGTGAGAGCACAGACGAAAGATATGGTCTGTCAGCGTGACGCAGATTGGTTGCTGGATGCTAAAGGTGGGACGTTGTAGAATGTGTGGCTCTGCACTCAGTGCCCCTGATTTGCATGAAGTAGTTTGTATTCTAAAGTGGTTTGTAAAAAGATGTGCGAGCAAGAGTTGTGTGTGCATGCATTCAAGCTACTGTATAACCATTTACTGGCTTTTATGCAAGAAAGCATTTGAACCCCCCTGATGCTTCTTAGTAATCTCTCGCTCTCTTTCCCTGTCTCCTCTGCCCACCAAAACAGATGTCCAAGCGACTTGCCTCCATTAACCAGACCTCCTCTGGAGTATAACTCAGAGCTGCTCCAGACCCTGCCCAGCCTCCAGACATCAGGCCCAGCCCTCGCCATCCTTCTGCCCAGACATGGGACTTGCAAAGCGAACTCAGAGACTGTGACGGCAGGGCAACAAGCCAAGACTGGCTCTATCTTCATATAACTCCTGCTGGAGGTGGGAGAGTGCGAGCTGGACTCTGCCCATCCCTCTGCTGTAAGTGGTCATTAAAGAGCTGGCTGACAGAGCTTTTCTCTATGAGTAGTGGTGGAGGTGTCCTGTTCACTGCACTAGCTACTCCACTCAGCACCACAAGGTTCAGTTTAATGGTGTCTGCTGGTTAGTACTGATCCATCTGTCACTGTGTGAGTGTGTTAGCTATCATCATGCTCTGCAGCCCTGTGCTGTGCAGAGTGTGTCATCTCACTGACAGTACTAATATTCAGGTTTGGATTCAGTTTTGTACAGATAGGACATGAAAAGACATGTGAAAAGATAAAGGCGGTGACGTGGTTTCTCCTCATTTTCTGACCTTTTTGTCTGCAGTTTTCCTCAAATGAACCTGATTAGTATTAAGTGATCAAGAAACAGAAGCAGAAGAGAGCAGGGTGACGGGTTGATCCTGAGGTAATCTCAGTTAAGGCCCTCCTGTCTGATTGCTGTGGACTGAATGTAAAGCAAATTTAATATGTTTTATACAAGAGGCCTGTAGATAGCTGCGGATGAACCTTTTAACAGCACTTATTTTACTGGGTCATCGACATCACGCGTGTGGCCCCGCAATTACCATCATTACATACGGCCTGGGTATGAGTACTGTACATGTTTATGTGCAGGTGTGAGCAGGTGGTATTCCCAGGAAATCAGCTGGTTTGAGAAGCACAAATCCAGAGGGATGTGATTTCATTTTAAGAAGAAACTCCCAGTTTCTTGCATCAAATAAAAAAGGCTAAAATATGCTCCACTGTATCATGACCCACTATCATTAGTCAGGTGCCATTGTTTTTCCTTGTACCACATAATCATCAATATTGATGAGGCATCATTTGATTACTACGGTAGTATTATCCTTAGAGTTAATGGCAGCTGTAATTTTATACCCATCAACTACAACATAATGTTCTATTTCTTTTTCATCCTTCAATTCCACCGAATTGTTCTCGCTCCAGGTATTCCGGCAAATGGTGAATAAATTACTCGGAGACGCCCAGAAACCTTTATGGTCTTTCATTGTTATTCATTCAGTATGGTACTGGGTTTTATTTATCTATCTTTATTTTATGTTGGAAAATCATAAAATGCTTTCTGCTTTCCGTCTGCCCCTTTCTCTCCCCATGCCTGCCTCCCAATACAATCTACCCCATTCATCAGATGGAAGTGATAAGCCTGGGGAGCACATGCAGAGGCACTGTGTCAGCTAAGCTCTCTATGTGACTGTGTTACATTGCAGTAAGTGGCTCATATATGCCACCTTAGTGTTTGCAAGTGTGTAACAGTAACACAGTGGTCGATGGTGTAGAGGTCAACATAGGACAAAATAGAAGTCTGTATAGTGGACAAGGAAATATACAGGAAATTTCCTCTACAGCAGTGGGTCCCAACCTTTTTCTGTCAGACGTACCCCCACTTTCTGGAGGGGGTAACTCATTTGAAACCATCATGTTTCAAGTGAGTTCTTATAAACTGAATGTTATTTAACACTACTGATTAAAAGTGGATATTGTTCAAATATTTTTTAATGCTATTGAACTGTCAGCGCTTGGGTGAATTTGGCCAAGTGGTGCTTTGTACTACTGCAGCATGTGTGGCAAAGGCTGACGTTTCAACCATTTATCCATTTCATTTATCTAACTGTTTCAAGCATCTATCCTCTTTCATTCATGAGGCCATTTTACTTTTTCACCATTTATCCATTACTGTTAGCCAACAATTTCAAATGTGTATTTACAACATTTATCTTACTATTTGGAATGTTTATCATTACTTTTAGCTATCAGTGTCATCCAGTTATCACTTTTAGCTAAGTGTTTATCATTTGGCTGCTAAGTAGTTTTCACATAGCCTACTCTCAAATAAGGTGTTATAGCTGACTGCTGATATATTTCTTTTAATCAAGTTATAATTTCTACTTTGTACCCCACGGCACCCCCTTGGGTACAAGTGGTTGGGTACATTTGGGAATCACTGCCGTACAGGATGTGTGCCTGCAAGTGTATTTGTATTTTCAGGTGGGGTGAAAAGAGACAAAGACAGTGAAAGACAAAGACAAAGCGACTGAATCTCCCTATACTATCTCTCCTACTGTTCAGTGCTCCATGTAAAACTTATCTCTGTCGATGGACATACATTAAATCAAACAGGACCTTCGCTCTGCAAATGAATTGCTTTCATCCTTTCGTTAGATACTTTATCTAACTTCCATTCTTTTATTTATCTATCTGGGAGAGCGTTCATGTGTCACTTTCTCTTATCCTTGGAGACGAGTGTGGAGACAATGGTTCCACTGCAGCATTTCCTCTCATTCTGTCTCTGCTCAGCAAAACATGACGGAACAAATGAACCAATTAAGTGTGCTGGTGGCTGTGCTGTCCCAGGGGGGGCATCTGAGGAACTGAGACGGCCTGATTAGCTCAAAGGTAGGCCTGACTGAAGACAGCCAGCTAAGACAACTGGAGTGAGAAAAGCTCCCATAATGTGAACACACACCTCCCTGCAGTGCACCTGTGTGTATTGTCTTCTTTGCCTTTGGCATCTTGATTGGTGTTGATTGGTGTCAAGGCTGTTTTAAAGTTGGAATTTCTATGATGAGACACACAAACAAATGTGTTTGTGTCAGATTAGCTCTGGGAGCAGACTTGACAAATGTGCTGTGGATGGTTACTGCATTTTACAACAGTGACTGGCCTTTCTAGCCAGTAATACACCCTCAGAACTGGGTTACATGATACCCCAACAAATTACCTCCATGAGTGACATCTCCAGGTGGGGAGTCAAGGAATGTTTAAGCCACTCTAACTTTATTTCCATCGATCCCATGTGCTTCAGGAACACCTAGATGGGTTCCACTTGACTGTAAACAAGAATGATCAGTTAATACCTGCAGTATTGATCTGACTTGACCCTCTAATATTGAATCTCTTTGTAGACACTGTTCAATCTTTCTGTTATCGTACACTCACAGATTTGAAACTCATGAGCTCTCCAGGACTGAGGGAAAGAAAATACCTCTTACAGGGTGACATTTATTTGTCTTCTAATACGTTCTGCTGCCAATGTCAGATTCATGCTGTACGTTTTCCGCCAAGAGTCTGGGATTCACAGAAAACGTATGTGTTTAGGAAATGCTAAAGTTGCGCTCACATACAGTAGTTTTGTGATTTTAAAAGCTAATCCACGTCCTATAGAAAGGTCATCTGCACAGCATTTTAGCTGAGCTACACACAATGTCATGGAAGGATTCATCCTTTGGCCTTTGATACACAACATGCTGAATGGGTAACTATGTTACCTCAGTTGTTCAATACAGGCTTTTTACTTTTCTATCAATCCCTGACCGACTCAGCTCTGATATTGGCCCTGCCCACCTTTCCCTTCCTATTTGGCTTATTTTCTGATATTGTGACATTCGCACTCTTTTTTTTCTGTCGTTCCGACAAGATCTGCAGTTTCTGGTCCTAGGGGGAGAATGGAACATTCAAAACCTCTTCATCTCTGAGGCAATTTTGAGGCACCTTGTCCCCCATGGTCAATTTGTCACCATGTGGAATGCCAGGAGGTGTCCTTGGGGCTGACCACTGGCCATAGCTCTCCCTGACACTCAGAGAGAGAAAAAGAAGGAAACAGAGAGAGGCAGAGGGAGGGAGGGAGAGAGGGACACAGAGAGAGAGAGAGAGAGGGAAGCAGAGGGAGAATGAACCTGACAAAGGCCCTGAAACAGATCCGTCCCACTCAGCAGAGCCAAGGGAGTATGCAGCCGGGCTGTCAGCACCTCTCATTAGTCAAAGGCAGCCTCCCTGACAATGTGACACTGATTACTCAAAGCCCTGATTCAGACTTTCTCTCCTTCTCTGTGTAGCCGCAAACAGTGTCAGCTAAAGCTGCGTGCACATGTTCGCTGGCACGCACACACATGCGCACACGCTACTGCAATCCACTCTTTCCAGCCCAAATGCTAGAAGTGCATTTAATTTCATTTAAAAATTCCCCTCCCATCTCCAGCGGGACTAAAGCCTTCATTAAAAAGAGCGATAAAGGGCAAACGGGTGTCTTCCAGCTCTATTTAAAATCTATTTATTGATTTTCACTGGGTGTAAATAAATATTAAATGGCATTATTGTGCACGGAGGCTTTTACACTGGCAGGAGTGGTGGAATTAGAGGGGGTGAAGTGTGGCGTTCATTAAGAGTTTATCATTTTTATTGATCCGGCTGACATGTCTCAGCACTGAGGAGGCTCTGATTGCTTTTACTTAATCACTGCACAGAGTTGAAGGGAGGACTGAAGGAAAGTATCAGGGGCTTCCACAGGGAAATAGGAATTGTCTCAAAATACCTAACACAGCAGTGTCAGTGTCGAGTCTCCCTCTGCTGTAGGGAGACCTTAGTGTCTGTGCATACAGGTAAATGTTCCATTTCACTACCAAATACCACACCACAGCATGTATTAGACTGTGGCACCTATAGAGCAAAATGTATGCTTGACTGTAAAATTAATATTCTACAACAATGACTTTGCCCTGCATTTTTTACACACAATTTTAATTATTTAGCATCAGTCGGAGGGTGAATATATGTGATTCATAGCAGGATGGAAAAAAGAGCATGACTTCTTACAGGTCTTGGTTAACAAGTTTGAAATACAGCCAAGATAAAATATAAATGTTTGCTGGTAACTGTAATGTGGGATGACATTATTTACAGAATAACCTTAGATTGTCTCTCCACGTGCCCTTTTTATACCTTGGAGTCACAATGAAAGGCTCTTTCTGCAGACAGCCATTTATATTTGATGATAAGGGATTAGTTAACTCAAATTCCAGTCAAGCAAACAGTAACTTTTTCATGCCTTTTGTTGAAAAAAGACATGAAATGGTACGATTGCTGATGTTGGCTTGGACATCTGAGGTTCTGATGCTTGTTGTATATGTTCATTAAAAGAACTGGAAATATATGGCTAGTTAGCATGTTTATGTGGTTGATGTAAATATTTTATCAAAGAATACCCTATGTACTTGATCTAAGAACACAAGCTTTCTATGTGAAATGAATGAATGAATGATCATTTTTGCTTTTCAGGCTCACACAAATACACTTCTAGGAAGATTCACACACAGCTCCATAGAGATTAAATGTAAATTATGTGCATGGTCTTGGGAAATGTTCAATAAGAATTGTGTCAAAATAGCAGATTAGATCAGCTTCTCATAAAATAATCTGTACAGATTACCATGTACATTATTGAAAAGAAAAAAAAAACCCTACAATTTATACATTAGATCTTGCTCTCTGTACTGTGCAACACAGAGAAAAATGTCCTAAATACCAAAAGACAAAACCTATTTTAATATGGATAGAACTGACGACAACAATGACCCAAAAAATGAATGGGAAATACAACAATTTATAGCAAATATACATAGCTTAAACTAGAGTTTGTACTAGGGAACACATTAAAAGACACATGAAGTGGAATATTCAGATGTACTGTGCCTTTCATAGCAAAATAGTACGTCATCATTCAAAAGTATCTAACCTCTAAATCAGAAATGATTTATGGCTTGAGTGAAGATTTTTTAATCTCATGTGGCAGACTCTGATAGTATACAGTATGTGAAGAAAATGGAGTCCCGATAGTGTTTAACATGTCACCACCACAGATCTCTGATTTAATAGTTAAATCAGAGATCTGTAATTTATTTTTGATAAGAGGACAGGTTATGCCTAAAGATGCAACTGTCCATAACTATTTAGACCTAAGAGATCTGATGTGTGATGTTTTAAACTGATGTTCTGGCAACAATTACATATACTTTCAGCATGTCCCAGTATGTACAGAACCACTTTTCTCATAGTTTTTGAGCTACCTTAACAAAACACAAGGACAGCAGGAGTCACAACTTTACAAACATGACACTCAAAAAATTGCATTAAATTATGATTTAAAGCATGACTTAATACAGATACTATATGTATCGTAAATTACTGTTGCTCAGGATTAAGAAAACATCAAGTTGCGTTGTATTGGCATATAATTTCTACACTTACAATAAAAATGTTACCAAGTTGTGAACCTGCTGTCAGTTTATAATCAGAAGCACATTATCATTGAGCACCTGTTTGCAATATTTTGTTAATAATGCTTCATGCCTTTTGTGGAGAAGGTCCAAGTGCATAACTCAACATAGCAGCGTTATCTTTGCATCATCATTGAACTGCAAGCTCAAAACAAATACGTTTGCTTGACAATGAACGACTACTGGATATTCTTTAATATCCCTGTGGTACTTCACCAATGTGCAGAATGTTAAGCCACAGGGACACCAGAGCATGTAGCTAACATGCTTTAGGAGCATAAGTAATAGTATTATTAATGGGAAAGGTCATTCCTGATAGTGCTGGCCTGAACAGCGGTGGGGTCATTGCACCTCACCCACATGTCCAGGAAATGAACCCTCTATCTGCTAATTTCTAGAATGAATTTCAAGATCCTGTAAAAATGATTTTCAAGAGCATAAAAACATTCAGTATTACCACCAAAGATGCAAATTACACAGTCGATCTAATTATACCTCTTATACAACAAAATGACTCACAGTAAACAGACATTTGAAAATGAACTGAACTGAAAATACTTTAAGTTATGTTTTATGTCCGCACTGTGACGATGCCACTGCATGGATCCACTGTGTTATTAATATTCTGCTGACAGTGTTGATTAGTGCATTACCACCTGTATCAGCCAACTGGAGAATAAATCTCTTTGCTCTTATTGGAACAACCTCTGAATTGGACGCACAGACTGAGTTGGCAAGACAAGGTGTTATAGAATCCTAGAGGAGCTGCTGATTTACAATTCAAACCGGCCTCTGTGATATTATACAAATGCCATATGAAAAAAGACCCTAAACTCACTGTTGAGTAGCAGTAATGTAATGAGTTACTGTAGGAATGTTTTAAAAATTCCTATTAATGTTAGGAAGCACTTAAAATGTGCCGGGGTCACAGTAAAATAACTAAACCCTGATAGATATGTTTTAAATCCTTATAGGAATGATTATTATGCATGTCCTTCTTTTCAAAGAAGATGGCATATAAATAAGAAAAGCTGGGATGAATAGGCATCGAGGCCTCTCTCAGAAGAAGGAGCTAAAACTTGCGTAGAGTGATACTGATGGGAGTGATACTTTCAGTCCCATCGGTAGTTGAGCTCCATGGAGACAGCTGTAGTAAGGTTATGTGTCCCAGCTGTGAGGAGTATATGAAGGTGGGAAAGCTTCCCTTCCCCTGAAAAGGCCCTTTTTCATGTGGACACTCTCAGGGCAGACAGCAGGAAGCTTGGCCCCTGTGAGAAGAGTGTCCACCCTGCCCGTCAAAGCACAGACACTGCTGTTCGCCTGGCCACGGCAAGGATTAAAGGGAATTTGTAGGGAGTCCTCGGCTCTGCAGTTCTGACTTCTAGGCTGTGTTTCCTAGTTTGTACCACCTGTGGACTTGCCTGGGGGAACATGGTCTGTGTGCCTTTGATTGATCCACATGGCATTTTGACCTGGAAGGGCTCCATAGGCTCCGCTCTTTATTAGAGAGCCTGCAGCTAGCTCCCACCAAAAGCTGAGAGTATTTCTTACCAAGTCTCCTGTGTTTCAGCCTCCCTGACATGAATGCTAAGTAACTTCTCTTTGCCCCTCTTCATTTATCCACACTTAACCCTTTGACCAATTGACTGCTTTCCTTGTTTGTCAGTCTGCCTTCACACTGAGGCACATGCTACGTAGCGTGCTTCTCATTAGAGTGTTGTTATTCTAACTGCAATGCATCGCACACTGTCTACTTGTCAGCATACAGGGGGTATGTTATGTATCAGAGGCTGCAATCCTCCCCCTCTCACTATCTGGGTTCTAGCAAGGCCAGGATAGCAGCCAGATTGACAGCTGCTGGGGCATTTTAACAGGCCTGGTGTTAAACTGCTAAACTCCGAGAAGGCATATGAATGATTGGCTGCCAAACCACACAGAACACAAACCCACCGCCTTCACCGTTACAGTGTTCCAACAAACCATAAGCTTTCACAAAGAGGGAAAAAAAAAACATCTTGGACTCTCTTTCTATAGCCAGTACATACCACGTTAGCTCATACTAGTCCCAAAAAACAGCACTGCTTACTTACTTTCATGTGCTGCAGTGTACCCTTTACCTTTTATGCTTAGATTTTTGAGAAATAAATAACCGTCTTAATAGAACATTTCCTCCAGGGGACTAGATTTGCAAAAAAGCTAAGAAACAATTTGATGAGGTGTGGTTGAAAATTCTGGGAAAATCTAATTTCAATCAGGAGAGACAGCAAGAAGAAAGAAGGAAATGGAGAAGATTTGAACAAATTTTATTGTGTACAGGTAGAATAGAATTTGGTGCTTAGGCTCTGGCAGGAAGCAGATCCCGTGGGAAGTGATCCTATGGATTAAGAGCTTCCGATGTGAGGAAACTCCCCCCTTCCTGGAGCCAAGACAGTGGTGGTGGTGATGAGTAATGGGGCTCGAGGTTGCAGCGTCTTCTTAGGAGACTTCAGAATGGAGGAGATTGGAGACTGGGGAGTGTCGGGCATCCACAGTTGAGGCGGGTCGCAAATTGTTGAAGTGCTGAAATGACAGCAGAGAGAGAGAGAGCACTTAAAGTTTGACAGCTTACAAGTGATTGGCTAAAGGTGAGCGTGTCGGGTTGTGGTTGGTTGAAGACAAGAATGAGCTGGTGAATTAGCGGGAAATTTTTCATAAGTGAACCTTGAGTTTTTTGTTAAACTTAATACTGAATGTAAAACATAAAAGTTCATTCTTGCCCTTGGAAGTAGTAGTTTTACAGAACAATCCCAACTCAGAGTCCATTTAGTAGCTTTTTCTGTAGCTTTCAGACATATCACACAGTTTTCATCAGGACATGCTGATGCTCAGTTGTAAATGAAGGACAGCCTCTAATTTGTAGGCTAACATGAAAGAGTCCCTAAAGTGCTATGGATTAAATCATAAAAAGGTCTAAATACTGTGAGTTTGACAGAGTTTTGTTCAAGTGACATGTTAGAAGTTGTTCGAAAGTTTAAGAATAAAACATCTACTGATTGTAATACTGTTGATATGTCACTCATAAAAGAAGTAATTAAATGTGTCATTGAACCATTTACCCACATATGTAACAAATCTTTTTTTAACAGGTACTTTTCCCGTTAAAATGAAAATAGCTTAAGTGATTCCAATTTATAAAAATGGTGTTAAGCACACTGTATCAAAATACAGACCGGTTTCATTGTTACCTCAATTTTCTAAAATACTAGAAAAACTATTTGTTGAAAGACTTGATGTTTTTACTGAGAAATATAAGCTACTAAATGACCATCAGAATGGTTTTAGGAGTAATCGATCTACATCTCTACCAGTGGTGGAATTTGTAGAACATATAACCACAGAAATAGATAAGAAAGAGCACGCTGTGGGTGTGTTTATTGATTTAAGTAAAGCATTTGATACTATCCATCACTCCTTACTCCTGCAGAAATATGAACAATATGGTATAAGAGGTGTTGCACAATGTTGGTTAAAAAGTTATTTAAACAATAGGTTTCAGTATGTAAAAATAAATAATATTGAATCAGATGAAAAGAGTAGCCTGTGGTGTTCCACAAGGTTCAGTATTGGGACCTAAGCTATTTATACTTTATTTAAATGATATCTGCAGAGTTTCACTTATATTAAAATTTGCTTGTTTGATGTTATGCTGACTAATTTATTTTGTTCTGGGGAGAACATGAATCAATAATTAAAAACCATAGAAAGGGAATTCATCATGTTAAAAATGGTTTGATTTTAATAAGTTATCACTAAATGATATAAAATTAAATTATAACTAAATAAAAACAAAATAATAACTAAATGTATGGTGTTTGGTGGTTAAATTTAAATGGTGTTGAAATTGAAAGGGTAAATGAAACTAAGTTTTTGGGATTGATTATAGATCAGAAACTGTGTTGGAAGCCACATATAGAATATGTGAGAACAAATGTAACATACAGATTTGTTTCAGTTTTGGGTGTCAAACTGTGGAATGAACTTAAAGATGAATTGAAATCATGTAGTTCCCTCCTTTCCTCCTATTCCTTGGATGGTATAGGATAGGCAATATTAAGCCTTGTGCTTCAGCTTATTCCTTTTTTGGTTATTGACTGTGACATTTCTGTGAAATTATCTTTGTTTATTTTAAAAGATCTATGTAACCGAAATGTATGTAAAAATATTATTTATTTCGGTACTGAACAAAGTTTTTGTGAAATAATTTATATTTATTTCGGTTACTGAGAGTTAACTCGATATAAAATATAACCTCCATCTATTCACACTATGTAGTTATTCCTGCTTGATGACCAGTGACTGTTTTTACCTGAAAGGGCATCGTCAGTTTGTGCGTCACTACTGTTGCTTGTCTCACTTTTTTTCTTGTTATTGTGCGCCGAGAAAATGTTCTTGCTTTAGAGGTGTTGTGTAAGAAAATGTTAGTGTGCTGAAGTAATACGTCTTATGATTACTGTCAATTTACAGAAGGCTCCTCAGTATTAGGCTGGTACATGTAACTACAATGCGTGGGAAGTAGATTTGGAGGAAAGGAGGCAAATGTGAGCACTAACTACAGCGGAATTTGCCAGTTCTCTTTTCTGTCACCTCCCTTTCTCTCCAAAACAGAGGGGAAGTCGAAAACACCATTTGTCTGTGCACATTACATCTCTGCTGTTATAGTCCCAAATGAAAGCCCAGTATGTGGCTCCTTTCAACAGAAGATGGTAACAGGCCTTGTTAATTGGACTTGGCTTGGTTCTCCATGAAGCCTTATTGTCAGCATGACTGACTGAGGATTACTGGGCCAGAATTGCACCGTACTCGCATACATAGAGCAATACACAAACCGGGGGGGACAGAGCGTGTAACAAATATATGCTGTAAATGGAGAATATTTCAGTTAAAAAAACAGCTTCTTAATTTCATCCGTAGCCGTGTATGCTATATGCACCGAGCTTAAAGTGAAAGCATTTGTGTCTAGCATGAAGGAGTCAGAGTGATGCTTTGGCTTAACTCTCTACAAATTCAGGAATCTGTTGAATCAGAGGCAGTTTAATAACTGCAGTTCAGTCAGAGTAGTTGAATGAAGTGTATTAAAGAGTTTGTAAAAAAAAAAACAAAAAAACCCAAACCAAAACAAAAAGCATCACTAATGAAGGTTCTAATACTACCAGGATTCTTGTGGATTGTGAATAAATGTGATTGCAATGAAACAGCCGAGGAGGAGAAAATAAAAATAAAATAAAAAGAAGCAAGGCAATTGGCCAGTGTGTAAGCATCATAAACATCAACTGTTTCCCTCGTCAAAACAATACAAGTCTGTATAGGAGAAGCACACACAAGATATACAAGATAAAGGCCTCCTTCAGTGCTCTGTGTACTGTATTACAGGCACTATTAAATGAACCAGAGACTAACACAAATCATCTTCAGCACGACTCAAGCCGATGCAGCATATCTAACGCAATACACTATAATTCTGCATGGCTAGCTTTCCACCGGTGGCTTAGAGTGTTACAGTATTAGCGACTGAGCCAGGATAGTCCTGACCGGCTGCGGCGAGTGAACACAATTCACTGGGAGTGTCGTGTGATTGGATTGAGGCAGACCTAAGCGTAGCTCGAGCCGCACTTATCAGCTAGCTGGCAGATAGGACTTGTCATACTGCCTGTCAGATCTGATGAGGGGGCCACAAGCCTCACAATGGAGCTAAAATGCAATCTCCTCCACTGCAGCTGCATGGCCTGTCTCAGGGACACACTTATTAGACTTTGTAAACAGCCAAATGTGAGCGCTAAACTGTAAGAGCTACTGTCGGGCGGGCTGTGCCTCACTCAGCCAGCTGGCCGAGACCAGGAGCAATTCAATAGAAAACTACTGTTGTAATAAAGGGATTTACTAGAAACCAAGAGCTAAAGTGAGTGGGCTGTTGAAAGAACATACATGGCCTCAGAAGTATATTGGTCAAGACATGTCTGAACGCTTGACACTGCATTTCTCGTTATATGTCAGAGTTAGGAGTAAAGTGTTACCATGCTATTCTTCAAATGTTTAAACATGCAAAAGTCAAATGTCTCTTAATGCTTTTTTTGGTTAGAATCTGTCTAAAAATAAAAAAGAAATGGCATTTTCAAAACTGAGATTTCTTGTACTTTTACGTACAAAAATTGCAAGGCTTTAATTTGAGCAAGGTGCTCACCAGTGAGGCATTGTTCTGATATGGCTTTGCCATGGGGTACATTGACGTGTCTACAAAGGAAATAATGAAGGATGGAGTAAGAAATAGGGGTCTCTACAATGCAGGGCTGATTATCCTTTATTAGCCTGTTCCTGCTCTTTTAACACTCACATCTCACCACCCAGGTACAGAGCCCACAGCTGGATGTCAATGCCATTGCGACCAAGTCTAACTCTTTCTTTTTATTTATTTATAATTTTTTTCTTAACTTGCTCCCTGTCTCAAACTCACTCCCTCTTTTTAATATAATCCCTCTCTCTTGTTCTCTGATTATGGCCCTTTCACCAAATGCCTCCAGGTCCCCCTGAAATAATGATATTTAAACAGGTGGATGTGCACGGGATTGCCAGAGGAGGCCCAGGGACGTTTAATATCAGGCTGAATACAAAGAGCGAAGGAGAAAGAGACCTGGTTGATGGGAGACTCATTCCTTTTTCCACAGAGCACACAGTCTCTGTTCTGGTTTCCTGAGATCATTAATTTCTCCAAAAGAGATCTCCCCGGGTGAGACTCATTCACATGCAGATGGCACTATTCCTCGGGAGGCTCTATCGCTCTTTCTCTCTCTTTCCATCAGGCCATTTAGTGCTCTCTTTCCCTCTCTCTTGCTGTGTCGCTCCCTCCTATATTAAGCAAACGGTTAGCTTGGCGGCCTTAGGTGACATAGCACTCATATTTCAGCACTGGGGAACAGGAGTAATGCAATGTGCTGCTATGGATACATTACATGAAAATTTGTCTCTTTTAAAGTGAGCAAAGTCTGAGAGTGCGTCACTTAGTGATACAGGCATTTATCTATGGAGATCATTTCTCTTCTCTGTGCTCTGTTATTCTCTAACTAAAACGTCCTCATTTTCCTCCTCACGCTTGACACACGGCTCAATATTTGACGTCTTGTGTAATTTTGTTGCATGTTGCACGTGATGCCACCAGGGAAGAGCCCGTTTATGCTGGTTTAAAGAGTAAATGTTCCTCTCTCGCTCAGCAGAGAGGACAGCTCTCTGCCCTTTGCTGCTATCAGTTCCAATTCACTTTCATTCTCCTGCTGTATGGTAATGTTGCTGGAGTTAAAGGGCTCTGTGATACCTATCTCGTTTGTGTCTTAGCCCGAAACCGTCGCTTCTTCCCGCCGTCTAACAGCAGCTCCACTGTTGGTGTGTGTGCCACGGTAGTAATTAGTAATTAGTGACCCGTTACTGCATGCATTTGTGCCGTAACCCAGAGGCGTTAACAGCAATCTCTCTCTCTCCCTCTCTCTCTCTGTCTCTCTCCTTTCCCAGTTCATATCTAACCTGATAGACTTTGATGACACGCTTCTTTGAAGACCTGATCAAAGACGAGAGCCTTTGATGAGAGTGATGTTTGCTGTTGGTGAGGAGGTAAGAGGGAATACCAATCATCTTTTTTCAGGGAGAGACGGACAGAACGAGTGAGAGGAAGAGAGCATACACAATATTTAAAATAAAAATATATTGCACTTATTATACATCAAACTGTTTAGTATTTCTTTATAAAAAAAAGACTTTAGGTTAATATTAATGTTACAGTTTATATCTGCAGTAAGAGTGGAAGTGAGCAGGGCCTGTGCTGGACGTCTTCATTTTCTGTGTAAAATTGTTTTCTACTGTAATTTATACTCCTCATTCCTACGTCTAAATATAGCTGCTCAGAAATAATAAACACAGTTTGAGTTTGAACCACACTTTTAGAAAATGAGAAAAGTCTAAACTGAGTTTAGTCCAATAT
>JBBMJY010000002.1:6907312-6930275 GCA_037833715.1 Toxotes lorentzi | reverse complement strand
AGTGTGAAACTGTTAAGGGCCTGGGTGGAAATGAACAGAATGAGGTAACAGTGGGAGGATTTAAATCAGAATTGCACTGGGCCGTGCTACAATGGGAGGTGACTCAGATGAATGCAAAATTGGTCTGAAATATCTATGATAAAAATGAAAAAGCTGAAGATGGGATACAATGGCTCACTGGGCTGTATTGCATTGCATATTTTTTTTTATTGTTTTTTTTTTTTTTTTTCCAAAGGAGACTGTGCATACAATGGGCGGTGGTCCAGGCTGAGATAAAGTTGAAGTGTCTATGACAAAACAGACAGCTATTTCTAAAACCGGGATAGTTCTCTTTGAATTTTTGGCGTGCACTTTTGAAATGATCCCTAACTTCAACTTCTCAGTTTCCCATGTACTGACAAACCGTGCAAAGTGCCAGGCTTCAGTGGTGAAAATAACAACTGTGCAACATCAGTCAAGCTTATCCTGCATTCCCTTACAAATCTGGTGAAAAATGATGGAAGGTTATTGAGGATGACCCTCCCCAAGGAGTGTCTGAGTAATCTATAATCTTTGTGTTTACTATTTTGGGAAATCTGAACCATGGAAAGTCCTGCTGCTTTGACTACCAGCAGTTCCTCTTGGCACTTTAACCATTAACCCAGAAAAGCTCAGGAAAGTATTTGTGCACTGCACTTTAATGGAGTTCGTACATTTGCAGAACCAACAAGTCAGTCCACGTCCTTAAACTCTTTTCAAAATAATAAAGAAAAAAATATAGCCTGAAAACACTTTTGAAATGTGTGTGGAATGGGCTCGTTGTTGCCTCTTGTGGCTAGCTGCAGCTCTCACCAACTGAGAAGAGAATTTAATGATTAGGACTAACTGTTTGGTTTTTGCAAATCTGAGGATGAGGACTGCGATCAAACCCATTATCATGATGATGAGGAGGTGCAAGTTATGGAGCACTACAAGTACTTGGGTGTCCACTTAAACAGCAGACTGGACTGGAGGGGCAGCACTGACACTGTGTACAAGAAGGGGGCAAGGGAGACTCTCCTCTGTTAGGAAACTCAGATCTTTCTGTCTGCAGCAATATGCTAGAGATCTTCTATTAGTCTGTGGTAGCAATCTATTGTGCTGTGGTCTGCTGGGGGAGCAGCATCTGCGTTAGAGAGGCCAGCAGGATCAATAAACTCATTCACAAGGCCGGGACCGTCACTGGTCAGAACCTGGAGACGTTTGAGTCAGTGGGGAGCAGGAGATCACTGAGCAAACTGCTCTAAATCATGGACAGTCCATCCCGTCCCTTCCATGACATACTGCAGAGACAGAGGAGCTCGTTTTCTGACAGACTCATTCAGCTCTGCCGTCATAAAGAACAGTTCAGGAACTCATCCCTGCCGTTCGCCGTAACTCTAAACAACAGCTCACCTCTGTGTGACAGGTGAACATGTTGCTGCACTGCCATCTGTACATGCTGTCTAAATCATACTTTACTACTGCATGTATAATACACTGCCATTTTGTGCAGTTCTTATTGCACTCCAGCCTTTCTTAAATTACACACCATATTTCTGATTGATCTGCCTTTTAATCTATCTATCTGTCCATCCATCTGTCTGTCTGTCCATCTGTTCATCTATCTATGTATGGTGAACAGCAGCGCACGGCCGTTTGCCTGAGATTTTCTGTGGAACCTTTCAAGACTTAGTCTTGATACTGATGAAAAACCCAGACGGTGCCTGTGAATCAGCAGCTAAAATTAGGAGAACTACATGGATTTATGGATGTTGATCCTTATTGGACATCAGAGCTGCTGCCACCACTGTAAAAAGTGAGTCCTGTTGATTGTGGTAGTGTCTTTGTGATGCCTGTGTGTTTGAAGTTTGACTGACACTGTGGAGAAGTGGCGTGACACTGGGGGCAAATTGCATATTTAGGGTGACTGGGATAAGTGTTTCCCTTGTTTTGTTGCGGCTTCGTCAGATTCTTATACAGTATAAACATCCTCTGTGGTTTATATATCGGTTCGATGGTTGGTAACAAGAGTAGAAGAAGTAATGCTTGTTCCGGTAATACCATGATCGTCCTGTGGGGGACATGCATCTCAGAGACAGGACGACAGGTAGTTGCCAGAAAAAGGGTCACTGTGCAGACAAAAGGGAATGAAGATGGACACAGACAGGCAATGGGACTGAAAGGTGGAGGAGTGGGAGAAAAAGCAGAGTGACACGGGGTGAAACAGGTGTAAAATGTATTATGTCAAGATGCAGCAAACAACATCAGTGTGCCGTCTCTCCGGCTGTCATATGGCCTTGTATCAGATTTTTATTGTTGTTGTTGTTTCCCCCTTTCCTACCCGTTATACTTTGTCTGTTACGTTTGTTGCACTGGTGTCCTCGTGTGCCAGGTGAGAACAAAGCAGAGGACTGAGCTCGGCATCTGTATTCAGGTGCACTAATGGAATCACTGAGGCTAAAATGGCAGGAGGTGAAAGGTGAGTGCACAGAGAACAGCAGACAGCTCCACACCACTGCTGCTGCTGCGGTCGCTCCGCCAAACCACTCGACTGTGATGGTATGGGAAGTGTGTGTGTGTGTGTTTTCAGCGTGCATGTGTTTGCGTGTATGTGAGACTGAGGGAGGGGAAGTGAATGAGTGAGAGGTTTTTTGTGTATGCTATGGTTATGGAAGGTCTTTTGCGATCAATTGTTTTTGTTCACAGGCATTCATCTTTTCTTAGTTATTCTCTGCTGTGGGTTTTTGAAAGATTTAGCTGTTAGGAAGTGTGTTGGGAGCAGGTCTAACAGAATATCTATTGACTTTTATGAATATACTAGAAGGCTTTTCTGTCATTTCCCAATATAGTTAAGCTTTATTGAAGATGTGGTACGCCCTGTGCAGATATTGCTAAAAAACCCTTAAAGGATACGTTCAGATTTTTTCAAATTCATCTTAATACAATGTCACATGTACACGTTAATGGTCGCTTCAATCATTCCCCCTCTCCATACTGGCCATGGGGAGACCTCTTTAAGAAGGAGACTAAATCTACAGTCCCGGTTCAGCCAAAGGGTTCAGCAATCTGAGTCATCCAAATTGTGGGTAGTGGTTGTCTTTCAAAGTTACAGACAAATGATGTCTCTGGCAGCGGCGTGCCTTCAGGACAAACAAGGGAAGCAGTGCTTGAGCAGTTAAAGCTAAAAACAGACATCAGTTTGATACCAAAGCAATAATCTCTCTTACGTCTCGGAGCAGCGTTCTGTCCCATAAAAGATGTGATATCCCCTGTTTGTGTTGTAATTTACAGCTTTACTACTCTTGTGGCTGTAGTAGGCCGTCGTCTTTGGAAGATGGGTTGACTTTCTGCCATTGCTTAATTGTGGGCATGGCTGTGCCCCATTGACAAAGGCTGGGGCTCGTCAAGCAGAGGAGGGAGCAGCGTTTTTCAGATGGTTCCACATACGCGTTGTTTCCTCATCTTCTGGGAGAAAAGTTTTAACGTTTGATAAACAGTTTTTAAAATCGTCAACATGTTTGAAGCATTAGTTCTGATAAAGCTCTAGGAGGTGTGAAATTGATCCGATTGATGTCATTAAAGAAATCTGATTTGGTATTGAATGTTACACAGAAAACAGAAGAAACACAAAACTCACTCATCCACACCTCTTCTAAGGATGTGGAGTGGGTGAGTTTTGTTTTAACACCCCCCCCCGCCGCCCGGCTTCCCCCACTAATTGGAGACAGCTGTTCCAAACACTAGTTCAAATGTAGGGAGCTAATATTCAAGCTTTTCTATTCTTTCAGACTCTCAAATGTCATATCTGAAAATTTTTGAGAATATTTTTTGAACACATCAGTGGCTGCTACTCTTGCTGAAAAACAAACTATTTTGTGAGAACACTTCCTGGAAGAAACTACACAGCAGGCTCTGAAATCAATCCTTGCATGTTCTAGCCAGACTACACAAAAGAGAAGCTACAACAGTAATAGACGGCTGAAGAATGAGCTTCAGCCAATTAGCCATACACTGGGAAAGAGGAGGTGGAGGCAGCACGTTGGGCAGAGGTACAACAGTTTGAAAAGTTGCAAGAAGAGGCCCTGGCAGCAATCGAAACACAGGTCAATAGGGGTACTGAAAATCACCAGTTTATTTTCATATGTTTGAGTTAGCCCTGTTAGTTTGCATAATAAAGGACCGAGCGATCTGCCACACAGCTAGTGGGCACGATAAAGATGTTGCTGAGGGGAGCCAACCACTGTCACCAACAAAACAGAGCAATTATGCTGCAGTAAATTCACTGAGGACTGTTGTGGACTGACTGATTCTGTTGTAGACAGCAGCGCAGGGGGACTTTCTATGCGTGCGACAAAGAGGTTTGAAATAGTGGGCTTTTTGAATTCAGAGAAACAGCCGGTGCCAATAGAAACATGATGTGGGTGCTTAAACTTGTTTAAATATCACACTGGTTTATTGGATAAAAATTATATACTTTTTAAGGAAAGGAAAATGCACTGTAAAATATCACCAAACAACTGGCATTGGTACCTTTATGATAGCAGAACAGTTTTCAAAGGAGTCTATGGTTCACACTAAGCAAATTGAATATCTAGACCATATGTTTTTCACTTCTGTCAGACTTGACTTATGACTAACTGGCAGCTGCCACCAGGTCTCTCACTGCTGCTATACATGGCTTGACACACACACATATCGACCAGCAGAACACTGATCAGAGAGCCCGACAGCCTGTCGCACTTCTCATTAATCCAGCTGTGAACGATAGACACGCAGTATCAGTGTGAGCTGACCTGCCTTAAATCAGATTTTTGGCAGCTGACACTCATGTTTGAAATGTACAGAGCTTCATGTTTAACTTCTTCTACACAAGGTATGGCTGCATTCACAAATACAGGGATTAGCTTTTTGATACCAGGGCTCAGGGCTATTTCTGTAAGTCTTGGTGTAATTTCATTGCTGCTTCTCATAAACAATCACAATTCCGATGCTTTACTTAGCTAAAGCTTCCGTAAAGGAAAAGTATGGTTTATAACAGCTTCATTTTTATCTTCGGAGCCTCAGCCATAAATCTTAGAAAACAGACACATAGCTCAAAGTTGTTTTGTCAGGCGTGTATAGATCAAACTGGGCGAAGTTTGTAAAAGCTGTTTCTCTTTACTCCTCTGTATTTTCAAAGCACCAAGTGAGTCAGGTCACAGGATGTCACATAGAGCACAAATGTACCTTTGTCCAACTTTGGTCCTCACATTGTAATAGGAACATGATGACACCCTTTGTATCGCTGTTATTTCAAGTGGCAAAAAGCACAAGTTGGACGAAGCAGAAGCTTGTATAGGGAAAATCAAAAAGTTTTTTCTTTTCTTTTCTTTCTAACCTTCCATCTTTGTTCACACAGATTGCTCCACATTGCTCTCCACTCTGTGTTTGCAGTTTGAATTTAACGTTTGAATTAACTGTTCATGTTGGCAATGAATACAGTCAGCAATGTAGATATGTAAACAAACCAAATGAAAACAAAACACAAAATGTCACAGTGCATCATCCAAAAGTACAGAAGCTACGTGAGGTCTCGTGAGTGTACGATATTCCACTGATTGACAGTTGGATGACAAAAGGCAGGAAAGGCTGCAAGCCAGCATAAACATATATGAAAACAATTCAGGACTGAACATATTAAAATAAAGAATTGGCCCAGCAAATGTTTTCTGAGGAAGGAAATACATTTAACATGTTTGTTGGGCCTCAGGGACACACAATTCATTCTTGTGTGAAACTCTGAACGTAAACTTGTTTGTTTGCAAGAAAACCACCTTTAAAGGTACCCTGTGGAGCAACCCTTTATCGTCTTACTCTTCCTGTAGTCTGCTTCTGCGCCACCCACAAGCACACGCACACACAGATACACACAGGAAAGAAGAACAGCTGCACGCTCTCACACATGGTAGAGAAAGCAGCAGTGTAAACTAAATCTATAAGAATAAATTAAATATGGTACAGTAAAACATATGAGACAGTAAGAAGCAAGACCATAACACGTGGCACAGATTTAGTGCCAGCTGTTAAATGTATTAATAGCTGCTGGAGCAAAGGATTGCTTAAACCTTGTTGTTGTGATTGAACATTGCAGTGTCCACCTCCTCTGACTCAGCTTAAATAGCTGGTGCAGGGGATTGGTGTGGCCATACATGCTGCGGTGAATCTTATTTAAAATTCAATCTTCGCCCAAATTGTGTTACTCATGCGAGTTCAGTTCCACTGATCTTACTTTTCTGTCCTTGGTGTTTTAGAGGCCAAATGACTAACCAGAAGAACAGTGATGGAGCTAGCTGAAATGTTAATGTCCCGTAACCGTGGCTACTGTCGAATGCTCATGTTCCAAACAGAAACGGATAAAATATCAAAGGAGCACAGTGAGTCAGGAAAAGGCTGGGGCAGCTATTCAGTTTGAGAGTGAGTGAGAAGAAAATTGGACTTTGGAAACTGGAGAAAGGAAATTGGACACATTGTGAATGACTCTGTGGAGTGCAAGACTCGTCAGATGTCCTACAAAGAGTGGCATATGAATATGCTGCAGTCTGACTTGTACACTTGCACAATGGTTGCCAGCGTGAACATCCGGATGAGTTACACTCTCCTTGGAGAGAGCAGACCGGGCCGTGGGGGAGACTGTGTGCAGCATCTCCTGGCCAACAGTGGGAGTTTGCAGCGCAGGGCAAAATTGGATGGGGCCATTACTGTGGAGAGTTGTGTAACTGTATCTCAATCTGAGTGTGTGTAATCAGATTTGTAAATGTCTAAAGGAGTGTTTAATGTGTACTGAGATCTATGAATGCATACAGGAATCTCCAAATCTGTGTCCAGATTTGCAGAGATTTGTAAACCTGTAGACGAATCTACAGTGAAATTTTGGGGGGGAAATTTTTAGGTTAACTGTGATTTCCACTTTGACATGAAACATGCAATCGCCATGTTTAAAGTTCTGTCACGTGTACCAGTAAATGTGGGCAGGAGAGTCTATGGTGTTGCAAAAGCTGAAAACAGAGTGGTCAGCTGCATGTGAGTTTGAAACATTATTGGATACGACACGTGTTCCAGTGACAACATGTGCAAATGAGTGAGTAACATTATGCCACTAAATTGACAAAGGATGTCCTATTCCTGATTTTACATAATTTTACTACCATTATCATTTTATTTTAAAATATAACAAGCCATGTTTAAATGATTTGTTTCAGTATTTTCCTTATTAATTATGAGGTGTGTTCATGCAGCAGGGTTTTTCAACCATTTTTGCAGCATGGAATCATACAAGTTGGGTTCTCATCTATTTTCCTAGAAAAAAAACTCTCAGACTCTCTGTGTTTAAATTTTTTACTCATGTTAGCAAGTTGAAACAGTAATAGTAACACTGCAGGCACAGACTGAGTAGCTAACTGGGTGATGAACGACTGATTACCTTAGGTACATACCGAGTGTGTTGCAATCACCAAAGAAAAAAATTGGGAACGTTGTTACATAATTATTTCTTCTGTGTCTCATAATTATAACTTACTGTCTTATAATAACAAGAATCTGTTAAATGATTATGAGATCGAATCTCATAATTACTCAAAAAGAGCTCATATTAATGAGATGTGGATCTCGTAATTATCAGATTCTTGACAATTTCAGCTATTGTTTATTGCTACTGCCAACTTTTTTTTAAAAGGTTTTTTTATTGCATGTTCTGTTTTAATAACTGTGACCAAATGGCACCATAGTATTTAGATATGGCCACAAATTTTGAAAGCTCCTGAAGGTTGACATACTAATTGCTGTGCTTATCGTACTGACATTCGAAGTGTCTAGTGTATAAACTCTCAGGTGACGATGTGCAGGATACCACAGCTCTATTTCATATATGTCAACGTATCAAAGTCACGCACATAATGCCATTATGTCATCAGGACATCTGATTGGTCATTCACTCAAGGCACACTAATAATAATCACCTTAAACTCATAATTACAAGATCTTGATCTCATACTTATGAGCAAATTATATCATAATTAGGAGGTGATTTTTCTCCTTAGTATTAGATTAAAATCTCATAAGTATGGGATAGTTATGTTTCGTTATTGTACTATTGTATTTATCAGATACTGAATTCATAAGCCTTCCATTTTTTTCTTTTTGCAATATTGAATAAAAATGTTATACATATTTCATATGTATAATATAAAAAGATAGAAAACTGTTCATTTTTGCATAACAGGCAGCAAAACAAACAAGAACAGCAGGGGGCTCTAAAACTACCCTTAATTACAGCAGAGAAAATAAGAAGGGTTGTGAAATAAGGAAAAGCACAAAATGCTCTCACTCACTCAGCCCTAACTTGGGCACTGAGGTTTGGCAGCCCAGTGTGATACTGCACTGTAGTGGACTGTTCTGGGGGCAGACCAGCTGCTACTAAAGAGACACAAGGACTGACCATTTGAGAAGTCAGCAGGGTGTTATGTGTCCCACAGCTGAAATTCCATCCGTCCCACAGATGAAATTATGCTATTATTTGGAGTATGGGAAATGTATGGTCCTGTAGATTGACCTATGCAAGAGGCTAAAAGCCTCATGTCTCAGCCTTTGGAGTTTAGATTTGGGTCATTCTTTTTTTGATAAATCTCTTGAGATTTACCCAGTTTTATGGAGGACAGTACTATTGCTGGAATACCCCTTTAAAGTAAAATTAAACAATTTTGTGTCTCTTGTTTTCCCTCTCTTTAATTTGCAGTTATGAATATTGTCATCTTCATATTGTCTCTTTTCTGGGGGCATGCTAGGTCCACTGTGTAAACTCATAGCTCCTTTACCGCTTTTGTTTCCTGTCATATTTTTTTTTTTTTTTTTTTTTAATCTAAGGCTTCAGGACGGCTGGAATTTTTTGCTTGGAAAAAAAAAAAGTTCCATTTCTGCCCACCTTTGGTGGAAAAAAGAAAATGCTTTGTATGGAATGCAAATCCCAGAAATAAATGTGAGCCAGTTCGCAGCACAAGAAATCAAAAAATAAAAAATGGAATTGATTGTTTCAGCTGTCGCTGTTACTGTGCTTTCAGTTTCTGTTTGTGAAACAGACTCTTTTTAGTGATGTTTGTCCTTAATCCTCCCCCAGTCTGTCTGTCTGACCAGTGGTGACAAGCTTCCCCACAGATCCCCCAGAGGATTGCCCTCTCTCACACGTACACATTTTCTTTCTAGCTTCCTTACTATCTATGTCTGTTATTTTCTTTTCTCTCTCTGACATGAACACACACTCACACTCACACACACACACACCTGTGTCCCCTGCGGGTCCTGTTTGGAGCGTTACTTTCTTTCCCAGTGAGGCGTCATTGTGAAGCCGTCGAGCCTGAGGGAAGAGAGGCCAATTTAACCCTCCCTCTATCACTCCATTTCTCTTTCCCCCCCTCACTCTCTCTCTCTCTCTCGTCCCTGCTGATTTGTTTGTCCCACCGGTGTTTACCTCCTCCTCTCCCTCTGTTTGGCTCAGCGTCCACCCTGCCAGTGTTAGGCCATTATTTTTCCTTTTTCACTTGTACCCTCTCTTCTCACCCCGTTCCTCTCTTTTTCTCCCTCTCCACTGCATCCACCTCCTATTCTCCTTCTCTCTCGGCACCCTAATTGGCATGGCACTTTTTCCCCTGTCATCTCCACTGTTGCTTTGAAAACTGCAGTCAGCCCAGCAGGAGACAAGAGAATGTGCAAGGCCCCCCTGCACCGACAAAGTCCAAACCACTGCTTTAGTAACATTGTTATTCTGGTCTTTATTTACACTACATGTTCCCTGAATCATCTCTAAAGACACTCATTCATACAGAATTACAGCCACTTAGACGTGCATATATGCATGCATACATTCCATATGTGCATGCATAAAGATACAGATCATGCACACGAACTACTGCTACTACTGGGATACAGAGGAGGCAGCATATTATTTTAGCAGTGAGAGGAGAGGAGTCTGATAGACAGTGCATGATGCTCAAGGAATTCTCTGTACATTTAAGGGTGTAAATATTTGAGTGGCTCCTGCAGCTGTGTGTATGCGTGCTATTACCCAGCTGTGGGCTGTCGTGGGCATGGTAATGCTTGTCAGTTCTCCAGGGCTGAGACCTTACCGCCTAACACAGCTAAACCATTACAAGGCCTCCTCAGGAGTCCCCGTGTTGAAAATGGCAAACTGTCTTAAGTTATTCATGATATGTTGCATTAGACTCGCTGCTGGGGCTTGCTTTATATAACTCTCATATCACAGTACTCAAAGTTACCGCGTGTCATATAAGAGTTGGACAATCACCAAGAAAGAACGTGTGAGATTTATCAAAATTTATGATAACACTAAATATTTTCGACTTTGGGGCTAAGCAAGCACGTGTTACCCAGGTATTACCCTGACAGTGCGTTATGATTTTGAAAAGACAAAAAGATTATGATATCAGTGATGGGTTTCAGAGGAAGAGATACGTTATGAAAAAAAAAGAGAATTGTAATATGCAAAAAAAAAAAAGCCCTCCTCACAACCCCCCAGGTCTCGTTAGTTAATTACTCTCGTTAGCCAGCTTAAAAGTGGAATCTCCCCAAAGCCTTACGTAGATTTATCAGCTGTAATTGAAAGGTAATTCCAACTCCTGCAGGTGTAGCTGAGCCAGTGCTTCCAGAAGTGAAGTTAAAAGAGCCAAGTGGTAGAGAGGCATATCTGGGCTGCAGTATATTTTACAACACGGCCACAGAGACTTTGCACCTCCTGTGCTCTGTCTACATGTCTTGATCCTTTGTAGTTCCTCCTCTCACTCTCAGCATTGCCTGTTTCCGCGCAGCCCCCTTCTCAACACACCCGTTTAGCATCTCCCATCTTCTTCCTCTATGCTCTCTCTAGATTCGGCTTAATAATTCATTTCCGCTCTTGCTAAAGAGAACACAAACCCTGTGAAGAGAGAGGACTACCCTTCAGTAACACCTTTCTGCAATGCCACCACAGCTGGGAGCCCCAGGCTTTTCTCTTTCACTCTCTGTTTTCCACTCCCCGCTCAGGCTCATACCCCTTTCACGGTCCCTCTCTTCCATCCCCATCAGCACGTACGCTTTATTTTCTACCCCCGAGCATGCCCACGATGCCCCCAGCTGTGAGGAAATGTCAGACGTTTACCACCCACCACTCTCCTTACCAAATATGCACGCTCACACAAGCACACACACAAAAGCACAAGGGCATACAGTTACACACATTCACAGATACACCCTGACATGCACGCAAACACACACATGCCCACACCCTCTTGACACACAACACAACAGAGGAAATCTCATTAGTCAGAGGGTGTATGGCATCGATTTTTGCTTCTCCCTGGTCTTGGTGGGATCTGGTTTTGGCACAGTCTGGCTCATGCTAGAGAACCCACAGCAACACCACGGGTTAAGCCGATTACATTTTTGGGTAGCAGGGAGACCTGAGGGGTAAAAGGATCCAGTTTTGTTCCACTCCTCCCACCCCATCCCCCCCTCTCCTCTTCCCCCCTCTTTTTCTCTCTACTGATTTATTCATATGCTCCTGAGGTTTAGCCACCATGGGCTTATGGTTGCATTCATTGACTTGAGCTGGAAATGATTTCAAATTCAGTGGTTTATGTTTGTGGGTACTGAAGAAAGAGGAAAAAATGGCGGAAAAGGGAGGTGGATTGGAGGTGAAAAATGGTGCAATGGCTCACTAACACGGCCTTGTGAAAATAGGTTTCACAGAAAACCAAACAGATCGCAATAACCAGGTTGATAAGTGGATATTACCTTGCTGTTGGGTATATTTAAACACGTCAGTAGCTGGCAAGCCAGCATAAATTTGATGAGAAGCTACGCGTATCTGCCATTTCCCTGCCCTTTATCCCCAAGCTCTGATCCCACATCAGGTGCAGTTTGATAGGAATGATTGCGGTTTCAAATATTCACACAAAGTTGGGCCAAATAAAAAATACACATCACATGTTTTCCTCCCCAGAGCCTGCATTGGTGTAAAGGAATGAACGGGTAAAAGGTGTGCCATTAAGATAAAAAAAAACAAAAAAAACTGGATATAGCCAAAGTCATTACGTTGCGTAGTGTCTGGTCATTTCATGCTTGTGTCCACTGCCAGATGGTGGAATGTGGGCCAGCATATGTGAGTCAAACTGGGAGAGAACAGAGGTCTCTCTGGTGTTGGCAGCGTCGTCCCCGTCGATTGAATCCTCATTACCGTCCTCTCATAATTGTGTTTTTCCTTTTTTTTTTCTTTTTTTTTATCGGATATTCTAATGGCTGCTGTTGCATGTAATTATGTAGCAATTATCTGCTTCCTTGCCTCGAACTGGTGTTCCATCGCTGTAATGCAAAGTCAGATTGTGTCTATTACACTCCCGCTGGCATGGCAGGTTCACTTAGAACACTGTCAGGCTACTTGACGGAGGACATATTGAATGTTCACCTAAACTTCTCTTAAAGTCCAAATAACCTCTAGCCTTCTTTTCAGTTCATTCATTGGTTCAGTTGCAGCCCTGTCCGGCCCACTCTGTGGTACAGAAGGATAATTAGTCTGCAATCTGAGAGAGAAGAAATCATTGATATGTATTTTTCTTCCTCTATTTTCTTCCCCTCGAGTCAAGTTGATTCTTTGAAGTCAGGGCGTGTATGAAATCACTTGATCTCTATTTCTTTAAGTTCATTACTTATTTTCTAGTTGTGTGCATGTCATGCATTTTTAACAAACCCTTTGAGTTGACTTTGTGATGTGTTGTAGCAGGGAACATCAAAGGGATCTCTCTCTCTCTGTCTCCCTTTCTCTCTCTCTCTCTCTCCCTCTCTCATTCTTTAGCCTTTTCATCTCCCTTTCCCCCCTTTTACAGTCTGAACCGCACGCTCAGAGAGCTTTGCTTTTTTAGAAAGAGCTGTGGAAGAAAGGTTGAGGAAAGAGAGGTAGAGGATTGCCATTGTTGTTGTTTCTTTTTAAACTCATTTAAACCTTCTTTCATTTTCATTCAAACCATTAAAAATGGTTGCATGCCAGCGATTAGATAATGAACACTTCCATTACTCCTGGAGGCAGCTTTCTTGTAGACGGCATGAAAACATTAAATTGCATTTCCCTGCGCCTGTTTACTAAAAAGTAGTTACAGTCTTTAGCATTTTATTAGTACCTGTAGTCATAAACACGTTTGAATCTGAACTTTTTTGCTTGTAGTGATGACTGATATGCTGTTAAAGTTCCATGTTTCAAATACAGAAATGAAAGGAATTAATTCATTCATCTTCTATACCGCTTGATCCGTCAGAGTCACGGGGTCGCGGGGAGCTGGAGCCTATCCCAGCTGTCTATGGATGAGAGGCAGGGTACACCCTGGACTGGTCGCCAGACTCACACCGAGGGGCAATTTAGAGTAGCCAATTAACCTAATGTGCATGTTTTTGGGATTGTGGGAGGAAGCCAAAGTGATATGACAGGATTGTGTCTCAAAAATATCAACAGTTAACGAATTAAGAAATACAGACTTTTGCAAGAGTTCTTACACTTTGAATTGGTTTTTAGACTGCTGCTATGATATTTAGTACACACATTACAGCACCAATATCAGGTCAGGAGTTTGTACTGTACTGGTTTCTGACTAAACTCCTCCAAAACTCGAGGCGTACTTTATGCTGGTGATGACTAGCACTTAGCTAGTGTAAGTAAAGTAAAGCCTCATAGAGCTGCTAGCATAGCTGAAGAATCCAGTTTTATACATTCCTGCCCACTCCTGGCCCCCGGAGAGCCCCAGTACAGCATATTTTCCATCTCTCCCTATGCCTGATTAATTCTTGACTGGCTGAGCCCACCTGATCCAGCTAATCAGATGAAGGTAGAGAAGGGAAGTGCAGTGCTGGGACTCTCCTGAGTGGGCATCAATAGCTTGACAAAACTTTTACTACCCATAAAGGTGGTTTTAATTCTTCAGTTTTATCTGGAATCTTATCTGGAAGTCACCTATACATCTCTCTCTCTCTCTCTCTCTCTCTCTCTCTCTCTCTATGCATATATATATATGTAATACAGAGATACATGGTTTTCCCTGGACAGAGAGGATTAACATTGTTAACACACTGATAATTGACTAAGCAGACATGTGGTGTAATTATAATTTAGAAAGCACATTGTTCATTTACTTAATGTTGCTGCAACTTAACATAATGTGACTTCTACAGGGCACTCTGTGTGCGTGGTAGCATGGTGCATATGTTCTAAAACAGAGACAAACATGTCAGTCTAACGTCCTCTCCCTTATTGAAACATTTACGTACTTGGCACTTGCAATTGACATATCCAAGAATCATGTCAGTGAAAGCATTAACACACACACACACACACACACACGTTCCTCCATCTGTGCCCTGCCCTTGCCAGACATCTTGTGGCCTGTAGGCCAGCAGCGGGGTGTGGTCTGCCCTCCAGGCACCAGAGGGGTGCCCTCTCGCCTCAAGGCTCTCAGCAAGCCCAGCTGCGGCATGGATGGTCCCTGCCCCTGGGTACTGAGAAAGTGTGTCGCCTCCCCCTGATTGCTTTTCACACACTCGAGGCACCAGCCAGCAAAGAAAAGTTTTCTTGATAGCCTCTTGCTGACAAACAGACACAAGCTAGCAGGACCTTCTAGATACCATCTGTGCATGCTACGCTTCACGTCTGCTCTCGGTCACAGTTACGCGTCACAGTCACCATAGACAGATAAAAGTATTCTGCAGTCATGTTGTATCCTGTTGTAATAATTGTTATGACACAGTTACTAACACTTAAAAATAGGCATGTATTAGAACATTCTTTAGTCCAAAGCTTGTTGTTTGAAGTTTTTTATTTATTTATTTATTTATTTATTTCCTACAAGTTGCTGCATACGTTTTGCACCTCCACTCTTCTCCACAAACTTGTGTGAATAGTGGTCCTTTCTCAGCTCAACAATTTGCCTCACTCTTGGGTTTTTCTCCCACATAATGCTCAGAGCAGCAGCTAAAGCCTATAATCAACTTACTAAGCAATTTCCTCAATGAATGCACATTGTGAGAGATGCGAACGTACCAAATGGAAAGGCTATCTTCAGAGTGAAACTTTTTTCTTTTCTTCTTCTGTTTTTTTCCCCCCCTCTGGCCTCTTCCATTTCACTGTGTGCAATGGAAGAATACAGAAGTCAGAGGGATTGTTAGGAAGAGAGGACAGAGGTACAGACCGGCAACGTTTCGAGAAGAAGGTAGATTGAGACAGTTTTAATTTTGGAATTTTAACAATAGACTTCTGGACTAAAATGCTCATTAGTTTTACTTGTTTTAGTCATTCCATCCAGTCTTTTGGCAGAGAAAGGACAGCTAGGTTTTTGGCAAGTCAGAGAGCAAACAACAGACAAAAGTTGGGTTTATATTGTCGTGCGTGATTGTGGGGTGTGTTGTGTGGGAGGTGAGTAAGTGAGTCAGAAACAAATTAGACACAAAACATTCTTAGTCAAAAGGATGATATATCACAGTGCAGTATTTGTTTTAAAAAAAAAACTTTAATTAGCTTGTAATTTAACAAATTTAATCTTGTGACTCTTTTACACCACAAATGTGTAAAGTCCTAAGTGAGTAAAACAGTCTTTACTTTCTCAGCATCCCATCCTTTCAGCGACAAAATACAGTACATTTTCAGTGTCCAACCAATCTGAATCGAGTATTCAACAGAGCTGCTGGAAAATCAGAGGAGTGCTTACTCCTGCACGGAGCCATGGCAGCTGTTGCTATAGAGACTGAGAAGTTGTGGGCAGAAGTTCCTTTTGGATTCCTTTCTGACACTGTCTTATCTGGTCCTTAGTTTCCTTTAGCCTTTTGTTCCCTCTCTGATAATTCAAAAACACATACTAGACACACACATACACACATAGAAGATACTCCCCTGAGGCTTTAGCTTTGTTGTGCCAAAATATAAAACACGCAGGATGTAGTTACACACCTTATGGCCCTCCTATCAAGAATAACTTCATGCAGCTTATAGTGTTCAAGTTTTCTTTGCATTTCATCAATTTGTCACCCTTGTCTCCACTGTATATAATATGTATAGTACACACAGTACAGTATGTATATAAGAATGTATGTATGTGTGTGTTTGCCCTGGGCGATGCAAACTGAAGGGTAAGAAGGTTGGAAACTGAAGTTGGAGTGTGTTTATCTTCAGTAACGTGATGTATTACCCAGTAAAATGGCACACGTGGGTGGGATATAGTTATGAGAGAGTTTTTAATCAGATCTGTCAAATTTGATTAGATCGCTCAAAATCACATTTGATTGGATTAATTTAAATCTGTAACCCCTCCACCGCATAAAAAATGTGTTTCCTAAGGGCTAAGTGACCACCTAATGAGCAAACAGAGGTGGAGGTGTCCTCAGCAAGCGCATTTACTCAAAGATTAAGCAAACACATAAACAATTTACAAATAATATATGTACTGGAAATGTGTCTTTTTGAGTGACATCAACAAACAACACTATCCTGTGACATAATTCCCATTTTCTGAACAGTGTCAGTTGCTTTCTGGCAAACAACAAGTAGCTACAGCTCAGTAAGTTCTCAGAAAACTCACCAAAATGCTGAATATACAACATATAACATACATATCACATCCATATGTGTCCTCATAATAATTTCCTTTGCGTTTTATAAATGTTAGCACATTTTAACAGTGGCAAACATCTGTATCATACCTGAAAAACAGCGAGAAATAACTATAGGGGGCTGTGTTCTCACAGCAGCAATTTTTTTACTTAAATAATACCTCAGTTTTCCTTATATCTGGGTCAGAAGCAATCTATGTCAGGCAAGCAGATAATCTAAAATGAAGAAATTAAAAATAGACAATCAATTAAAAAAAAACAAGTTTTTAGCATTTTAAGCCATTTTACCATGTAATGAAGTTTCTTTGTTTTTAAACAAAGTGCTGCTTTACAGATTTTAGACAACTCTTATGAATTCTTGATCATGATTGCATGTTCTTTTTTCCTTATTACTTATTTATTTCCTTATTATTGCACCATGAATTTGCTATATTTTTAAACTTGATACAGAATCTACACTTGCCAAGCACATAATAAAGAACCCTGGGTAGTGCCTCCCTTTGTTCTTCGTGGCATAAATTCCATAAGCTGTTAGAAACAATCCCAACATTTGAGATTCTGCCCCATGTTGACATGATTGCGTCACATCATTTCTGCAGATTTGTCTGCTGCACATTCATGCTGCCAATCTCTTGTTCTACCACATTCCCAAAGTGCTCTGTTGGATTCAGATCTTGTCGCAGAGGAGACCACTGAAATCCACTGAACTCACTGTCATGTTCATAAAACTAGTTGGAGATAAGTTTTGCTTTGAGACATGGAGCATTATCATGGTGGAAGTAGCTATTAGAAAATGGTAAATTGTGGCCACAAGGGGAAGCACACGATCAGCAACAATGCTCAGACAGACTGTGGAATTCAGACCATAATTGATTGGTATTAAGGGCCCAAGGTGAGCCAAGAAAACATTTCCCACACCACTACACCACCACCAGCACCAACAGCCTGGACTGTTAACACAAGGCAGGTTGGGTCAATCGATTCGCAGTGTTCGTGCCAAATTCTGACCCTACCATCTGCGTACCTCAGCAGAAATCCAGATTCATCAGACCAGGCTACGTTTTCCCAGTCTTCAACTGGCCAGTTTTGCTGAGCCTGTGCCCGCTGCAGCCTCAGATTTCTGTTCTTGACTGACAGGAGTGGAACTCAACATGGTCTCCTGCCGTGGCAAGTCACTGAGATCACATTTTTTTTTTCCCCCCATTCTGATGTTTGATGTGAACACTAACTGAAGCTCCTTACCTGTACCTGCATTATTTTCTTAATTGCACTGATTCCCACGGGATTGGGTGATTGGATAGATGCATGAATTAGTAGGTTTTCAGGTTTTCCTAACTAAATGCATGGTGTGAGTGTAAGTGTACTATCTTTTTAATGTTTCACACTAGCTTACTGCTCAAACTTTTCAGTGTGAATGCACCTTTAGACTGTGCAGATGTCCACATTATTGTATCCAGTGAACAAAGTAGAATGACAGTCATTTGGGAAACAGTTGCCACCACTGAAGCATTGTCAGGGGATTTATGGATCTTTCGAATCAAGTGGACTGGCACTCTGTCTGACTTTCTAATCTGTAGGTATCTATTGATTTCGTATATTTTACTGACCTCCTACGTAGAAAAAAAAATCCATTCTTTTGTTGTTGATTTACCTTCAGGTGGATATAACTGTTTTCTTGTAGTGAACAGTGGCCACAAAGTAGGGGAGATATAAAATGGAAGAGAGAGAGAAAACCTGAGAGGAGGTGTCAGGGAGGTTTGCAATTACCACAGTGAACTATTTTTTTATGAAGATTGTGAACCACTCCAACTCGAGAGGATTCTTTGCTTTTACACCAGATGTGACAAGACATGAAAGCTCGGAAAATTGTCAGTGGTTTTTGTGGTCCATTTCCACCCTGAAAAAAAAAAAAAAAAAAAAAAAAATATATATATATATATATATCCTTCTCAGAATGGCCCCGCAAACATCAGTCAAAAGAAAGACTGGGAGCTACAGGGGTGTTGGACTAAAGTAGGGCAGTATGTGCAACTGGGAGTAAATGTGTTCTTAGCCTATCCCACTCTGAAGTATTTGCGCTGTGTGAAGGAAATCTTGTGAGCTGCTGGAAGAACTTTTCAGGCTGAAGTGAACAGAGAGGCACATCTATCATGAAACACTCAGCCAGATCCATACCCTAAAGCAACTCCTCCTGAATCCTCCAAGACCACAAAACGGAGCCATATTCTTGTTGGCTCAGAAGTCATTTCTTTGACTGTATATACAGTAAGTATAGTTACATCAGATACACTTAAATGTCCTTATTTCCTGTAAAGCTCATAAGTGTAAAGGTTTACTATACTATACCATTTATTTTGATTTACAACAATCCTCTCTTTATTCTGCTGAGGAAGTCTATCTCCAGCATCCAAAACATTGCTGCAAATAAGCACAGTGTGAACATAGCTTCATTAGTAAGTACATCAAATACAGAGAAACAGCTGCTTAAGGATGCTGATTGAGTTTAATTAAATAGAAAAAAAGCAAGGGCTAATTAAGCTATTCTTATTATGTAACCACAGTAAAGTAAAGTGGATGTAAGAATCTCACTACTCATCTCAGATCACCAGCTCTCTGCTTGCTGCTTGCTTGTTGTAATGAAGCACGGATGACGGAAAAAAAAAAAAGAAATAGAGGTCTGGCGAGAGGTTTTTTTCGATGTGTAATACTATTGAGAGACAAAATATACGTACAAAAGCAGATTTAAGTATCAAAAGACTTAGCTTCAGTAAAACTGTAAAAGAAGTTTTTGGGGAATATACAGAATGAAGAGTAAGAGAGAGATCATAGTCCTGTGAATATCATAAAAAAAAAAAGAAAAGCAAATTATAAGTTTTCTCGATTTTCAGGGACATACCAGTGACAGTGAAGAAAGGGGAAATAGGATTTTGGGGAGGTTCTTCAGAGGCACTACAATTTCACACTATCAAATTAAACTGTCCATGTATCTGAGGATGGATGAGTGATATTCCTGCTAGGTGCTAGGTGGTCTGCAGTTCCCATGAATAATTTGAGTGTGTCACTGTGGGCGGTCCTTCTAAAGGAGATTGTGCTGGCAGGGGGCCGGGTAATGATAGATATACCTGGTTTCCCTTTCATCCCCCCTTCTTCACCTTACCATGGATTAAAAGATAATGTGGATCCTAAAGCTAAGTAACTGGCTCTATAAATTTATTTTAGTAAATCTTTAGAGCTAGTTAGTGTATTTTTCATAGTCATTTTTTTCCCCTCCTTTAGTTTCATCCTTCGTACTTATTCATTTAGTATGCAGAGTGTGGTATTTGAGGTCAAGTTTGGAGCATTCAGGCGTTTCTGAGAGACTTAATTTGATATTTGCATTCATAATCCCGATCTATAAGCCAGGTCTGTGGAGAAGAAAAATAGCCTGAAACATCCTCGGCACCACAGAGAACTCCCACACAGCTTCACACTATCACTTGCTGCCAAGGTGGCAGCTATGGTGACAGAGGCTAAGAGGGGGGCCTGTCATTTGAACATGGAGGGAGGTGGGAGACGACACAGGGAGCAAGGACTCAAGAAATTGTGAGAGGGAGTCGACAGGAAAAATATAATGAAATAGGGCTGAGAGAGGAGACGTGGTGGTTTAGGGAAGAACAGAGAGATTAGTTAAAAAAAATGTGGTTAGTTTTGTGTTATGTTTTGCTTCAAAGTCCCTTTTGAATACACACAATACATATGCACACTGGCTTGACAGCCACTACATACGGGGACATATTGATGTATGTGAGCATAAATATGTCCACACCAGTCAGATGTCCATCCCAAAGTAACTGTGGTCTTCCTCTCTCCTCCACACAGCTCCGTTTCTCTCCCAAGGCTGAGAGATGATGTGTGACTGACAGACAGCCGTGGACAGCTTGGTTAGACACACCACACTCTGGGGAGGCCACCAAGACTGAAACCGAGCAGAGGGGGCGGGAGGAGTAGAACGGGGGAGGAGGTGGGGAGCTGATGGAAGGAGTTTTAGTGGTAGAAGGGCTGAGGGTATAAAAAAAAAAAAATTCAGATTGGATTGAGTCAGAGCGCTAAAACATTGCGCGTGAAAGGGAGAAACAGACATTCGGATGAGTATGATTAATGCCGAATTTGTCGCTTCTCTTTTATTCACTGCCAGCTAAGTTATTACATGCCCTGCTCACACCCCATCAAGGTCACATTCTGATCTCTTCTGTGTGATAAACATTGATTCAAAAGTCAGGCAGGGATACAGGCATTCCTACGTAGGGCAGAAATAATAGTCCGTGGAATTCACAGAAAGACAGCCTTGTTGCAGGGTGTGCCTTATCCAGACAAAGTAATTAAAAATCGATTCAACGTCGGTCAGGAGACAGTTCAACACTCATAGTTAAATCTTAAGGGCAAGAATCTCTTCCTTTGAACAGAATCGATAATTCAAAATATCTAATCTTGATGAATAACAAGGCTGCAGTGACTCAACTAAACTAAACTAGACTCAACTCAACTTTCCTTTTACCAATGACAAAAATGGACCAGACTAAAGCGTACCTTTACAGTCACAGTAGCAAATGTCTCTTAAATTCAGGGCCTGTCCTGTCTCATGATTTTGTGCTCCCCGTCTCTCTTGTCCTGAAAGCCTCTCTACTGCATCTCGCTGCACTCTGCCTGGACATCTTCACCTTTCTGCACTGCTTCCTGGCTGAAGAAGTAAAAGGATTAATCCTTTGAACTGACAGTAAACATATCAAATGTGCAGTATAGAGGAAAAATACTTTAAAAAATAAAATAAAAAAAAAACCTTCTACAGTAATCTTCAACATACTTAACTTTTAACTGACCATAACACACTCCAGTGATGATGCAGAATCCTGTATTTTCCTGCCAAGGTGACTTGTAAGACAACTTATATTGATTTTGAGATGAGAAATCACAGTGTAATTTGTTCATTTACTTGGTACTGCCTTTTAACACTTAGGAAGGAAAGGCTGTTGAGTAATTTTCTAATGTGAAGTACAGTTTCCACATTCATCTGCGCATGTGTATAATAATGTGCACAGTATCGTACCAGATCTAAAAATGATGGAAGCTGAGTCAAGGGCAGCTTGACAAACACACTTGTCTGTAGCTAGCTATATCTAGTCACCTGTTAAACATCCCAGGATTATCCACAATGTGCCAGTGTAAAAGAAAACAGCTGCTCGCTCCTCTGCTCGATGAGCACCAGTCTTTAGTATCGTCTTTAGTATCGTTCTAACTGATGTAACTATCCCTTTGAACGTGGCATTTAGACGTTTGCTTATTAAATACATTTCTTGAAATGGGGAAAATTCCCAAACTAAGAAATTGATAAATGTATGTTTTTGGTACTTAAACTCAGGTGTCACATTGGCTCTGGATTTGAAAGTTTTCAAAAGATACTCAGCATTTTGTGCATGTGTTAGGGATGTGTCTGTGTATCTGAGCTCAACACCTTTAAGGGACCTGTTGAATGCTGATCGCAGCTCTTCTTATAGATAATACTGTCAGGTGTGACTGAACGAACTTTGCAGCTGATTTCTTCTAGATCCACATGCTCACAACTTGCTCATCTGGTTTTTTATTCAACAATATGCATACTTTTGATTCACACCTCCACATATCACTCTATCTGATATGTTTCCCACGTCTCTTTATCCTTAGATGCCTGAGCTTTAAATAACCTTCAGAAATGTGCCATCTTTACAGCAAGAACCAAACCTCTGCCTCTAATCACCTTTCTTCTCCTTTTCCCTCGCTCTACTTCATCTCCTTATCAAAGACCCAGCCTTTTAATCCAGCATGCCTCTATGGTCACATTCACTCATGAGTGTCCTGGAAATCCACCCCATCTCCTCTTCAAATCCATGCAAATCACAACATCTAAGAGCAGCAGAGCTTCCTCTGAGACAGAATTATGCACATGTGGGAATTGGACAAGTGAGGAGGGAAAGGGGGTGCATGTACACCCCTCCTCTTCTCTCTCATCCTCAGCTATGTTTATGTCATGCTTCTCTTCAAAAGATCTCACTTGTTCTTTTAAGTTGGTTCAGTTTGGCAGTGTTAAGCAAGCTAGAGACAGAGAGGGGAAAAAAAAATCCCAGGCATTTTGGAAAGATAAAATATTGTGTCTGTGATCCAGGGGGTTGGCTAAGCGTTGGGGTTTAGAAAAGTGTGTGTGTGTGTGTGTGTGTGTGTGTGTGGGGGGGGGGGGGGGGGGGGGGGGGGGGGGGGGGGGTGGGGGGGGGGGGGGGTATTTTTCCGC
>JBBMJY010000002.1:6872438-6886548 GCA_037833715.1 Toxotes lorentzi | reverse complement strand
TATATAGATCTGAACACAGGGGATGTGCTGAGCCCCCTCCTCTTCACCCTGCTGACCCATGGCTGCACACCGTCACACAGCTCCAACCTCTTCATCAAGTTTGCGGATGAGACTGTGGTAGGTCACATCAACAACGACGATGAGACATACTACAGGAGTGAGGTGAGCCGCCTGGCCGAGTGATGCAGTGTCAACAACCTCTCCCTGAACGTGGAGAAGACGAAGGAGATCATCCTAGACTTCAGGAGAGCGCACGCCCAGCACACTCCACTAACCATCAACGGTGCTGCTGTGGAGAGAGTTCGCAGCATCAAGTTCCTGGGGGTGCACATCTCAGAAGACCTCTCCTGGTCAAAAAACACTGCATCACTGACCAGCAAAGCCCCACAGCGACTCTACTTCCTCCATAAACTGAGGAGAGCCAGAGCCCCAGCCCCCATCATGTGCAGTTTCTACAGGGGCACCATCGAGAGCATCCTGACCAGCTGCATCACTGTGTGGTATGGCACCTGCACTGTGTCTCTCTCCCCTCCCTCCAGGACATCTACCACACTCGCCTCACCCGCAAAGCCCTTTGCATTGCAGGCGATCCCACCCACCCGTCCAACAGCTTCTTCAGTCTGCTGCCATCTGGAAAGAGAGTGAAGAGCCTCCGGGTCAGGACCAGCAGACTGAGGGACAGCTTTGTCCACCAAGCTGTCAGGATGCTGAACTCTCTCCCCGTCCTGCCGTTCCTCCCCCTGCACACACGAACTCTGGACCCTCAGCCACCCACCCCCTCTAACCCCACCCCACTTTAACTATGGTCCCAAATACATATATATATATACATATACAGGTCTATTTGTATTATATACAAGTCCTTTCTTTCTCTACTCAGTTCTCTTTCTCTGTCTGATAGTGTTATGTTTATATGTTCTTATTTTTGTATAGCTATTTCTCTGATTTGTCTGGTTTAACACTGTGGGCCTAGGGAGCACTGCAATTTCAAAACCTGTGTATGACCTGTACATATGGTATTGACAATAAAGCTGACTTTGACTTTGACTAGATAGATTCTGTTTATTTTTCAGTTGAAAGGGCTAGGGCTATGCTATGGGTCACAGCATGGCCCCACATCGTGCTTTGTGTTGAATTCTTTGCATAATCCTTTCTATTTTTTCATCTTATAGGTCTTTGGCAAAGGTACTTTGATGATATATTCCTCCTTTGGTCAGGCACTAGAAAAGAATTATCGGGTCTCAGGTGCTTTTTAAATGCAAGCAGTCATCATCTGAAATTTGTGGTTAATTATATAATTTCTCACGAGTCAGTTTTCTTGACATTTGGATCCTCAAAGAACAAGACAAATTGGCAACAGATCTTTATTGGAAATTGATTGACAGAAATATAATACTAGATGGCAAGAGTTTCCATCCCACCTCTCACAAAAAAAAAAAAATCTTCCTTTTAGTCAATTAAATAGAATACCCTGCATTTGTACTTAGATGAGTCTTACAGTAAACATAGCTCTGGCATGGTGGAAAGATTTTGGGATAGGCAGTAGGAGGAAAGCTGGATCCAAAATGCTGTAGAGAGATTTAAGGATGTCAGCCAAAGTGCATGTCTCAATAAGAGCAGGATTGATTCAGATAATGGAGGCTCCATCTGCATTATACAATATTCTCCTTTGGGAGAAGTATTTCAAGAGATTGTCCAGCAACAGTGGCATATTTAGAAATTTGATCCTAATCTTAAAACAGTCTTTAAAGATTCCCCATGCACTGTTTACAAACGTGCTCTGAACATTCGTGATCTCATAGTCAGAGTCGATCTTCAACCAGAACGACCTGTTCACTTCTTATCGGCCATTCCAGATGGTAACTACAAGTGTGCACAGTGCGCACAGTGTGATTTTAACAAAAGTTTATATCTCTTGACGCAACTTCCCTTTTCCTTTCCTTCCCTCTTCCTTTTTGATGTTGTTGTCTTTTTTTTTTTGTTGAAGGTATCAATACAAACTCTTTTCTGTATAGTAGTTTTTCGATGTTTTTATGTAGTAGTTTTTATGATAATGCCATTTTGGATGTTTTTTGTGATTTATGATCTATATTTGATTTCACTTCTGAAGTATTGTATTTCATATGTGCTCATGTAATATTGATCTTCATGTTTCAAGTTGTTTTTACCCTTCTCATAGTGGCAAGCTCTGCCCCCCCATGTGGGAGTACCAGCTCTGCTCTGATTGGTTCTGCTTTGTGCTGGTGATTGGACCATGTCTGACGAAGATCTCTGGTAGATCGAAACACTGTTCAATTAAAATTGCAGGGAGCCATTAGTACAGTGTGTGGGTCTTTTTTCTGAATTTTGCTTGATAAATGGGAAGTTGCCGCCACCAGACAGTTGGCTTTTTTTCTTGGCTAAACTGGCTAGTTTCCCCATTTCCAGTCTATTTGCTAGGCTAAGCTAACCAGCTGCTGACTGCAGCTTCATATTTAGTAAGCAGACAAGAGAGAATATCTCCTCTTCTAACTCTTGACAAGAAAACAAAGAAGCCTGCTTCCCGAAATGTCAAACTACTGCTCTGAAATTCTTGTTTGTCAACTTTACTCCTTATGAAGGATTAAAAATGGCACTTTTTAAATAGAAATAACTCAATATTTGGTGATAATGATTTGAGACAATTTCTATGAGACTTTAGACTTTAGATTCATTCAAAAAATCTATGTTCTGTTCTCTCAGAACTATACTGTATATTTGAGGGAAAACTGCTTCTGTATTGATTTTTCTTGGTCAAAACAGTATTTTGGTTAAAAGAGGTTGGGGGCTTTCAAGAAGAAATTGTGTGTTTTTAGGGTACTAGACCACTTATTTTGAAGATGGCAGCTACAGCACTAATGGAGTAGACAAGTACAGCAGGGGATGGATGCACAATTTGAGACACCTTAAGAAATGTGCGCAAAAATACTATACAAATGATCATGGAGTAGGTTGGATGGGAATCCATGTGTGACTGTGCATCACCTGCAGCCTCTGCTAGCTTATAATTGGAGTTTGTTCTTCAGTCGTCCTTTCATGGCTTTGCTGTGGATTATTGTCATCTTTTGCGGCTGTGAAATGTGAAGTGGTGTGAAATTCCTGTTATTGTGGAGGATTTGTTTGAAACTGATTAATGTCCTTGGAGATGTTTCAACATTTTAATATGTTCTCAGGTTATTCTTGCTCAGCTCCTTAATTCATTGTTTATCTCAATCTTTGAACCTTTCCCTTTACTGAAATATGCTTTAAGTATGTTTTTCCAAGGAACTGTTAGCGATTGGCGTTGGTATACAGAAAATACCACCGGTGGCATTTGACTGGTTGTCCGTACAGGTTGCCATGGTGAAGGCAGTGATTAAAGCTATTAAAGCTGCAGGCGTAGGGTTAAATGGGAGCTCTGACTGCTCCTGCTGTCACAAATTAAACAGGAAGGGAGAGAGAGAGAAGTAAACAATGGGAAAGACATGAAAAGATGGAATTAGATGGAAAAAAAATGCAGCAAGAAAAAAATATAGGAGAAAAAAAAACTCAAGTGTGGGTGAGCAAAATGTGATTAGTTGTGCTCAAAGCAAGGCATGATCCTACCTTGCGCTTAATTGATTTCTTTTTACAGCAGATGAAATAAAAGGTTACGGTGTTCCAACAATAACCATCCTATCTAAGCCCAGACAGGGGGCTTTATCACACTGTAAAAGACAGAGGGCTCGTTCATCATCGCAGCCTGATGTGTACCACAGGAGCTTATGGTGTACAGCAGGAACTGTGTGTATGTGCATATGTGTGTATGCATGAGGAGGACAGAAAAAGAAAGAGAGGGAATGCTTTTTCCTTTTTTTACAGTACATGCTATAATCTGGTGTTTTAGCTGGGTGACATGTTAATTTAACCAACTGCAGGCGCAGCCGGCTGGGAAATAGGAATCCAAAGCAGGCCCCTCTCGATCAGTATAATTCAGTATAATCATTTCACCTCTTCAGAATCCCAATCAATACAATCAATACAAAGATAATCACTCTGTAATAATTTGGTGTGATGCTGCGGTGAAATTGGTGCATAGGTACACTACATCATGGCACACGCTGACTGCCAAATGTCAGACAGTGTAAAGTGATAGCTGAGGTGCAAGAGCAGGGTGCCACTACTGACACTGTCTCATAAGAGGAAAGAACAATAATTGTGAAACACATAATTAGTGGTATGGAAAGTAATTATAATGTTACGGTATATCTACTGAAGTGGATTGCACAAAAAAGCCATGAATTGCGTGTTTCATGTTCATCTGTTCTTTTCCTCAGCTAACAGGAAAGGTTAAGAGAAGATCTTTTCTGTTTTTCTGTATTGAAGATATAATCCTCATTTAATCATTCCTTCCGTTTGCTCTCTGACGCAGTCTCTGCAAAAAAACAGAACTTTGCAGACTTCACAGAAGAGGCATTTGCTGCAGGGCTGATTTAATGATTTGCATCAGATAAACAGGTACCCATGTTGTTATTTTGTAGATGTAAAAGTGATGGTGTGTTATGTTTGTGAAGAGTGCAGTGTTACGCAGACATAATGAAAGAACCATAAGTTCAGTGCTGGAACCAAAAGCCCCTACCCACCCTTCCCTCCTGGCTTCCCCAAGTTAGTCTGCTTATAATTTGTTTACGTGCAACACTTTTTTAAAGAATATATATAATTCAAGTTGAGTATAACATCAACTTAAATATTCAATGTATTTAACCTCGATTTTGACTCGGGGCCCCTTTTCAGGATTGAGTAATAATGTGCTAAAGCAGCCACTTTAAAGGCCTTATCCTTTTAGTTTAGATTGTGTGTTATTGGTGCACATTACCAAACAAATGTGTACTTAATTAAATTACCACAAAGTATCTGCCTCACAGTTAACCACCGAGTCTTTGGTCTTTTGGGCCAGTTGGTAATCCTTGCCAACAGTATGTAACAGTTCACATCAGCTCATCCTTGACCAAACCAGGATTAAAAAGCTGCTCATACATTAATGGATCAGTAGTGATAATAGAATATGTAAGATTAGAACACTGAGTCTTTTTGTTTCATAATGAGTAACTTTTGATACTTTAAATCCATAACATTTTGATACAAAGTATGTGTTTCTCCCCATATAGTTGCAACTTATACTCCAGTGCAGAATGGCAAGGTCTATATTTTGATCACAGAATGGAGGTAAGGCTCTGTCCCCTATAGCCAGTGCTCAAGAAAACAAGTGAGGTGTTTTGCTGCCCCCATTGTATCAACCTGCACCTCTCCGATCGGAGATGGAGCAGGTGGAGATGGAGACCTGTGCAGTATTTGAGTGTGTGTGTGTGTGCATGTGAGAGAGAGAGAGAGAGGGAGGGAGATGAGAGGTAGACTGCTGAGTGCAGGAGCTGTTGATTGTGTGTGAGAGCTTTGAGAAAGGGTGCAGAGAGCATCTATCTGTATCATTCACTCTAAGAGCCTGGAGAGATGGAAGGGATGGATGGGAGGACAAGTAGAAGTCAATAAAGAGATGGCTGGAATGGAGAGAGAGGATATGAGAGTAGTTTCATGTGAAGATGACTTAGAGTTATCTCAGGGAGGAGGGGGGGGGGGGAATGGAGAGAGAGACGAGCACAGCAGTGGAGGAGAGAAAGCCAGGTATCCTGGGATAGAATAAAGTGTAGGGAGGAGAATTTGGCAGGGTGAGAAACAGGAGTGATAAACAGAAATGTGGTTCTAGGAAAGACGGGGGGAGGGGGGGGGATGGGCAAAGAGATGGGAGTGCAGCAAGCGAGGAGAGCACGAGGCACAAAGATGTATAGTAGGCCAAGCTTAACAGTATCCTTTACACTTACACAAAACACAGTTTCAAGACTACACAAAGTATCCTTAGTCTGTCTCGTAAGACATTTTCACATTCGAAAATCCTCTTTATGTGAGAATTACACTTCTAGCCTCTGCCAGGAAATACATAAATTCACCTTTTTCGTCTAACATGTTTCAGAGTTGACTCTGCTGAGCCTGATAGGCCCTAGTGTTTGCACAGTCCTCAGATAGCCAGAGGTTACACTTTTGAATTATTGCTCAACTACAGTTTTTCCCTCTGCCTATCACTTTGGACAGCACTGTGGAGACAGGGAGAAGGCAGACATTAGTTTCCACTATCAGGTGATTGAGAGTGAAGAGTCACCACCTCGTTCTCAGTCCTCACACATCTGTGATTCATGTTTAATAATGAATGACATATGTTATATTCTTCTCAGAAGTAAGAGTCAAGGATTGTACACATACATACTGCACTCGGCTGTTATGAAGCAGCTCTGGTGTGTCTCCCCCGTGCTGAGTAAAGCTTATATATACTGCATAAACCGACTCCACGTAGCGGGTGCTGAAAATTTATAAGCTAGAACAAGCAGCCACTGGTTCGTCTGTCATCTGTGATACAAACAGAAACAACAGCTCACAGGCAAAGCAAAAACATATTTTAGCCACTAAGCCAAGGAAAATCACCACAAACATTATCCATCTGCTCAAACGCATTGTAGGTTGATCCATCCAGAAAGGGCCTACAGATAGGTCAGAGGTTTGAGAGTAAATCCTCAAATTTGTGCTGTGCTAAATGGAGCATTATGCAATGTTTGGCGTAGCTAACTGAGGGCTTTTACTGAACATCTTGTCCTGTCGCTAATCCTGCCAACAGCAACCAGCCAGGGAGAGAAACAAACTCTGACCCTCAATACATGCGCAGTCTTATGGAGATCTGGGAATAGACACACAACACACATACACATACAAAAAGAAAAGGGTTAAATTAATGTACAGTAGAAGTATGTTTAGTTGCACACAGAAAACCACAAACATGCTCATGTGCACACAAACAAACACATAATAGTACACATAAACACATAAAAAGTAAGTAATTTAGCTCTGACTGAGAATTACACAATTTTGTATAAAAAAATAAAATAAGGAGTGTTAAAAACAATTTTAGCCAATAAATGTACTTACGCTTGAGAACATGAATGTCAACTGTCATTCAGGCTTCATAATAACTCTTCTATTGTTGTGGAAAAAAAAACATGCTGGAGCTCATGCAATAGCTGGATTTCCACACACTACAGCAGACAGTGACAAAATTACACTGAGTCCAAAAAAAAAAAAAAAAGAAAACTGCACCTTTCCACTCATTTACATTTTTCAGCTCCAAATTCAATAAAGCCCCAGAAAGTGAATTACACATTTTTATATACTCCATGATTTCTATTCATTAGAGTAAATCCCCATGTTGCAACTAGCTTGGGATACTGGTGTGTTAATGGATAATAAATCTATATTTAAGGATATAGGAGAGCGCGAAATCCAATTTCTGTCAGCGCTCTCCACCCGATCCCCACTTTTATCCCCATACGCGCCTGGGTGGAGGAGTAATCGGCTTTGTGTAATAAAATGATGATGATGACTTTATCTGACGTTTGTAAAGGGAGGAGCCCCAGATTTCTGTAGGTCTGTATTATCAGCGTCTATACAGTGAATTAATCCTCACGCAGAGTGAGGAAGAGTGAAAATGTTGTTCTTGGGAGTAAACACAGGGGTCATATTGAGGTGAATGGAAGGAATGTGTTTTCCTAGAGTTGTGTGTTTGCTTTGTGTGTAGTCTTTTTCTCCGCATCTGTATGTCTGTGTACCTGCTTACATGCTCTCGCCATGTTCTCAGAGAGCCCTGCCCTTGCCTGCCTCACCTCGAAAGTGGAGGAGGATGATTACATACCAAGAGGTTAACTTTATCTCCATGGAGATACCTGAAGGAACACGGATTCAAGCAATACGCTCAGAATACCTCTCCGTTACCTGCAGCAGCCTGTGAGAGAGGAGGGAAGAGACACACAGCAGAAAAGCAGAGATGACGAGACGCAACCAGCTAACTGTGAGAATTGTCCCATAAAAACTGCGTTTGCAAATGAATCTCAGCTGATGCGACTTAATGATCTGAGGAACACGCATCGCAGTCCTCTGCTCCATCGGCTTCAAAAAGCATCAAATCTCAACCCATGACATGCATTCTCTTTTGCTCCAAATCCTCCGTTTTCTATACTGCCCGACATGGTGTAGGATTTCTCTAGTGCTTTCACAAGGGCCAGATTCAATTAATGTGGCTGTGAGTTAAGTGGGCCCTCAGGGGTTAAGGTCTGTCATGTCAGATGGATCTGTTTGTGTAGAGGAACTGGAGAATCCCTCACCCCACTAGTCTTGTGGAGGGGAAAGAGATGCCTCAGAGCCCATCTCGGCATTCCCTTCACAAGCCTATATTGCTCTGAGGAATATAAGATATAAGAACCTCAGAACCTCCCTTTTTCCCTTTGGCCTAGAACTCTCAACCAGCTGCAAGTTAGGATACCATATCTTTGTTCTTTTAAGGAGCTCTTCAGAATGGCATGTTCTTTTAAAGACCAGGGAATTCATCATGTTCAAACAGAGCGACGGCTGTAAACGACTTCCCATGGATATATACATGTGGATATAAACCCTAGTTGTGTTTAATATTAAAAGATCTACTATGGTAATACCTATAATAATATGACACAGTGACAGGATGAATCCTGGTTGCTTTCATTATACTGTTTTCACAGAGACAGTGCATGCCGCCTCTTGTAAATTAAATGGAGTGTGATGTAACAGCTAGTGAAAACAGCCACGTTATCATCTAAGACCAGACTAATTGATGAGTGCTTGTCTGCAGGATTTCAGAAATGACTTGTTTGTGAAACCCACCCCTTGTATGACATGCCGATCTTCTTGCTCTCAAAACAGCGTCAGCAGCAGCCATCTGAATAAAAAGCCTGTCACACAGCTAGACTGAGACACCAGTGAAATATCAAGGGGCACACGCCCACGAGTTTTCTGTAGGATTTTGGGGGGAGAGCAGAGCCATCACAGAAACAAAAGAACTATTGTTGCCACCTGCTGCACTGTGTACACTGCACCTGGCCCCTTCATGTTTTATTACAGAATAAGTTGCTCAGTGATTTGTCCCTACCAGTGACATGGATAGTGATATGGATTTAGATAGGTAACTACAAAGCACCAAAAGAATGTCCATTTTCCCCTTTCATTCATTTGCATCTAAGATAAATGAGTGCATCTTTGAATCTTATGTTTTATAATAACAATGGATCAAATGACTGGGACTGTGTAATGTGAATTGAGTTAGTTATAGTGCAGAGCCCACTGACAGCTAAAACTACCAACTTCCCCCTCAACTATACAGAGACTTTTAGTGTCTTTAAGCTAATTGTTAATTGTTATGGGTTTTAAAACCTCAAACTTGATTGTTTTTGCTCTAACTCTTACACTTCTCCTCAGTGTTCCTTCCAACAGCCACTGTACGCTGCCTGTCCAGCACCAAACAACAGACTGACTAGCTAGTTAAATTCTGGATAATTTAGTGGATAAAGCGACAGACATTTCCCTCAGGAGTTGGTGGATACCAAAACTGAGCTAAAAGAAGATGTCCACGCTGGCTAAAAAAAACAAATGGATGCAGGTTTATTTCAGGTTACACTAAGTGTTATGTAGTTGTTATTGTATAGTGGTGTATTATTTCTTTATCATTACAAGAGCAGCCACCTGGGAAAAGGAACTACTTTTTTTCCCTCAGTAACAAAAGAGGTACCTGCTCTGAGGTGAACCATAAGCCCAAACCTCTGTCAGTCAGCCAATAAAAATAGTAATTTTAAAACACAACTACACAGTCAATCTTTTTTTTTCCAGCTGTTAAACAGGAGCTTGAAGTAGTGTCACACCTCACCATCATTTCTCTTCTATTAATTTATAAATAGCAAATCTGAACTGCAGACAAGCAGCTACACTGTGCTTCATCTGCAGGGAGGGGCCCTTCACCTCGACTTTATCTCTCCTGCCTGTGGGGTACCCCAAATACCTTGGAGGCCAGGGTTTGAGGCTCTGTGGGTTCATGTGTCAAGTATAGGCAGTGCAGGTGAAGCTAATATGGTATGATATGGAAGGATCAATGTAGCCTCATTAAACACACACTCTGTGTGTGTTTCCCTCTTTACATTTCACACATACGTATGAAAAGACACACTGACATGAATATGCATGAATGTTTAAACATATAGCAAACATACACACTTCTCAAGCACCAAATGCAAATTTGATGCTGTGGTTTCTTGACCAACAGTGACAACAAAAGAAATACTAATACCACTGTGTGTGTGTCCTTGTGCATGAGTCTTAAGTAGGGTGTTGGGGGTGGGGGTAGGAGGTCATCAAATGAGACAGGATACCCTCGGCATTGTGTTTCTCTACCATCCCTCTTCCTCTGCTCTCAACTCAGCATTTTATTCATGTATTTTTTTTCTGTCCATTTGCTTTCCCCACAAGGGCAAATCAAGGCAAGGCCGCTCACTTATTGAATTAACAGCTATCGGGAAGCATTAGGCAGAGGTACCCTGCCTGATTTTCCACTCAATACTGTGGCATTAGGGACAACACACAGAGGCAGAGGCTATGGCTTATGGTCTGCTTGCTCGCGTCAAATCAAGCCAGTCAGAAAGCCAAGGGTGTGGGGATAGCCTCTGAAAAAAGGTCAGGACTGGGGCTATAATTGGACATGTGGTCCCCCACAGAGTGTCATCAGTGGGGTGGGCATAGAAAGACAACCGAGGGAGGCAGCAGAACCATAGCCGAGTCGCAGAAAGGGCACGGATCTGGGGCTGAGGGCTGCTGGTTATCACAGCCTGGTTTCTTCAGTCTGACTCACAGCCTGCGAGTCTGCCTGAGGACATTGTGAGGCAGGCTTAGCATGGCTGTTCTAAGGACACACACACATATATACAGACACACAAACACACCTTACTGGTACAGGGCAAGGCCTCATCTTTGGTAGAGTCTCATAAAGCCATGTCACCATGGCAACTCCTACCTCATTAGAAAGTCACTGGTGGTGGCCAGTGCCCATTCACTTTCCTTCTTTGTGTCTTTTACTTCGCCTTTTCCGTCTTTTGTTCATTTTTGTCTATCTCCATAATTACACCAACCAATGCTGTAAAAATAATTAATTAATTTATATATATATATATAGTCATTGGAGAACATGAGACATTGGAGAACATGGACACAAAAGAGCTTAGTGTCTGCACTCTGCAGTGTAAAAATGATGAGATGCATTTTATTTCTCACTCTAAACTCAGTTCATGGCAGAACAACAGTGGCAAAATGTGGGACTCGCCGTGGCAGGTGTTATGAAAAGGTCTCATATCAGAAAATATCAGAAAATCAGACCTCATGACCTGTAAATGCATTTTTTTTTCACCAGGTTTGTCATTGTGTTGTCATTGTCCCCAACCAAGAGAGATACCTCTAGCATGGTCATGCTTTCAAACTGGCACAATTGGCTGTAGTGGGAAACCGGTGAGAGATCATGTCCTTGTCACCTACAGTTACATCAGTGCAAAGGCGTGACAAGGATGCAAGGGAAAGATCTTATTTGTTAATGGTGTGTATGGCAGTTTTGACCAAAACTGTACAGTAATGGTTAGAGGTGAAAAAAGCTTCAAACCTTCAACAACCTTTTTTTTTTTTTTTGCCTGGTGATAAGTTCATTTAGTAACTAAAGCACAAAAAGTCGAACATCTTCTCACAAATGTTGAAAGAGGGGCTTATGAAAGAATAGGGCTATAAAAAAACATTGTTGTTTTTTTTTATCAACACTGCTTTATGTTTTGAAAATTTTGAACAAGTAATCCCATATTATAACCAAATCCAGGACAAAATCATCTTGGGATATCAACTATTGCACAGACTAACTTTGAATTGAATGAAGAGTACACATCATTTTGTGCTTTGTGGCTCGATCAAGTCTTCTTTTGCTTTGCTTTGGTGAAAGTGCAACATTTTGTCAGTAGCTCCTTAGATTTTCACGCATGGGAAATAGTTTTCAAAAGCTCATAAACCATCTAATATTCAACTTTTTGCTTGAAGTGGGAAATTTCTGGAAAAAAAAAGAAAGAAAACGGTGTCAGTTTTGATACAGAAAAGTCAGAACACCAAATGGCTTTTTTCTCATCTGTACTTGTCAGAAGCATGGCATTAGTGCCTTAGTGTACATATAGCATGAACGTAATTTCATAAACCTTATTTTGTCTCCCAAGGCATGGGTGTTTCACTTAGTTCTTGGTCTTTTATCTATTTATGCATCAAATCAAAAGGGACAGTGAACCGCATTTAGGGAGTGGAAAGTGTATCCTGAAGAATTTAATAAGAAAAGAGATCTTGATGGATTACAGACCTTCTCCACATCTGAGACATTTTCAGAATGATAAATCACAAAGGTCTTTTATACTCCCTCTTACTCTCTCTTTTCCTGTCTCTCTTTCCCTTTCCCTCTTTCTCTGCCTCCTCTTCTCATCTCATGAGCCTTGGCTTTCAATTGTAAGAGATTACAGGAGCATAGCCGGACTGTGGCCCATCGAGGATCTTTTATTAATATTTATATGCATATGAAACAAGCCAATTCTAAGCTGTCGGTGAGCAGCTGAACCCCGCGGCCCCTCTGTGTAGATATATATGTGCATATATATCAGTGTGTGTCAGTTGTGTGCCTGAGAATATACAGTATGTGTGTGTACCCTACAATACCTGTGTTCATGTGTGTGTGCCTGTGTTCCACTTTGGCACCAACAGCTTAACCCTGCGCTGTCCCAGACCACCTGAGCCACCAGTTATGTATCAGAGACCACGAGTGGTGTTTCCCACTAGGATTTGATCGTTAGCAGGACTTCTGGCTCTCTGTCTTCAAGGTTAAACAGGGCTCTGAGAGTGGGGGTGTGTAGCGATGAGGGCTCTAAATCTGCAAACAAGTGTGGAGCCTGGCAGTCAAGGCTATCGAGGAGCTGATATCCCGCCGGTGGAAGGAGCAGAAGGAGACTAATCCTTCATACATAATAGATAACCAAATCCTCTAAAACACAGAGACGCTAGCTGCCTGCGCCACAAAGGCCCTGCCACTGCTAACAGATCAGACATCAGGCATCCCCCTCCTCGCCACCTTCATTAATACTCAATTACAACAGAGCTCCTTCAGGGTGACACCATTGTCTCCTCCTGAAAAGCCTGCCTTTGTTACGAGAACAGGTATGGTGGCCCCCATGTACACAGAGATAATGCTGTGCAATATCTCTGTCACCAGAGTTAAGTGGGGAGAGAGAAGCCCATTCTCAGAATAACATCACCTCTCTTCACAACCACTTTGCTTTTGTTTGTCATACTGTCGTGATCAAAAACAGGAAGGCAGTGAATAGTTCTGAGGGAATTTGGTGTTGATGGTCGCAGCTCACTTGAGAGTGGCTGTATTGTAGAATGAGAATAAACATAAACAGCATTTCAGTTGGGTGCCAAGTTGAAACTACATGCTGCGAGTGGTCTCTTTCTGCGATATTATCTGCCAGCAAAATGAAGTTGACACATGCATAAGAGCCTTTTGATCAAGTGACAGTATATTTTAGCACTAGTGTCTTTGTGTTCTTCAGCACTTATTTATGGTGACAGCTTTTACAGTTTAAGATATTCATTATTCAGTTGCACACATAACTTATGTTGAGGGTTGTTTTTTTTTCTTTTTACATTTTGCAAAGCTGTATTATTTTGTTGTCATACCTCACCCTCTTTGAAATGTATGAGTCATGTTATACATTTTCACAAAAAAAATGTCATTTTCCACCTGCGAGTTTTCTGCATTGCATATCACCAAAACTTCTGTTTCTCTGTTTTCTACAACTGAAATTAAATTCCTGTCATTCCTTTAAAGTATTTTTGAAAACCTCTATCAAAGCTAGTAATCAGCAAAGCCCTAAAAAGCTCAGATGTTTTTTAAATTATTTATTTATTTATTTAAATTTTTTTTTTGGTGTGCTTTTCAGTCTAATACTCCCATGCTGCTGTGTTGTATTAAAAAGTACTGACAGAAAATAACCCAAAGGTCTGTGAAATCACCCTAGATGTTGTCACATCTAAGTCAATTTCTTTCTTTCTTTCTTTTTCTTTCTTTCTTTCTTTCTTTCTTTCTTTCTTTCTTTCTTTCTTTCTTTCTTTCTTT
>JBBMJY010000002.1:6833408-6872338 GCA_037833715.1 Toxotes lorentzi | reverse complement strand
TCTTTCTTTCTTTCTTTCTTTCTTTCTTTCTTTCTTTCTTTCTTTCTTTCTTTCTTTCTTTCTTTCTTTCGTTTTTAAAGGCATCATCGAACAGGTTTTGATTCTTTGTGTGGAGTGTTTTTCATGTTCACATTTAAACCTTGTAATTTGAGGGAAAAAAAAACACGAGTGAATAATTTTAGACCAGATTTCCCTCTTAATGTTTTTTCACTTTATCATTTCTAAAATCTACATTCCCCTTTTCCTTTGAGTGCACATTCTATCAAGTCATTATAAAGTAATCAAATGCTTCCTCTCCTGGGCTTTTGTCACCATTCCTAACATTTGTAGTTGGAAAGCACTACACTGAGTGGAAGATGTCACTAATAGCCTTCGTGGCGTAGAAATAGTCACTCAGGAGTATGGTACTGCTGCTGTTGTTCCAATTAGCAAGTCCCTGCATGACTCGCTTGCTTCTCCTCTCATCCGTTCTCTTCATCCTTTTTGCATTACCTATCTATCCCTGTTATACTCAGTTTCCTCCTCACACACTTCTGTTTCTCTTTCTCTGTGTTTATTTCCGAAACTTTAGCTTCGTTGCTGCCTTTGGGCATCTGAGATTTTCAGACAAAAATAACCAAACAGGTAAAGTTCTCTCAACACCTTGGAGAATGAGGAACCAAAAGTCTTTTCCGCCTTCTTTTCCTCTCTACATCTGTCTTTTTGGTTGTCTGGGCAGGGCTCTCCAGGCAGCAGGTTCCCTGTGGGCTCCTGGTGTGATCTGTAGGTGTTTAGCTGTTAATCTGTCAGACTAATTCTATGGGCAAACACTGCTGCGATGTATAATTCCCAGTCCACGAAGAGAGAGGACGTGGAGGCCATAGGCCAGCCCAGAGACTGATGAGCCACACTAGCATAATTAAGGCCAGCACCTCCCTCGGGACAAGCTTGCACGTCCTTCTCTCTCTTTCTCTATCTCCCTGTCTATCTATCTGTATACATTATCTATCTATCGGTGTCCTTTCTATCTCTTTCTTCTCCTTTTTATCTCCCTTTCCATTATACTGTGTCTCTGGTGGCGGCGGGATGAAAAATACTTCACTGGTTTCTCTGCTGCTTACATTGCAAATAAGAAGAGAGGGAGTGAAAAGAGATATATAAGCAAGAGAAAAGAGCTGGACCTGGGAAAGAGTGCAGTAGTGTTTGTGTTAGAAATTCATCAAAGTATTAAGGGGTATTTATTGCTCCCCACCTCACCATTAAACTAATTGCATCTTTAATTGTTTTTTTTGTTTGTTTGTTTGTTTTTTGTTTCCATTTTGATGTATATTTTAGGAGGCACCCTGAGCTGGTTAAAACCACTTCTTTTCACATAAAAGCTGTCAATTCCCCATTTAATTTTCAGCCAGTTAAGGATTAGCGCAAAGTGAGGAGGTGGAAACTAAATAAGTACGACTATCATTTCATTTGTATGGTAAAATCAATACATATTTTGCAAGAACAAAATGCTTCAAGTTAATTTTTTTTCATATTATCTTTCTGCTATCATTGCTATTGATTTTAATTTATATCTATTTAGTTTGAGGTTTTGCTTTCTTCCCTAAGTACTAAACATTTTGTGACACTGCTTTTGAAAAAAAAAAAAAGCAGAAGCTTTAATTGGAAAAAAAATGATGTAAAAGTGTGTGGAAAATTCAAGTGTGTGTGTGTGTGATTACTGCACACAGTCTATGTGAAATTAGATATGGAGTTTTGATGTAAAAAGCATTAAGCACAGTATGGGTACAATCCATGCTGTTATCCTTGTTAAATGTGACCTGTGTTAGCAGTGGGAGCTGTAGCTTTGTTAGCAGCGGCATGTGACAGCTCTGGTAGTGGAAGTGGTTGTTACTGCTGATCTAGCTGTGAAACACAGTGCCATGTCTCCAGGCAAGCTGGAAGATACCATCTCACACACACGCCTCACATTCAACCTAAATAGCGTGGATGGACGGCAGAAATGAGATTGGAAAATAGACAGTCATCCTTTCCTCCCTCACACCTGAGAGTCCCGCAGGCTGCGTACAAGAGTGCTTTTCTTTAACTCTCTCCATCAAACTCTGCTCCTCCTCCTCCTTTCCCTCCTCCTCTACCTTCTCTTCTCACTGCGGGCAATTGGTTTAATCTCTGATCCCTGTAGTCCTGCCGCTGCCCTCCCTTCCCTTAAACCAAACGCTGTTGTTTTCTCCACCTACATGAATCCGCACTTTCCGCACAAAACACAACAGAGCATCCCCCGTGACAGAAATACGCCCGGATATGTTAACATATCCAGTCCAGCCCTCCACAAAGCTCACCCAATATGTTTGGAAGCATTAATAGGATTTGCCATTTCTTCAGCTTCATAGCATACGCAGAGACCATTTCCTTTGCTGGTATTGTTGTCTTGAAAGCTTAATTCCCAGGTGAGATGTAAGGGGGATAGCAAATGAAAAAATAAAGCTATATAAAGATATGCCTAAATTTGTATTGCTTTGAAAACATCTGTAAGAAATAGCCTTGCCCTACAGCAACCTCTTAGCACAGAGAGCAACTGTTTTATGAAGAGCCACACAGCACATCATCACAGGATTGAATGAGACAGGTCTAATGTTACTAAATATTTTTTTTTCCTTTTTTAGCCCTAAAATACCCTCAAACAGCCAGTTAATAAAACTGAAACAAATTTTTGGTTCCTCTGAGTGTCTACTTTTGCGCTTGTACTTGTCTGGGATTCACAGCAGTGCCGTCAGAGCAGTGATTGGTGCTGAGAAATCTCCAGAGAAAGAACAGACCTTCTTTCAGAGATCAAACAATCCGGCATTTAATTTAATTTTCCAGTATGGACCTTTCAAATGGTTCTCAGGGGACTTGTTTTCTTTGAGAACCTTCAAAGAAACACAGCGGAAACATGTTCTTTCTATCCATATTGCTGAGCCTTTTGTCTTCTCTGCCGCTGAGATAAGCACTAATAATTGTGCTTCTGTGTAAAAATACCATTAGTCTTTTGGTTGAGCCCCTCCATCTTTGATGAGAACGCATTATGCTGTAAAAACAGCAGCATGTTCCCAGCCTCAGCTCAGGTTCTCAAGGGGGGAGAGCAGCAGTTGTTGTTGTTTAAGAGCTCCATTCATTCTAGGCTGGCGAAAACACACCAAGGCATATGGCGACTTGATTTAGTTAGCTTGTAAAATGATTTCAGAAACTACATTTGGATGAAGATAACAAAGTAACCAAGCAATTAAATTGAGTATGGTCAATTTGAAGCACCTGATAGCACAGATCCAGCTGTGGTGGAACATCTGGTGAATTCCTTCGCAGATCGGTAAAGGGGAAAGCTGTAGGTTCCACTCTTCGTTTGTAGGATCACACCTAGTACCTGGTTAAAATGTGTTTCTTTTGTGTTTGTGTGCTTTGCTCACAATGCAATGCGAAGCTCCTTTTCGGAGACACATTTAGATGTTAACTCAAATAGCTGTGGCATTCGTTAGCCGTGTAAGAAAAAGAAAGTGTTCTCTGCCACCTGGCAAATGAAAAGGGCATGTGCTTTCCCTGTGAAATACTGGCGTGTAGCCCTGCTCCCTGGCCGGTATTGACTACTGTGCTGCTGTGAGATTTGATGCTGGACCTGAGTTAACTCTCGGGTCAGATGCTTCCAAGCAAGTTCCTTTGACCCGAATGAGTCACCAGCGTCACCTTGAGCTACACCAGCTTAAAAAAAAATAAAAGACATCTCCATCCATTTCATTTAAGCATAAAAACGGATCCTTGTTACAGCACAGTATGAATGTTGGAGCAGGGATGAATGCAATCAATAGACAAGAGAGTAAGTGAAACAAATGGGAGTTAGTAAAACAAATGGTTTTGATTTGAGGCTGTAATCTGTGTGAGTGCTGCATGGGGGCCTAAGAGACAGCAACAACTATTATTAATGGTAAACAGTGAATAAAAAGACCATAATAAGGCATGCATGATTAGATAAAGAGGAAAAGGTCACAGCAGGTTGATGCATCTGTCTCATTAGCTGCTTTATTTGTGTCCCTTCGTTTACCCTTCATTAGCCTGCCTGTTTTATCCTCTTTCTTCCTCCTGTTCTCTAAGTCTCTCCATTCATTAGGCCTGCCGCTCTCCATTGCTTCCTCTCTATGTGTGAGTTTCTGAGTGTAATGGCTTCCCACAGTGTGTCTGTCTTTCGAAAATGTCACCCGAGTCTCTACACAGCGCACTAGTTTTGACGTGAGCACTATGTGCAGAAGACAGGGCATAGGGATTAATTTGCCATGTGTGTATACCTCAGCAGCAGACAGGGGTAGAGACTGTGACTGAGGCCTGTCTGACAGCAGAGATGGAGCCTTACTCGCTGGATCCCTCACGTCTCCTATACTACACTTGATGTCACAGGCAGCGAGGAAAAAGGGGAGGTTTGTGGTAGAGGAGGAGGAGGTGTGAATTTAGCCTTGTGAGAATGAGAGAAAGAAAGACCGACAGAGGCAGGGTGGGTGGTAGAGGGAGAGATACGGGAAGAAAATGTCCCTGGCATCAGGGTGAAAATAAGTGAAAGGAGATGGAAACCAGCACAGAGAAAAACAGAAGTCCAGTACGTGGGGAGTTATCACTGTAATGCAGCTCAGTGCCAAAAGAGGTCATGTGTGTGCTGCAGATTCATTAGTTTCAGAAGACATTAATATCCTATAATCATTACCAGTTATAGCAAAGAACATTCTGTATGTGTGCGGCTTTATTAAGCACCATTCCATAAACCTTGGGTAAAGTTCGAGATTAATGAAACTGTCTCTACACTATCCTGATTTTTGCAGTTCATTTGTCAATGTTCTGAGAAGAAAGAAAAAAAGAAAAGGTTTCATTAGATGTGACTGCATTATTGAGGGTTTTTAATTAAAACACACTGATGCCACTTTGTCCTTCTCCTCGTGCTCATTTTCTCTTTGCATTTACTCATTATATTAATTAGTCTTTTAACATTAACCCACCATGCTGCACAGACATTCCTGTATTGCACCATTAGGTTTCTTTAGATTAGAGTGTGCTGGTCTATGAGGGAAAACAGTATCATTGCAGTGTGTTTTGACTTGTGTACTTATTTGTTTTTTTCTTTATCTTTTTTCAGAGACAGCACCCCCACTGTGTTCTCCAATTTCACAAATTTTGCATTTTTTTAGCTACACCTTGTTAACCTAACTAGCCAGCTTCCATTTTAGACGTGAAAATCGCCAATCATTGTCCTGATTAGAATCAATTCGCTTTTTTCCGAAGCTAAGCGGCTGCGTCACCGTCCCAATGCAATTCAGTGAGTATAGCAGTAAGTGAACGCATCACCCGATCACACAGCCCAGGGTTCTGAGTGTCTTCAGGAAGTAACATACTTTGAATCACAGCTGAGCTGAAAACATCGCTCTCAGTCACTAGTAAGTGGAGTGACACTGCTAAAAAGCCACTGACTCAGTCAGTGACAACGGTTATTTAATTTAGTCAGTTCACTTTGAAAATTTGTTGACAGAGATTTGTTCATACACATACTAAACTCCTCTATTCCATATCCCAAATGAAATACAAACTTAGCATGACGATTACTACCAGTGGTTGAAAAACATAAAGGGACAGATAGCTTAAATTGCCAATGCTTCAGTCAGTAGAGCACAGTGGAAGATGACAGCACACTACTCAAACTCACTACTGGCAAAGCTAGCTCTGAGAGGTCAGTCAGCCGCTGCCATAGGAGTGCCCACCTAGAGTTTTTGAGCTTAGGTGGTGTAAAATATAAAAATATCCTCTTGTGCCAACTAACTTAGCATCACGGTACTGAGTTTCTATTTCCGTACATAGAAGTGAGGAGAATTCAAATTTCACTTTAACTTGTCCCTGGAAACCTTGACCTAAGTACATTTATTTTATTCTATGATACTTATATAGCATAGGGAGCTGTACAACTTGACGTTACACATATTGTACATCCAGGGTGTTGTGTTGAAGGTTGCACTTACTGTAATACCAACAAATGACTCTTGTAAACCTAAATTGTCATGGGTTCACAAGGCACATTGCTTTCAATATTTGCTGAAAGGTACATCCTATAGATAAGACACACTCCCGGCTCTCTGCTCCATAAAGTTACAGAAACTGTAAAGAAATTCTCTGTATAGTTGTACTGCTGTAGCTTGACCTTTCCTAGCCAGCAGGGAATATGGTAATTTACTCCTTGATAACAGTGAAATCCAACCGGCCCTCCTCTCTGATGATAAACTTAACAATTGCATGCACCACACCTGCATTATTACAGCATTGTTCATGACAGCCCATTGCAGCCTCGCCCTCTTAATAAAGTAATGTCTGGAGTGGATGTGAGAGCCTTGTCTGGGAGGGTATGCAATGGGCTGGGGAGTAATGAGCAAGTCTGAGATAAATAATGGATCGCCGTCATTCACATTATAGAGGAAATGACTGTAATGGTGCTTGCCGGGTGAAAGACCTCCATCTAACACATTAACACTCAGGACAAAGACAGAGAGGAAAGGGGGACAGAGGGAAGGAAGAGGATGAAAGTGGATGACATCAAAGTGGAGGAGGGAGGAGATCATCATCTACAAAACATATCCTGCCACTTGAGGGCTGGCATGAAATGAAGTAAGAAAGGAAAGGGAGGAAACGAGCACATGACTATTCTGAGGTTGAGATTGATGGAAACACCTAAAAGCTGCATTACCAACGTGACTTATGTCAGAAGGAAGCTCTCTCTTTCCGATCCCAATACCTTCCTTCTCCAACCCTCCCACTTATTCACCCAACCCTCCCACCCTCGTTCACTCTCTCTCCTCTGTGTTCTCCCAGGGCATTAGAAACAGAATGGTCTGAATGTGAGCCTACAATAGTGGAGATAAATGGGATTTGAAGCAGAGGCTATAAGGAGTGGCAGTCATTAGACAGTAAGTGAGCCAAGCGAGTTGTTAGGACATGAACAGTGCTAGTCGTTTGGAAGGGATGGAGGGAGAGAGAGATGGAGCGATGGAGGGAAGGAAGGAGGCCACTGGCTGTTTGTTCTAGGACTAAGTGCTGGATAATGAGATCAGACTGACATGACCCGGCCCCAGAGCTGAGAGAGACAGCTTGGCCATTACACCTCTCTCTCTCCCTCTATCTCTTGATCTCATTCCCTTTGTCTTACTTTCTCTTTCTGTCTCTATTTCTCTGTCTTTTATCTAACTCTGTTTCTCTCACACAAAATACTGCAAACTGCTTCACCTATGGCACATGAGATCTGAATCAGAGAAAACAGTAGAATAATACAAATAAGCACTAAAGAAGACGATACTCAGGAATTCAGTATCGTGGCTATACGCTAATTGATCAAATAAAATCTTGGAACACATACATGTTTAACATTGATCCGCTTAAGCGGAGGTGAAAATAGAGAAGAATAACTGTGTTTGTAAGGAGAATGTAAAGTCCTGAGCCAATAGGCACTGACTGAACTTTAGTCAGAAAAGACAACATGCCTGCAGGAGCGAGGAAAATAATACCTACATTTTATTAAATTTCACAGGCGTTAAGGCCTCAGTATGCTTCAAAGCAGTTGTCAGCATCTCAAATCCCTTTCTCTCAAGTAATATTTTCTGTAACTTTTCCAAAACCGACAATCCAACAAGTACACCCACTTCATACAATTGGCCAGGTGTCCAACAAGAAAAGTACACAGAATTTGAACTTGTCATTCAACTACTTCCATTGCTATTTGTAGGTGTAACACCTGGAATCCCTTTGAGGATAAACTCCGCAGGTGTGTGCTGTTATCCCCATTTGTACCATTTATCACATCTGCCCTTTTTCACGATGGCAGACATTTTGCCCCGCTACTGAGTGTGGTCATTTGGAAGGGGTATTAACAGTTTTTATAACTGTTAAATGGTGGTGGACCACACTTTGTACAAGCTACTTTGTTTCAAGCATACTTTGGACTTTACCCTGAGTCCTTGTTGGCCTGACCGTTTAGAAATTTGAATGTGTGTTCACAAGTGCTTACGCTAAAAAAGCAGCACACTATGGAAATTTTCACCTAAAGATACTGTTTGACACTCCCAGTACTCTCCTTGCCTGTTTGCCTTGACAAAGCCGCATCGGAAATGCTTCACACACTTCACTGTTAACCCTGCTGCTGCAGGCATTCAGGACCTTCTGGACTTTCCTGACTGCCAACCCCTGTCTACTATGAGATGTCAGCAATAGTGAGACTTCCAGTGTTTTCACCCTGTGGATCTCAGCTCCAATGAGGGCACTGAGGCAGAGTGAGGCAGCGGCTGTCTGGAGCTGTGCTCTTCTGCTTCTCACCTCTCAGACAGCAAGAATGACAAGATGCTGGTCTGCACAGTCATGGAGCCATGTGTTTTGCGGTGCTCAAGATTTTAGTGGTCGTGAAGTCTGCCGACTACCCCCCCACCCTACGTCACTCACCCTTGACAGAGCAGATCAACCTCAGCTGAGAAGTCACCATCATTCCCTAGTTATGGGGGTTTGCAGTGGCTGGATACCACGCAGCTGAAGGCTGGATTTCACCACAGTGAATGGGAAAACTGAAACCCTGTTCAAATCCATCATGTCACTCAGTACCCAGTATCATCCCTCGAGCTGTGACCTGATCGGGGAGTAGGTAACCTATCCCTCTGCATATTATGGAAGGAGGAGATGATGGAAAAGCTGGACAAGATATTACTCGTGGCAACCCAGAAACCAGACAACAGGGTAAAGTCGAAATCAATGAAGTGTATTGAACTGCTCAGTCTAAATATATCAAACAAAAGATACAGTTGAATTGTTTGTGCTTTTTTCACACCTTTCCTTGCTTGTGTTATGCATTCTCCAAGTTGTTATTTTTTTCCCTCCCATTCTCTGTCCATTGACACGGCACAGCAAGAAGGTACACACATGAAAATGTGATAGGTTCTGTGATTCTCCTCTGCCTAGGAACTGCTTGTGACTGGGCAAAAATAACTCACCTTACTGCTGGCAGCACTGTTGGGGTTGGGGATACATTTTGGATGGCACAAGATTTATGTTCCCACCACAGACCAAAAGGAACAAATGTCATTTCCAGTCATTCAGTGGGTGAGTAAGGACAGTAAAGTTTGCATTTTGGCCAGAGAAGACAAATAGTTTGACAGATGAGTGAAAGAAACCATCTGTGTCAAACTGGAACAACCATCACTCAACAAAGCAGGTGGGCCACGACACCACTTACACCATCAGCCACTTATAATGCAGTTTTGGGACCCCCCACCCCCTCCCAGACAGATCAACACCTGTTCTCTCCATGACTCATGTGACCCTAACGACTCACACTATGGCAGGGCAGGACACTGGCTATCAGAAATATTAACGACAAAGTATGAACGACCCTACAACAAGATAAATACCTGGATTTCCCACCAGTCAGGTAGGGGAGAAACGTCCTCAAGAACTTCAAGCAAATCCAGTTGACTTTCGATAACTTTTGGAAATACCACGACCTGGATGACTGAGAATCTTCACAGATACATTTCTCTGTCACTCGAGTAATTTTATAACTAGCTTACACTTGCTTACACAACTTTTGCAGCCGATATCTTTCTTTAAGCAGTGTGTTTGCTGTTTTTAGGCTTTGTCAGTTGTTGAAAGATGTTGGTGCTTGTTTGGTTGCTGCATTAGTATGTGTCCAAGAGGCCCATGGTCTTGCAGCAGTTTTCAGAGGCTGGTGCACCAACTAAAGCAGACACGAGTGTGTTTACAGATGATGTTGTAGCTGAAATGCTAAAGATGTTGGGAATCTTTGTCAAGCTGAAAGATGACAAAAAGTAAAGGTTTCGGGTGTAAATTTCCTCAGTTTTATTTTCTGTAAAATCAGCGATTATGTCACTGTTTCTTTGTAGACGCTGTACAATCAGTTGGTATGAAAAGAGCCAAGGTGTTATTTGTGAGAGGGAAACCTATAGCTCATCACAGTAGGTTAGGTATAAAGTTAGTTGAAGTGTGCTATTAGTGTTTTTAGTAAGTTTTTTTTCCTGCTCTCCTGCGGGCTATGTTGGAAAGGGAAAATGGTGGCAGCTGCTGTCCATTTATTCTGAAGATGATTTGCCCAGTTACTGCAGCCACTTCTGTGCAAACTGAATCCAGGTGGTCATTGTTTTTGCCAAAGCACAGAGCATCAATGACTGTTAATGACTGTTTGACTGACAGACAGTTCTTTGAAGACAGCCATCAATGGTTATTTGACAGCTTATTCATTGACTTCTTGGATGATCGTGATGCAACACATTTAGATTTGCGAAGTAGCTATTGGCCTCTTAAAAACTGCATGATTTGTGGTTGTCATCTTGACACACAGTTGAAGCAAGAGGTGTCCAGAAGTGAATTATTAGAATATTTAACTTTATTGTCCAAGGAGTTGATTAGAATATGGTATTCTAATCAACTCCTGTTATACTGGGTGAGTGAACTGGATCCTGAGTCAAAGACACACACAGATAAATATGGAGAAAAGGACGAAAGTGCAAGTGAGGACGATCACAGCGAGGGGCTGATTGAAAGTCAAGTCATTTTGCCAAAATGACTTTAGAAGGTGATGATACACTCACCAAGTATTTATTAGGAACACCTGTACACCTGCTTATTCTTGCAATTATCCAATCAGCCAATCATTGACAGCAGTGCAGTGCATAAAGTCTCGCAGATACAGGTGAGGAGCTAATGCATCATGTCACATAGCAAAAGTCATCTCAAACTCAAAAGGTGTTCTTTATATATTTCCTCCAACACTTCATTAATGTTGAGCCTCACACCCAAGACACCATGTTTATAGCTGTACCATTATATTTTACTAATAATGTGCTATAAAATTTTATACACAAGTCCCCGAAATTCAGCATGACTTATTAAGTCTCTTCAAAATGCTCTCTTGTAAAATAATAAAGCAGTGTAGTGCAGGCACGTGACATTAATTAAAGACCACACATACCTTTGAGGAATATATTTTACCCATGACTAATTTTTGGAAACCATAGCAACGCAGTGTAATTTGTTATGAACATGAACAAAATAGTTTTTGCATGACTGGTAATTATACAGGTGTAACATATCTGTACATGTACAAATTTGGTGTTTACATTCCAGCTTTCTAAATGCACAGCTGGCTGAGACTGTGTTGACAAATGGTGAATTGCAGTGTTTTACAACCTGTTTTTCTCCTCAAGGACACCCAGCTTCATTACATTGCATTCGTAAGTCCTACTTACTTAATGCTGATGTAACTTAGTATTTGTTTCTGACAGAAGAAGTATGGCAAAGCAGCAGAACTTCAAAGTAATGCCAGACAGAGAGAGTCTTTGTTGAGCTGAGCTTCACACAACTTTGTTTGTTCCATGCTCACAGACAAACACACTCTCCCTCACAAACACACACACTGACACACACACGTAGTGCAAGAGGCAGCATCAAACACTGTCACAAAGTGTACACACTTGTCACACATACCAGAACATAAAAAACACTTGTACATGAGTGAGAGTCAGGCAGCTGTCTGTTTTGGCTGTAGCTAAAACAGGAGGGGGTCCGCTGAAACATTTCTCTTCTTCTCCATGAAACCAGCAGGATGCATTTGGAGAAAATACAACCATTTTAATTTTCAAACAAGTGATTGTGAAAAATCCCACTGGAACGTTCAACTTCAAACCTACATAATATCCCATGTGCATTTCTACATAAATACATGCACTCTTGGAGATGCATAATAATATTACCACATGCACATGAATGAATACATTTTATTCAATACTTAGACATGCAGAATATGCATCTTGTGAGATTTGTGTTAAAAAAGAAACATAAAAATAGAAAAATAGAAATTCAAAATACGTGGAAGGATGCTCAATACATGTTGTTATATTAATCGTACAGCTTTGCAGCCTGGGTCTCAACTGTGAATCACAAAGTGGCAATCAGGCTATTTGTGCTGCTCAGAAGACTCTTCAACTCTCTTCTCATCTTACCAGCAAAAGAAGTGTTGTTCCAATGACCAGCTTATTTGTCTGTATCTGGACCTGGCTCTCTTTTGACTGTTCTTGTCTTTTAAACATAAATATGTGCAGACACACAAACAGCAAAGAATTGCTTTAAATTCCACGGACATGTCATTCTGAGGTTGTTTTTGTCGCTATAGCTGTGTTTTGTTCAACTGATTCATCTCTTAACTGCCAACCCCGGTGGAAAATAACCACTTGGAGTCTAATCTGTTAGTGCTGTACGTGTTTGTGTGTGTGCGTGAACGAGCCTGCGCGTGCACACCGCTACCTGTTTGTTTATGAGTCCACTCACTCTCCTTAAATCCTGAGGTGAGATTGAAGAACGAGCTGAAACCACATGACAAAGGGGAGATGGGCTCTGCTAACAAATCGACAAAATGCCACAGCAAAGCCAAATGTGGTGTGTGCTGCCGGGTATGTGGAGATGCAGGAAATCAAATTGAAGTCTACTGGCTTTTCTGTTTGATGAAATGTGTGTGACCAATTTAGGGGGAAATCTTTTGATAAAGAAGGCACTGTCTGCTTTTTTTTTTCCCTCTTCAGACTTTTTATTTCAATCAACTTTTTAGCAGACCTACCCACCTCTGCTTGTGGAAGGGCTCACACATACTCACACCTAGACCAGTGTTAATGAACTGAGAAAAGGAGAAAATATAGCTAAGTGGGTGTGATAAAAAAAAAAAAAACAAGGGGTTAGGGTGCACATGATGAAAATGAGACTATAATAGCTGCTATAACTGCACGTTTGTGGACAGAGATCTTGGATGGTGTTCTTTGAATCTGTTGGGGCCACTCACTGAGCTTTGATGTCACAGCCTCAAGTGGCGCAAATAATCACCACTGCTGTTTTCTGTTCATAGTGCCCTGCCGCAATGTCCCGTTGATTGGCCGGGACCTTGAAGTCATGCTGGATCTTTGTTCAGTTATTTTCAAGCATCTTTTCTGGAGTCGGCCTCACTAGTCAGGGCGCAGTTATTAAGTTGGTTGTGCAGCTCTTCCTACCTGCTCATTGCATCCTGCTACTTCTTCCTGAAGTGTCTGGGAGACGCCTTTGTTGCAAGACAAATCCTACAGTTGACCTTGTTTTCCTGAGTTTTGTTCATCAGTCTAGTCTTTAACAGCCACTGGTTGTACTTTCTCATGTCAGTCCTCTCTTTCATCTGCCAGCGGAACATCCTGTAGGAACCGTCTTCCCATGGCACTGCCTCTGCTTACTCTTCATCTACACCTGCATATGCTGCAGTGAGATATTCTCCTAGCAGCTTATTCTTGGCAGACACTTTATAGATGTACTTCTCGATACTTTTGAATTACTGAGGGCCAGAGTTGACACACTCTCTTAGCCCTTGCTCTTTTTCAAGCTGTTCTGTTAAGTTTAACCGATGTTTTTTAGTATGCTTGACTTTGGTTGGAATCCTAAAATCGTGTCAGCAGCTTTCATGTCCTCTCTCGGCAGCTAAATATCTGATGATTGGAAGGATACGATGTGTTGCTGGCTTGGATCTTGTTATTTCAGCTTGAGCTTGAGTACCAGTCTAACTCTGTCAAGATGCATGGATGTTAATGTATCTCTTGAGTTATCATGGCTCCCATCCAACTGTGGAACCCCCGCATACGAGCAGCTGTTCTGTGTCCCTCTGATAGTTTGACTCTTCCACTGCTAACTGTCCTCCCTTTCTTCGCTACCATCCGCCCACAGCACTCCCTTCTGAGAGAAGTGCCATTGTAGTCACATCTGTGCTTTATGATGATCTGACGTGCAAAACAGCAGTGGAGATAACTAATTTCCTTGATATATGCCACACTTGATGATTGCTTGGTGGGTTTGCCTTTGATTTGGCTTTCAGAGATTTTCTCCACAAACTCCTGAAGTTCTTCATCATGAGCCTTATTTATTTAATTGATCCTTGATCATGTTAAGCATTAAAGGGTCCATGTGTGGCAAGGAGTCAAAAGCATACTTGTAGAAATGAGTAGAGGAGTCCACCCTCAAAATCAGCCAGAGAAAAACAGCCATAAGCAGCTACTGTTGGAATCTCTGTTTCTTGAACAGAAAGACAAGCCTCTCAAAACTGATAAATAATAAATGGAAAACACCACTTCTTAAAATTATTGGGTGTATTTCACAGATCAACTCTGTTGCTCAAATTCTGATCCCACTCAATGTGACATTTGGAAATGAAAGTGGATCTTAATCTTGCAAAGTGATTGGCCATGCCTTCACCAGTCTACTTCAACACTTTGCATATCATTTTCTTTCTTTGATGATGTGTCTCAGTACAACCGTTGTACACAAAAGCAAACAGAAATAACGGTTTCTGCTGAGCCTGATTTTTTAAAGTAAATACACCTACAATTACATATGTTATTAACTGTTGACAAAGTGACTAGTATTGATTTACTCATAGTGATTAATAGAAGTTTACTGCACAGAAAAATAAGTCTTCTTGTTGCACAACAAGCTGTATCTGCTGAATTCAGTCTTACCTTAACAGAAGTCTAGCTGAGTATCCAGTGGACAGGCTCAGTAGCACTGACTGGTCTGAGCACAGTTCAGTAAGTATTTAAGGGAAGCCATGACATTAGCTCTGTCTGCTGTATCCCGTACCACCAGCATGGGAGTCAGGTTTCCAGCAGCAAGGCTCAGTACTCTCAACACATATGAATAAGAAGCCCCTAAATGAAGGTTATTTACAGTTTCTGGAACCATGTGTACAGTACAGCAGGGGTTTGCCAGTGAAAAGTGACAGCAAAGGGCAGTGACTTAGTGTGGCTACACTAAGCCCCGAGATGAAACCATGTGTCACCACCCACACTGCTAGGAGTAAACCACACTTTGTCATAGTAACTCATGCATTATAGAGTCGGTTTGTAACATTGAATAAAGGTCGTGACGCTGACATTGCAACCACTGGCAGTGTGTAGCTAGCATAGCAATGTATGTAAGGCATGAGTAGGTGGGAGAGGGGAACTTCTAACACCTGCTTTGGTTAGACAGAACCCGCCAAAAACAAACAGAAAGGAAAAATGCTCAATGGATGGCTGTTACAAATGGGCCCATGAAATCCATTTATTGCAGATTTGGACTGTAATGAAAAGATCAGACTGGTGTTGCAGAAAATATTTGGCAAAATAACAGATGTGAGCAGGGAGTAATAAATCCGGCCTTTTAGCTTGCTCTCACTATAATAGACTTATTATGGTCTGCAGGTGCCCTTGGTGAAACCAGAGACTCCGCAGCCAATCACAGCATGTCTTGGTTGGACACAATTGAGCTCCAGACCAGGGTTAAAGCCTGGCAGGTGGTGTTCAACAGCTGCCTCAGCACATCATCTCTCAATTGAGCCATAACATAGACTAGCAGAGGGACTGTTTTGCTCAGTGTTGATTCTTATGTGGCACACTTCAGAATACCATGTACCGAACCGCTCTGTCCTATATTTACAAGAGTCTGCTTTTAATATGTTTAAGTGCAAGGATCCCTCATCCCTTATGTGACCCAGGTCTCGATGACTAATTAGAAGAAAATACTGCATATTAGCACTGATTGTCTCAGGAGGCGATTCATGATGTTCTCACGAGACGCTTTTACTAAACTTTGCATGAAATCACCAGAGGGCATTTTGACACTTGGCATGTGCCTTTTTATTGCAAAATCCTTGGGGAAAAAATGGAAAAATTCTCTGCTTTCTTCTTGCAAACCCTCATGGTATCGTTGAGACTTTCCTTATAATCTCACAGTTTAGACAATAACTGTCTGTCCCAGAGCTTTCACAAGAAGCCTTTACAATACTCCATAGTGTGATCAAGCTCCAATGGATCTCTCCAATGGAGACGTGCCCTAAGTGGAGTGGAGATACTTTATGACTCAGGCATTTGAGAAGGAGATGAAGACCCCAGAAAACAACATTTATCTTGCTGATAAATCTGCTGCCCTCCATCGCAGCCTGGATGCCCTTTAGAAACGGTTATCTACAATGAACTCTTGTAATTTCAAACTTTTTGTAGCCTCAGTCAGAGTAGTTTTACCACTGATTAAGAAACTCAATAGAGTTGAATAATAGGGACTCTGTAATTTTGGTCTTGGTTCTCTAAGGGGATGATAGAAACTCTTGTTTTTAGAGTTTCTTTCCATTACCTTGAAAGCCTTACCTAAAACTTATAAATAAAGCTCTGGTCAACAGACATTTCCTAGCTGTGTTACTGATAGATGGAGTCAAAACTCTCTTCTGCCTCCAGCACACATAAGCTGAAATTGTGAGCAACAGCTGGTAGCTGGTATCATCTCCAACTGCAGGAAGAGGCTGGAAAATTTAAAAAAAAAAAAAAAAAAAAAAGCAACCTAGAGAATGAGATCATCCTCATCTAAGAGCTATCCTGGCACCTACAGGCAGCAATAAACCAACCAGCACCTAAAGGCTGACAGAACAAACAGGGTCTGACAGAACAGCCGTTCTCAAGCCCGGTCCCAGGGGATTATACCTTTACTGGCTTTCCATTCTCCCAGCATATTCATTGCAGTCACCTGGTGTACCACGCGTAAATCACTTACTGATTTGGTGTCAGTAGCTACATGGCCAGGAAGTGTAATTGAGAGCCATTGTAACTTTATAGGCACCTTAAAACACTGTTTAAAAAATGGACATCTTCCTTTCAGACCTGTGTCCATTAGGTGTTTGGTGGTGTCTTATTTCTATGAACCTGGAGAGAAGGAGACAAAATGATGATTTATACTGCAGCTATAATGGATTTTAATAGGGGATACATGTCCTGATATATTTTAAATATCAGGAGAGTTCTGCTCAGAATAAAAGAGCTTGGACCAGCGTAATATGCAAACGTGAGTCATGTTGCATGTGGGTAAGGTGGCAGTTGCTAGGCGGATTATATTGCTAGGTTTTATATACTGTATCTATATCTGTTTGTTTAACAGTTCAGTCAGTGTTGGTCAGTTATGTGCTGATGCCTGTGAAGTTAAATGTAATTTTCAATGCACTATAGTAGACTGTGTGATGTGAAGGTTAGTTCTATCATGGCCCAACTGCCACTGAATGTTACTTTGCCTAGAAATTGTGGAATTTAATATACAGTGTTGGTGTTATTCATGAATTTTTTTCTACTTTATTTGGTGTAAAGCTTTAAAATAAATAAATAAAAAAAAAGATCAGATCTTAGCTACTAGGTTGTTTTGGCTGTATTTCAAGTGATGCTGTATCCCAAATTAATTACAAAACTCGATGTTGTTTTTGGGAAACTAATTTCTACAGAATATGTTCCAGTTAGTGCTAATACTATTTTTTCAGTTTGTCACTCTCAATGAAAAACAAAGTATTTCAGCTTTCATTGATGGATACAACCCCCCCCCCCCTCTTTTTTTTATAACAATTAATACATTTTAATATAAATTTTAGCATTTTTGGTTTTCCCAATCTCAGCTCCATTACCTGATAGAAACTAATGTAAACATAAATGATCATATGTGGGTGTGTTTTTACCAAAACATCACGAGACCTGTCAGAGGATTCTTGAAATCTCACTTTTTTTTGTTCTGTCTTCTCCCTGACAGCGTGTGTATTGATTCAATTACCAAAAAGTCATGCCAGTGTTTGTCTGCCTACCTCTCTCCCTATTTTATGATTGTTCTGTTTGTTCTTTTACCCACATGTATCGGTCCTCCAACCTCCCCGGTTGTCAGTCCCCGTCCGTCCATGTCTCTGTGCATCGAGATCCTCTTCCCCTCCTCTTATGTCGACATCTCACATTCATTACTGCATGGCCTTGGCTCAGTCTGCTCTCTTCCCTTCTGTGGTGCTCAATTACTCTGTCTTCCTGGGGCAAGCACTGGTGTCAAGCTACTGTAATGACTTTCTGATTATCTGTCTTTATGTGATGAATGAGATGGAAATGTACCACCACGGCCAAATGGGGGCTGGCGCTGTGCCAAGCTGCCACACCACAGTCAGGGTGGATGGGAGCAGGGAGGCATACGCCACAAAACAAATAACATTAGATTGTAATGCAGATGCAACTGTTGTTATCTGTGTCACTGCAACTAAAGAAGTCATGCTCAATTTTGGTATTTTAAGGGATGTGATTAAATTCAATGTTTACGACGTAATGTGGAAAACAACAGTTGAAAGCCATCTAGTGACTAATTAATCAAGCGGCTTATTGCCAGGAAGAAATAAGGACAGCTCAGATGGAGTCGTTATGAGAAATAAAGTCTTTGTAGCATCCTGCTGAGACATGGGCTTAACCTCTACCTGGGTGGACATGCTCTGGGCGCAAATTCAAGTGGGAGGACGCACCCCCAGCCATAAAAATATACCCATCAAGGACAAAATCATCTTCCATTTTAGCATCTAAATCTGCGGGGCTTGCATGATGTAAAGTGATTGTTGATGCTTGACTTTGACCTTCTAAAACTCTCCTATTGATTTTCTCCCTTTCTTCCAGATGATGTTGATGCCTGCTCAGCCTCTAATGTGCTGGAGGTGAAAAATGAGGTAGACGTAGACATGGTTAACCATAATGCCAAGGCGGATGCCACCCGATAGCAGCCAGACACCTGAGAGAGCAGGCCTAGGTCCAGTTCACCACTCACCCCCCTCTCCACTTCTATTATTCATCCTTCTTTCAAATGCCTTTTATGCTGCTCAATTACCCCTCCAGCGGCCCAGTGTGGACACTGTAATGACATTCTGATTATCAGTCTGTAAATGAGAAATGAAATGAGTGTGTGATGCCGTGCCAGGGGAAGAATGGAACGGCTAGAAGCCTTTCAAAAATGGAGGCTGTGGGGGAGGTGGAAGGGTGGAGGGAGGACAGAGGGAGGGATGAGTGCAGCACTCTGGTGATCATTGACAAGACGATAAAAAGAGGAAACATTTTGTAACACACTGCAAATGTATGAAATTACACTTTAGAATTTAATTGCCCTCTATTCAAGGCTTCACTGTGTGCTTTAACAATGCAAGGAGATCCTTTATGTTTTCAAACAATCACTCGGGAAGAAAGGAGCCGTGTCGCAATTGAAAATATGTCCAGTCATCTCAGGGAGCTTAAATAGCAGATACCCTCTTCACATGCTGAAATGGGCTGAATGGAGAAATAAAATGTCCCGCTTGCACCACTTACAACTTACATGTAAATACCGGACTGCACTGGAGCAGAGCTCTTTAAACATTGTGCAAAAACAGCAAATACCTACAAAAAGAAAATACCATCACCGTGAGATAAGGCATTGTTGAAACAAATTTACCACTCCAATAAAGAAGACAGGGTCAAAGTTTACTCAGTCAATCTGTAAATGAGAATCAGCACATCATGCTGCACCTCGGCTATGACTGCCAGTGAGTTTAATGAAAAATAAATGTTGATTCAAGCGAGTTACAGTGAGGGATCCTTTGACAAATACCGCAATGCGTGATACAGTGTAATTTTCTCCATGAACTGCCTTTCAGTAGCAATTACCCAAAGTTTTTCTTGTCCAGGTTTATCTGGCAATAAAATGCAACTCTGGGCTATCTCCGTGTTCATTAGATCTGCATTCTAACTGGCCCACTAAACTACAGTCGCTTCATCCTGGAGAGTCACTCTCATTTCAGGCCAATCAACAGAAATGCTCTGCAGCCCCAGACTGCTGTTAATAGGATATTAACATCCTGATCAATCACCTTAATTGATATTTTTTAGGCATTAACGCTCTTAAACTCTAACAGATGTAATTGTCAGATAGGGAGTGGGATCCCCATCGGCAGTAATTGGGCCATTATGGATGCAGGCATGACTGAGAGATTTAGAATGCCAATGACAAGGGAGATAGATAGAGCCAGGGCCTTTGTGGGTGGATCTGTATATCACTCATGCTTGGGCACCAGAGGATTTCCTGCTAAAAGGATGATCTAAATTAGCCGGGGATGCACTCAGATGTGATTTTAACAATCCTGTGCATGTGTGCGCAAATGTATGAGCGAGTAAATGTGTAACACATGTGTTTTCTATTGTCTGTGTGCCAGGGTTTCAGCCCAAAAGTTGCTGCTGTGACAGTGGCAATGATGCCATATGGCAGCTTGTGTTGACTGCATTTGCGTTGTGTGTGTCGTGCCATTAGAGCCGGGAGCCAAGGAGTGACTTTGGCATCTTCATTAATCCTGGCTAACTCCTGTGTGCCAGGGAGCCCGGTTTCCACGAGAGTCTGCTGATGCTAGCACAATGTCACGGCTCACTCAGTCACTGCTCCTTCCCCCTTCAGTGCACAGTAGGAGGAAAGGGACCAATTGTTTGCAAAATACCTTTCATTACTCCATTGGCTGGGAGCATTTGAAGTAAATTTGTGGGAATTATTGCCCATAGCTGAGTTTATGATGAGAAAGTGCACTTTGAAGATGCCTTTTATTGAAGCTTGTTAGAAGTAAAAAAAAAAAAATTGGAGAGGCTAAGTAGGAAAATAAAACCTTGTCACATTTTCATTCTTGCTAAATACTGTTTGCTTTTCACTTTAAGGATCAAAGCTATTAAAGACAACCTTGTGCACTTACTTGTTTGTGTTTTTGAGGTCAGGATACGGCATAGAAAAGATGGATCTGTGTTAAGTCTCCCACTCAGACACCTACAGACAATCAGCCCAACTTCTGTAACTGGTAAGAGTGTTTTCTTCATCTCAAAAAATGGATTTTGTGTTTATGTTAGAAAACAAAGCTCTAGTCAGTTGTATTAAATTCTATTCAACTCTGTTGTACTATTACTACTGATACCCCTCCTGAGAAGAGCAATATTAATTTTTTACAGAGTAGGGCTGTGATCATATGTAGCATACAGTGTACAGAAAAAAAAACAGTTCCTGCAGGACTTTCTTGTGAGAAGTAATAAAAAGCAGAACATGTATCTTGTTGTCATAACAACAGGCTGCTAATTTCAGTTTACCTGTTGCCCTGTTGCAGGCATGTTAGATTATTTAATAATGTTTAATTATTACAGCAACAAATTTCTCCACCGGCACTTTCTCCACCTTTGCTGTCGTTTGGGGAAATATGAAATACAGCGTTTCCTTTGTTAAGATTGATTGGTTGCCAAAAAAGCATTTAGTAGTACACACCCTTTCAACATTCTCAGCATTACAGTATGTGGCTGCCACCTCTAGATTGTTGTGAGTCAATAGCAGTTGGGAAAATGCTTTGAGTGAACACATCCTAAATCCCTGTTCGAGCAGAACAGGGATTTAGTAAATAAAATATTCACTGTACTTCTTAATAATAATAATAATAGTAATTTTTTCTAAACCACATTTTAACTATCACAGCATTACTGAAATTGGACATTTTGCACATAACAACCGCCCTTGATGAGCTTTTATGGTGTCTTTCTCTCCTGATTGCTTTATTGTTTTCCGTTTCACACTGAGGAAAAATAAAGTAAAAAAAAAAAGAAAGAAAGAAAAAAGAAAAGAAAATAGAAAAAAGAAAAAAAAAGAAATTGCTGGGACAAGCAGCTGTGCCTATGGAATAACTCATACACCCACTTTAAAAATCCACGGACGTTGCTCTGAACAAGATTTAAATTACAGGAGATACTAGTAAGTTCGCTGAAAAACAGTAGGTAATTGCGGCTGTAATTATTGCAGGGGAGGAGGTGAAAAATTACCAACATACAGGGTTTGGATGGGATTAAAATAAATGACCAGTGCAGGTAATGGTAAAATCACTCCACATGCCCTAGAGAAATAAATGCAGCTCAAACGAGGCTTAAGATATAGAGATATAGAGATAGACCACAATTGAATATGTCTGATATTTAGAAAATCCTTCTTTCGCTGACCACCTGGCTGCAGTGATGTAGCATTGACCCCAGGGAGGGTCATTACAGTGTGATCACTGTTGTCAGAGGTGTAGATATCTTTAAACATGCATGCATAATGTAGGCTATCCTTCAGCTATGAATCAGAACAAGCAGAGGCATCCTTGCTCAATCAAGAGGAAGAATATATAATTTTTGAGGGAGCAAAACCTCATGTTTTAAGATCAGGGGGAAGAAAAGACCCAGTTTTCATTCTATACATTTAGGTCAGTATCCCTAAGGCTGACTTTGTGATAGTAAATTCCAAAGAGTTTCCTTTCTGAAGAGACCAGGATTGTGACTATAATCAATTGGGTTTAAAAGAAGCACCCATTTTATTTTGAGGAATGCATACTTTGCATTGTTATTCAGTTTAAGCTACAGTATGCTTGCTGATTGTTTTGTGGGTTTTTTTGTGTTTTTTTTTCCCAGCTATGGCTGTCATGCATTGCAAAAGGAAACACTTCATTTAACTAACCGCTGTTTCCTCTGCTAACTACAAACTGAATATACACACATATGTTTTTAAATTTATACTTATTCATTGACACTTAATTAGCTCTTATCAGGATTTCCAGGCATTTGAGTTTCATCATCAAGTATCTGTCATCATGTTGTGCTGTTAACACACACAGTTGCAGTGTTCTGCTTTGGATCCCACTGGTGTTGTGCTTTTTGCCCTGCCTACAATGACATGGCTTTTTTGACTGTGCAGGAAAGCTGCTCTTAACAGAGCCATTACATCAAGGTCAATTGTATTTGTCAGAATGTGTCTGACTGAACCTATCACATTATCTCATTGTTTTTCCTTGAGGGCCTATGCATCTGTTCAACTAGCAAATGAGTCCAGAAAGGAAGGCAGTGCTGACAGTTTCCCTGTCGCTGTATTCAGGTCACAGAGTCTGGTAGTTAGATAGGCAGATCAGACTGCTTCAGTGCTGGAGGAGACTCCTTTGTCTGGAACATAATTTTTAGCGTATGATCAGTTTATGCAAGACTATATTCAGACTATTCTGTGTATAATGTGTGTTTTCTGGAAACATTTCAAACCTGCATCTGTCTGACGTGTCAGGCTTCGGAATCCACAACTTTAAGGCTTGACTGCACTGCAACAACAGAGAGAGAGAGATGGAGAGAGAAAGAACTGTGGTTGTGTTTGAAGGGATGGCGGTTATTTTGCCGGGGTGAACTCTTCTGAGTTTATCAGAGATTTTATGCATTTTTCTGCAACACTTTTTTGCAACATGTTCTGTTGCCATGGCGGCCGAATATTAACGCGTTTTTCATTAAATGGGAATTCCCATCGACTTCTCGTTGCACCTGGGACGCATATCTGGTTCACCCAACAAGCTGATTTGCTTTTGAAGCCTTCTGATGTGTTTCTAGGAGGCTTGGAAACATTAATGTTTGTTTAAACCTTAGTTTAATGGTGCTTTAGAGCGCTGTTCTATTGGTAATTGGCAAGGTTTTGACTTGATTGATTTTACATGAATGCTGTACTTCTTGCCTATGTTTCAGTTCACACAGCTAATCATGGCCCAGGGCATTCTGAAGGTTCTCACTAAGCAAACTAACCCCTTATTGGGATAAAGGCTGTCAGACATGATTGAAGAACACGTTCCTCTCTTTAAGCTGTGTGGAGTCGATGATTAGGGTTTTTTGCCACTGGAAACATACACATGCATAAACATGTATTTTCAGGTATGTGGGGAGAAGAGGCAAATAATGCATGTGTTGGACGAAAGAAAATGTACCTAATGTAAGCTGTGGAACTGTAACAGGATGAACAATGTGATTTAAGAAAAAGAAAACAAAGGAAGAAGACAACAGTCATGCTAAACAGCTCCAATGGGCTGTGCTCAGCGCTGGTTTGAGCTAAATGCTAACATGAGCATACTAACATGCTCAGCATGACATGATATGATCTTAAAATTTTAACACATCAAATGAAAACTCAAAATCAAAATCAAATGAAGAGAAGGAAAGAGAATAAAAAGTAATTAGATCCACTAAGAATCAGTGAATTATGTACGTTGTAGGTAATGTGGACCGTTGTGAGACTCACAAACACAAACCGAACGGATAAAGTTTCAGATATTACCCCAAAGGACAAGAGAGGGCAATATAGAGAAAACACTCAAAGTCAGAGAAATTTTAAAAATCCAGTGACTACAATTTTCTTTATCTCCGGTGTAAACATTATAGAGGGTCTTGCGGCGGGGTGATGTCAACACTGTTTCTCCGTTTTTGACATGTGTCGAGGAAAAACTCCAGTTTAAAGTTGCACCTCTTTGTCAGCACACAGAACTCCCTAAGAATACATCAGAGATAAGTGTGTTCATCTGACTGAGGGCATTCTTTTGGAGACGGGCAGAGTGCTGTCTGACTTTGCACATTTGTCTTCTGCACAGAGGCACATCGGCAGTTCATCTTGATAACAGAAAGGGCTATGTGAGCGGATTTGGTGAAATAACCTTTTGTGAATATAATTTGAAAAGAAATGGGTGTGTGTAAATAAAAAAGAAAAAAAAGAGAAAAGTGATTGTATCATCAAACATTTTATCTCAGTGCCTTTTGCTGCGCTGACCTGTGCAACCTGTTGTACTTTCTTTGTGCTCAGTTTTTTTTTTCTGCAGGACTTTTAGTAGGTTAGTTTATATAACTTCTTCTGTTTCTTTGTGGACAGTAAAGTGTTCTCAAAGATGCAGGTGAAGATACTGTGTGCAGCGTATCAGTGATTGAAAAACAGGATGGAGTTGTACTCAAAGTGTTTTATCAGTGCATCCAAGATCTCTATTTTTCATGTGAATAGGACACTGAAGTGGCTAGATGGAACATGTGACAGAAAGAACCTGTGAGTGGGACTCTGAGAGGCCAAATTGAACCCTCTTCAGCCAATTAGAGACCTGGAGTCTGTAGTATAGCTGATCTCCATGGTAATGCAGATGAAGGGCACAGCACTCTGTACCTCCTCCTGCTCCTATTCCGTCCCCATCTTTTCATGTGGAAATTTACTCCATTGTCCCAAGCTCCTCCTGCAGAAATGGCGTCCAGAGGAAATGGCATCCTCATTTGTAGAAGGAGATGTTTTAGAGAGAAGTGGGGAAAAACAGGACTCAAGGAGCACCAGAAATAAAATTTCCAATGAGATGATGGAAAGACCGGCTCAGATGGGGACTTTGTTTACCTGTTTACTAATTTAACATGCTTTCAAGAAGTTGTAAAATGTACTTTGTCTGTGGAGTGGAGGAAAGTAATGATTCAGAAATACATTAGCACATGCATCAAAATGAGACAGTTCCATTAGCATGATTGTTCCAACATCCTGTCATATCAGACCTGCCTGAGAAATAGATGGATTTTGGAATCAAAAAATATGTGAGTCACAGGTTGTTTATACCCAATTCAGACAAGTAATGCAGGTCAACTCATGCCAGTGATCAGTTAGATAAGGGCAAAGCGTGTCATCCAGCTAGGGTCAAACACAGATTGGGCGTAGACTGGCTTTGGTGAACAGGTGTCTGCGTTGGTGATGGGAATTTAATGCAATGTTACTGAGATTTAAACAGCTTTAATGTACATTTATGTATGAGCTCTGCAAGTCGTCTGAAAAAGGGCAACATTAAGAAAGAAAGTGAAAGCATACAGAAACAGAGCTGAAACTTAACTTTATGTAGTATTGATGGCAACTAATCTCACATCTTGGAAATTCATGTAATTATGTGTTTTAGTATTGATGTGTATGGAACTACAGTTGTCAGTGGCTTTTCTGCAAAGGAGTATAGATTTTGAAGGTAGTTTCATACAAGATGGTCAAGATGCATTTATCAACAACAGACTATAGGAAGAAGGAAGATAATGTTCAAAACTTCATATCAATCAGCAACAATCAAATCCAGTTTCTTTAGAAAATTGGTCTCAATTACCTTTAGTATAAAAGTACATGTGCATGCACTTTTCTTATTTTACTTTTTTTCGTAGTTGTCTTTTTGTTATCAAAGCGGTGACAAAGAAAAGCAAGATAAGTCATGAATTAAGGTTCAACCCAAATGCAAACCTTGGACAAGCAGGTTGTAACACAAGTCTTCTATTTTAACACAGGTTCAAATGATGAAAAGACGGCTGGCTGGAGTTTGGGGTCGAGGAACAAATCCTGGAGATGGCGAGTCAGGTGGGATCCAGAAGATGCGAGATGGCTGGTGCACTTAGCAGACTGGCGTGGTGGGCAAGCAGGTGGGTAATCCTAGAGACAAGGTGGACAGGTGTAAGGCCGGGCTGGCAGGCAGGCAAACAAACTTTCAAATGGGCAAGGCAAGTAGATTCAAAAGCAAAAGAACTAGCAGCGTAACACATCAACAATCCGCAGGTTAGTCCTACGATACAGCCGAGACTGGCTGTCGGTGCAGGGTTGTTGTAGTGAAGGGTGATTGTTTGATGACAGGTGGGTGTGTTGATTCCAATGATGAGCAAGTGCGTAGAGAGAGGGAGACAGAGGGCAAGGGCAGACAGACAGACACACAAAACCAAACACACCTCACTTATACTAAAAGGTTGAAAATAACAAAAACTCACTCACACCACAGGCATGACAGGTGACACGGGGGAGGAGCTGTGACAGACACAGTGTATAGAGGAGGTCACATATCAAATACATTTTTAATTTCCTCCCAACAGTTTCACTGCAAATGAAACTGCGAATGTCTCAGAATAACTTTGTCTAGTTTACGGTTTTGGAAACAAAAGAATTAACATTTTGAAAAGCATTCCTATGAGCTTCCCTGAGGGAAATTCTCAAACTTTCTCTCAACTCTCTTTCAACCCTGTCTCTTGGAAATTATGTTTATACTGTATACAGGTCACTTGTGACAGTAAACATGTTCTAAAAGGTGCTTAATGCCGGCTGGGTTAGGTTTTCTATTAACATAATGAGGTAATGTGGCTGTTAATTTACATATTTGGCAAATCACAAAAATGCTGATGCTGATCGTGTCAGTAAAATGTTCACTGACAAATTGTCAACAGCCAGAACATAGGGTCTTGGAAAACAATATCTGCTCATAGGGACATTATTAGATGTTTTGATGGTCCACATATTTTTAGAGCTTTACACGGGTTTTATTATGAAATATATATGATTTAAAATACAACAGATTTAAAAAGCTGCTCTGTCCCTCTATTAAAATCATTTCTGATTTCTGTTCAAACTTAACAAAGTATTTTTGCTAAAATAATACTCAACATGATCTAGAGAAAGTGTTCTGCAAATTCTACATCACAGTGAGGGAAGCAAGACATTTTTATGATGAAGAGAAAAATCTGACAAGGACAAATCTGTGATCAGTACAACTTACATAAGAATAGTACAGAAAAACCTTTCCTACTGAAGTCTATGTAGTAATGAACAGCTTTTGAGCTCTGGAATTACTATTCAAGTTTGATGAAAGAGAGTGTGTCTTCTGACTTCTCCAAAGGAACTTCCTTTACTGAAGTTGTGTTGAATTTATACATTTCAAATACTTTGTGAATATGAAGTTTATGAATATGACGTGCGTGTGTACTTTGAAGGTTTTATCACTTTCCGTGATTGTGCACAACTTAGGAGAGTTTAACAAGATCTTTTTACCATTTTCTCAACCTTATTCTTCTGAGATCAGAACAGTCCAGGGGCCTTATACGCTGTATATCTGGCCTAACCTCATTTATTGGAACTCTACTGTCTGTTACCAAAATGAAGCGCATGCATTCTGTGTAGTTTAATTTTAGAAACAATTCTGAGTCTGAGTCCACACGGTGGTGGCTTTTCTCACTTTCAAACTCAAAAATTTCAACCTTTAGGCCACTAATGACTCTTTTATCAAGGCCATTTGAGGTAAGATGCATATTTTAAAAATCCACAAGGAATTGTAAGAGCTTCTTGTGCCCTATTCATCACATGCTATTAGCACAGACTCCCATTTCTGCCTATCTCTGACGCAGCAGGGTGAGAGATACTCAGGCCCTTACCAAAATAATGACAAACCTGTCTCTGTAATGGTTGTTGGTGGTGTGTACACCCATGTTGCCATCTCAGTACGTGTGTATCTGCGCGAGTAAATTTAGGCCTGCTCATGTTCGCCTGTGTGTCTGTGTGCATGCATGTGCTTACCAGTGCCATTAGATGACCACACCACAGTACAAAAAGCAATTACACCCCTAGCTCCCCCCTCAGCTGCAATTCAGCTGCAGTGAGTGTGGACTTTGAGGAGAGCCTGGGGTGACCCGGCAATTGGAGCAAGAGACGGAAATGGGGTGAGACGGATGAAAAACGGGAGAGGAAAGGGATAGGTGTGTGAGTGAAAACGCTCAATCTGGAAGAGTGCTATAATAGCTGTAGAGTGAGGCAATCTTGTAGAGCTGAATAGTGTTGAAAATGCTAAGATAGAATGGTAAAAACAGAGCTTAGCAGAGGTCACATGCTGAAGGACAGATGCATCTAACATGGTTAGACTGCCCACGTCTGCCCTGTGTGTGAGCTGTTGGTGGGTATCTGAGCTCTACTATTTTCCACTAGTTTGTCTTCCTGTACTTCCTGTACTTCTCAGGTGGGGTCAGAGTGGGTCACTGACCCCAGGTCACCTTTACCAAAAAGGCCGTTGCCAAGTTATACCAAACATCCCAAAGGCAGTTGCAGCACAGATTTAGGTGTGTGAGGACATAATGATGGAAGAACAGAAGGTGCAACATTCAAATGTCAGATCAAAGCTTGCAGGAGGGCACGGGATGAAAAGACCGTGGCCTTGATCTTGGAGACACACAAGCCAAAACACGTGCACACACATGGACACTGCAACAGGAAGCCAAAGGGATATATTACCTCCGTACTGCTCAGCCACATGGTTTGAATGAGGAGCTCAGAAATTGTTTTCTTTAGGCCATAGCAGAAAAGATGTATGGAGACTGATTTCATAGAATGGGTATGGGTAATGGAGGCAGTCGGCTGTATTTAAGTCAGGTCAAGTGAATCATTTTTATTCATTTGGCCTAAAGTCACAAATTACAAATTCATCTCCAAGGGCTTTACCATCGCCACAGGATACAACACCCACTGTCCCTATTTCAGATACAAAAGGGGGTAAAAAAAATAAAATCAACAGATAACAGATAATAAAAGAAAGAAACCTCACGAAGAGCAACAGAGGCAGGATCCTCCAGGGCAGACAGAAGTGCAATAAATGTTGTATCTAACAATAGTAAACTTACACAGTTGAGATTACAGGTTGACAAAGTGCGCTATAGATGAGCAAAGCTAAGAACATTCTGTGAAGAAAGCTGACTATTTTATAGTTATATTGTTTTGTTTTCACTGTATAAAATAGGTATTATTTTGAAATATGGTAATTTGTGGAAACTTCCTTTTTGGTTACCTGACAGGAAGTCATGTGACTAGAAAATCATCTCACCTGTGCATGGTGCTTTTGTCTGGTGAGGCTGGGTTTTACTCTGATGAAGGCCTGAGGCAGGATCACATGTTTTCTCAACATCATTTAGTTGCTGGAGTTTGGTTCATGTGAAACTTGAGATACACCAAGATTTTGTACCTGCTCCACCAACAAGAGAGCAAATAAGTCAAGGTAAGGGTTACTGGATGTATTCATTTATTCAGGCTGAAGCAGGAGCACTGCTAGAACTTTTGGGACCCACAAAAAGCAGCTAACTCAGCATCCTAAAAGAGTGGATATCTCTGCTCAGAAGTAGGCAAAAGAAGGGAAAGGCAGATGAAGATGACATCTAAGACTCTATAATGTCCTGCACAGGTATCCAGTCTTCCAAGATTGAAGCAGATCCCAAGAGAGAGACAAATGCCGCACTAGTTGCTCCTCTGAGATAATGAGCTGATGAGTGCTGAGTGAGATGTTTGCAGGGCCAAAGGGCTGGGATTGGAGTTGCTTCACTGGCTCTGTATGGACAGGGCCTGGGCTTGGCTCTAAATTAGTGAGCCTTCTGGATCAATGTGGGCTGTAATTAGCTGCTATTGATCCCAGACAGATCAGCCACTACAGTAGGCCATGGCCAAGCACCTCTGAACGTCCATCAAGCTGCATCCCCACAGCACAGCAGTACAGCCTCAGATCACTCTGAGAGCAAACAAATAATATCAGCCAGCACACTCAGCTCCTGGTAAGTGCACTAAAGATACTGTTCAACATTTCAGGATTCACTTACATATTCCATTAGTGCACAGTGCAATGCATCTTTTTGATTCAGTGTTTTATCTTGTGTTCCATTAAATCATATAGATTACATTATGTGCTTGCGTAACATGCAGAAAAAAATGGGCCAAATCTTGGGCTATTATCCGGATGCATCACCCATAAATCAGTCGTCATTATACGCCAGAACTGTGGACAAAACCAGAGATGACGGTAATGCAATCTGGCATTTGGAAAAAGAGATCCAATCTTTTCCAAAATGAACACAATCAAGACTTTTTAAATATCTCATCAAAGCGTACGAAGCGATTTTGCTCTTTTCACTAATGCTAATGATCTGGGCTCTCATTAGTAATGTGATAGGTGTTTTTCTCTCTTCAAAAGCAGCCTTATAATATGTGGTGATCCTGAAGTGATTGGCGACAACAAGGTTTCATGTAAATAAGAATCTTTTCAGAGAGTTCACCCATCTTCAGAATCGTCACTGATACTTGTGGGAACTTTCCCATTTTTTCCATCTTGCTTGAATTTGTAATCACAATAAAATATATGGCCTGTAATTATAATGAGCCTGCCTGTCAGAGATATGAGGCCGAATTCAAAGCTTGAATAATTTACGTCCATTGAACAAATGCAATTTAAACAAAGGCAAAAGAACTGTGAAATGTGGTCAAAATTACTCTCTTCACATTCTCATTTCTCTTAAAGCGCCACCGTCTAAGGGGACTCGTACTTTCACGCCTAATAGACTTGAAATTTCTCCACGCATAAGTTGCGCGTGATCTTCCTCAAATTGTTATGTTTCAAAGAGCACGCTTCAAAGAAAAATAATGGCAACATCAAAGATTCAAACCTGCCCATTCTGTTAGGAGACAGTTTATGAACACCATCTTCAATCACAAAGGGACATTCATCCTTGTAAGGTGTATATTTAACAGCGTTGACCTTTTCTAACAAACAATTTCTCCATTTAGAAATGCTGCAGAGGAAAGGAGATCCACACCCACAGGGGGCTGTAAAGTCAGGCCCCAGTAGGAAAACAGTGGGGTAGCAATAATGTCTATGAATATTCTCAATCATCCAGTGTATGTAGGAAAATTACGTCAAAAGTAGCTGGACTTGTTTGGTCTTGAGGGCATTTCACTCCTCGTCCAAGAGGCTTCATCAGCTCCACTGATAGAGGTAATGATACCATTTAGATGTGTTGTTTTATTTAAAAGCATTTCAGACTTTGGCCAACTTCACTGCTGAACATAAATAATTGCCTTTGCTTCCATCCAGACCCGGCCTCAAACTTATTGAACTACTAGAATATCCAATTTCACCCGGTCCAAATGTCCTTTTGCTGCAGTCTGGCTTGGTTAGATTCAATATTGCAGTGATGTGTGCAATTCCAGGCCCAAATGAATCTCCCAGCATAAGCCCATCTCAGAAAAGATGTTTCCAGAGATTGAAGCGCAGGGATACCAGGTGAATAGCAGTGCAAAGGGAGTGAGAGCAATTTGCACTCTGTAGGTTAAACCAAACTTTCTCTGATATATGAAAAAAGAGAACACTTGAATCAGCAAGAAGAAGAAAAAAAAAACATAAGTGATTTTCAAAAGACTTTGTGGAATGTTTGCGACATTGGATCAAGTAAGATATTGTCTAGACTACATCCACCGACAAGTGCAGCCCACAAGAACTGCAGAAGTCTCACTTAAACTTTTAGAAGAAAAAAATACATTTTAATGGCATGTACATCACAATGTAATCTTTTACAGTAAAAATGATTTTGTTTTATTAGTACAAGCAGAGAATCCAGAATCCAAGGTCCAAAGTACTGAGTCATCAGGGGATTTCAACAACCTCGGCTGTACAGCAACAAGACTGTTGCTGTACTGAGTGCTGCTGAGTCATCAGATCCCATTTGTCTGTGGCCATAGTACATGAACTTATTAAAATACTCAAATTGCTACTTCAAATCAATTAACTAAATGAATGAAATACCACATGTGCCCACATGATATAAACAAAACTGAGAGCCACTCGTGTAAACATTGCTCCTGGTGGACAAAAACTCTAGAGTACCTTTAACCGCTTGCACAGCTTACAATTGATAAAATGTGACATCTACCTGCTCATATCTTTATATTGCCCAATGACAACTAAATAATATTAACACTGGTAGTGCATTACCAGAATAGCAACACCAGCAGCAGCAGGGAAGTGCTTAATTAAGCATCAAAAGAAAAGAAATGAGGCGCAGTTTATGTTTATGTTTCAGTTTTTTGTTCAGTGTAAATAAATACATTTTCTTATTTAACTAAACATGAAAAAATCATTTAATATGATACCTTAAAATAGGACGTGCAGCTCACACATCAAAAGGAATAAAAGAACAGTTCACTCCCAGAGACGTAAGAAAAAGCTTATGTTCCCACACAGGTCCCTCGTTCAGTTCAGTGGCTATTATTTGTTGTTGTTTTCAAGACTTCCTTCCTCCAATAGAACCTGATGATCTAATACAAAACCAAATCAGATTAGATTTGAGTCAGATGATTTTTTTTTTTTTTTTTTTTTTTTTTGTTGGAAGGAAGCCAGTTCGATTTTTCTTATCCTAACATGTGTTGTTAGTTATAGAAAGAGTTATTTTATGACATGTTTTCGAGGCTCAGACTGTCTTTCTGAATCAGTTTGGGACACTTTGTAGAATACATAGTAATGTCATTCAAATGGCCCTGCCTGAGTGGCTGTGTTTGAGATTCTAGCTGTGTTATGTCCTGTAGTGTCCACTTCACTCAGTGCTCAGACTCGGAGATGTGTCAGTGGCTCCGATGCGGCTTGTCAGACATGCTCTAGCTTCGGGCTAGCCTGGTCCAGCCAGCCCCAACCCTCCTCACACTCCTGGGACTGTCCACAGACAGCCATCACAACCCTGGTCTCTCTCTGTCTCTCATCCTCTCATCACCCGTCTCTCCTTGTCCCTCAAGTCTCACCACTAGAGTGTGAACATCAGGATTAGGTAAATGACAGGCGGAATCCACAATGTTGACTAGGCTAATGTCCTTTGGGTCTGTCTTCTATCCTGATATGTGGACTTTGGTAAGAAAGCCACATTTTTTTTGTTCACTCATGAAAAGTTGAACACAGAGTTGTCTGGTATTGTTCAACCTTTCCATCAGTCCTATCAATATCACCATCAATTGCTTTAGCCAACTTTAAAAGGTCTTTGTTGCATCTTGAGGCCAATCGGAGAGCTTCTTCTAGACACCAGGAAATAGAAACACGCTAGATTGACTCACATCACTTCATGTCATTACCGCTGGCGGAGAAGCTGTCAAAATGAAGATGAGCTTCACTGCATTACACCTTCATCACTCAGGTCAACTCCCATGAGTAAGGAATGAACTCCAAAACAAAGCAGCTGCTCTCCGCGCGTTCACAGAATTCCATTTTCAGATGGCGGCTTTCACTTGATTCTATTCAGCTCACTAATTTTAGGGAATGGCGAAAAGCCTAACGCAGAAAATGAAAAGCACTGACTTCTGTTACAGTAAATCAACTCTAAGCTCAGAAAGACTCACTGCATTGGCTCCTGTTTTTAAACAAACTCTTCAGTAAATCTCATTTGCACTGTGCTATGTGTGCTTGAGTCACCAGGGAAGGTTATTAGGCAGTCATTAGTTTAGTTTCAAGTGTGTGCATGTGTGGTTGTCTGTCTTTGTGTGTCGGCCCTGCGATTGACTGGTGACCAGTCCAGGGTGTACCCTGCCTTTTGCCCATAGTCAGCTGGGATAGGCTCCAGCTCCCCCGTGACCCTGACGGATTAAGCGGTAGAAAATGGATGGATAGATAGTTTAGTTTCATTTATAGAGTTAAATAGTTGAAAGCTCAGTCAACCTTTGACCCTTTTATACTGCTCAGTGGAATTTGGTTGCCATGTGGTACTTTGTTCCTTTGCCAGAATGGCTGTTTCAGCCACTGGAACAATAGTAAATTGCGGCAGCAGAACCACGCATGGATTTGAGTTTATTCATTAGCACTCAATATGTTTTATGGCAGGCTACTGCAAATGGAGAACCTGTCAGGTATGAATAGAGCACATGAATGTTCATGCTTCAACTTGTGTTTATCCCCTCCTCAGAACAAAAGGTAAAAAAAAAATGTTATTTGTTGGGCCATTTGTCGCTTTATCACAAATGGCTACTGTAGCCATAGTGGCAACAGTAAATTGCTTTTACTTCATAGTGACCAATGCTACAAGGTATTCCTGTAAGTATTACGGTAGGCTCAGCTCTTCTACGTGGCAGATAGACGCTTAATTTAACTCAGCTCTCAGCTCTCTTTATATGTGCCTAAACAGTATTTTTCTAACAACGCAAAAAGGGTAAAACATGGTATTGTTCAACATCTGTCTCTTTATCACAAGACGGCATAACTGTTGACTTGTAATGTAATTAAGATTTAAAGAATACTCTGGCAATTACCTGTCTAATGGGGCGTTTATCAGCCCTCATTCTCCAAGCTGTCTGTCTTGCAGGCTGGCTCACTGAGAGGCAGGCAGATGCATATGTAATTGCTGCCAGTAGACGAGACAGGGAAGCAGCTTCAGCAGGACAGTCGTCTTTCTGCAATAAGTCTTCAGGCCTGACGACTCCAGGCATTTGACTCTCTCTGGTTCTCGTCGATCAAAGTTATTGGAGGAGAAAGAGCAGATATTTCCCAGGTAGGAGAAGTTCTTGATCACCTCACCCACCGCTGAGCCAGAGACCCCGCTACCTGTTTCTGTCACTCGAGTATGATTGGTGAAAGGAGGGCGCCACGAGCAGTGGGAGCGTAACCACATGGAACAATCCATATTCAGTGATGCAGTTATGTGAGGGGGTTACCTTTTCTATCACTGGTGACACCTGAAAGACACCCTGCAGCGTTACCCTGACAACAGTTATAAACCCTCTTGCTCCCCTGGGTGCAAGGTCAGGGTTGAGTGACATCTTGTCGTTCTGTCTCTTTGCTCCAGTGGGTGGTGCAGACTGATTGTGACATAGTGGGATGTATGTGTATGTATGTTTGTGAGTGTGTATGTGTGTTTTGGAGGGGTTGTAACTTGCCATCTTGAAATTGTAGTTGTGTGTGTGGGGTGCAAAGGTTGATGGGGGTATTAAAGACAGTTAGGGGGGTGGTTAAATAAATGGGAAAGGGCAAGAGAGGTGAAGGGGGTGATTAGATAGGCCTGCACAGACTGAATTGGTTTTCTCTCAGTGTAATAGAAGCAGATCCACCACTGTTTGATATTCTAGTGCTAGAGAACGCTGCTTATTTAAAATGGTGGGAATGTGTGTTTGGACATCGATAGCAGTGGTAGTATCATCCATTCAAATGGCCCTAAATCCACCCAAAAACACTTTTCCAAGGTTAAAAATGCTTTTGGCAATATACTTTCTGTTGTGCATTATAAATTGATTATTCAACTTTGTAAGTGAATCCAGGAGTGTTTTTCTTTAACTGCAGTAATATTTCATGTGAGCATGCATATTTTTACATGTAGTAAACTGTCCAGATGATGGTCCATCACTCCTTAGACAGCTGATGTACTGTCTATGCTGGATGATGGATTCTATTGACCCGGGTGATACATATACAGACATACATACATACACACACACACACACACACACACACACACACACACACACACACACACACACACACATTGTATTTGGTTGGGGTTTTTTTTATTGTTTAAATGTACTTTGCATCAAATTAGGATGTAGATGATGTGCTATGAACCACAATACACTGATAGATCCATCAATCTATATTAGTATTCAAAGTGACTTTATCGTCATTGATTCTGCATCATCCACATTTCAGCTGTAAATAATGTACTTGTAGACCTTTCAGGAAATATTGCACTGGTCCAGGATGAATAATGACGAGCAGTCCATCTACTCCAGCTGCAGCTAACCTTCATGTTTGAAAGAAGATCCTGTGTGTGTGCGCACTGCATTATGTATGTTTTGGCACTGTCCCCTGTGCCACAGGTCTACTGAAAAAAAATCACATAATTTTCAGTTGAGTCTGTGTATTTGTCAGTGACACACACAAATCCTAGAAGTCCAAGATTGTTGAGGCCATGAGGAGAACATCAAAGACTGTGGCTTTTGTCAAAGTCCTGTCTCAAAGCTGTGCTAGCCTGACAATTACAGTAAAGTGCCCCATACACAGTTTATAGAATGAGGTTACAGACACACTTACTGAAGTTTTTTTTTTTTCTTTTCCTCTTGTTGTCTGGTCTTGGTTTCTTTAAGTGATTGAGCAGCACAAGCTCAGCTGGCCATCTCATCTTCTGTACTTCTAGCTGCTTCTGCAGTTGTTGTGTAGGACACCGCTGGCTGCATGGCATACTTTTTGTTCTGGAACAGCTGTCCAGCCAACTGAGGAGACCAGAGTGAGGCTCCTGTATACTAAGACATATGACTCTCAAGGACAAAATATAGGTTAGCTGAGATTGCTGTTGGCAGAAAATAGAATTTTATCAAGAGAAATCACATCACATTTTGATGGATTTTTGCAAAAAAAAAAAAGCCTCTTAACTTTTTGTCAAAACTTTGTGACAATAACAGAAGTGTAGTGTCTCAAATATTGTTTTACATAATCTAATATTTCTGCCCAGTGATGTAAAGTTTTTGCCTGTGCCATTGCTGTGTTGTATAGCTGTGCGTTTGTGTGGGTCTGCGTATGCCTAGGCACAGAAAATGCAGCTTTGTCCATGTGGATGGATCAGTGAGTGGTGGTTGATTAATTTAAGTGGGCTCTGTGGTGCATCAGGTTAGTGGTTGTCAGATTATGGCCCTTAATTGATTGATTCATTTTTATTAGTCATGTAATGAAATTACCTATTGACAATTCAGGCAGACTGGATCTGATCAATAAACACTGGTAGTGTATAGGGTTTCAACAACCATGTGTTTTTTTTAGATTGCTTCTTTTTTTTTTTTTTTTTCCAAATCTTAACCTAACCAAGTGGTTTTCAAACCGTGGTGCGGGCCATAGAGCTGCCGCAAGGGGGTGTTGTGGGTGACCAGGGGAAAGTATGGAATGAAACTAAATTGAATAAATATGATTTATGTTGGGAAAATAAACAAGAGCTTGCTGATACTATTGTGCTGACATTTATTAAACTAAAGTTTAACTTGGACCTTCTTTATTACTAGTTGCTCCCTCTATCATAATCAATTATTGATCAAAGTTGTTGGGCTTCTGAAGGGGAACATGCCAGAAAAAGTGTTTAAATGTGAGCATTGTACATTCAATAATGTTTATTTTGTGCAATATACAAAGATTGTAGTTTTAATAATTAGTAGTTCTGCTGAAGAACTGACACCGAAAGCACATCTGATTACATATTGAAAAGAGATTAACATGTCAGCCCACTTATCCAGCTTCAGTCCAGTTATTTAAAAACAAATGGATGAGGATGTTAATGCTACTGGAACCATTTCATTAAAGTATGATTTAAAAAAAAAAAAATTGTTTGGATTTTCATTTAAATTCCAAAGAGTATGTTTTTGAAAAACAGAGGCAGTGCTTTAACTCTGTAATGTCATTTGAGTTGTAAGCGCTCATATTTTATACTTTTGACAAGAGACTCTATTGTGATGCTTTCCATTTTTCTTGTTCGATTTTAGATGATTACAAGACATTTCATTTTACTCAACGTTCAATAGCAACACACAGCGCATCAATCATTTCATAACACAGAGAGCGCTTACAAAACCTGGCACCTCAGATGGGTTTGTCTTTTGAGTACAAGGTGGCTAATGGAGCTCAGATTGACACAAGGTATTATAAAACACTATTATCCTACAACCTGATAGAGAAGCCGCTGGGGCTGGCATTCATTTTCACTACAGTGTTTTACAACATTTAGAATTTTTTTTTCCTGACAGCTTGTTGTCAAGTAAAAAAGAAACATTTAATAATTAATCTTAAAATAAATATCATTATGAAATGTGTTTAAGTTCAGTTTTCTTTTATCTCTCATGCAAAAGAAAATAAATGTCATAGGCCTAAGGGAAGGCATCTGGTTGATTAGATTTGTCATCATATTTTATCACCTCTCTTTAAAAAGGCAGAGAATGTATTTGTTTGGCCATCAACCCCTCCCTCATGCTGTTTTCCTAATTGGGAACAGCATGTAGCAAGTAGCTCAACAACACTTGCGTGTTGTATGCTAAGCAACATCTAAGTTAATAGTAGCAGATACTCCCCTGTCATTCTTTAGTTTATTTCAGTACTTGGCTCCCTTCTTTTGCTGCAGGCGTCTGCTAATAGGGACCTTGCCTGAGGCACTTCACCTCACACCCGGTATATCGCTGTATCGACAGCGGGGCCATGATATGCACAACAAAAATGAATTTTCTCATTCATTTTACTGTGGTCTTACAGGAATATCTGGTCTGTAGGATATTCAATATTACTTGCATCTTGTCATTTTGAAAACAAACAGGTTATTAATGCTGAGAGATGAGATGATTGAGTGTGCTCCCCTCTGCAGGCCATGCAGAGGACATTATCAGCCGCAGCATGCTGGTTCAGTGTCTCTTCCAACAGTCTGACCTAGTTACCAAATCACTCTCACACACGCAAACACAGTTCTCTAGCGGGTATTGCAGGGGATAAGCAAAGTGCCATTCCCTTAGCAGTGTCTCGTGGTTCCAGTGTAAGGCAACATAGCCACAGTTCAAGGAGACTAAAGGAAAGGAGGAAACATTGGCTCTGAGGACCGTGTGTGTGTGTGTGTGTGTGTGTGTGTGTGTGTGTGTGTGTGTGTGTGTGTGTGTGTGTGTGTGTGTGAGAGAGA
>JBBMJY010000002.1:6795536-6829186 GCA_037833715.1 Toxotes lorentzi | reverse complement strand
CTACAGACACTTGTTTACAGGTACATTCACATAGAAACAAATACAGAGTTTGTCCTGGTCGACCTGCATGCTAAGTAACCAGTAAGCAGCACAGCATATTGTCCTGTTGGCATTTTCAGTAAACTAAAAGGCCTGCTAATGCTTTCTGCCCTGTCTACCATTTATTTAATGCTCCAAGGCACAGGAACGCTGCATAAAGAATTCCCTCTGGTACAATGCAGTGCACACAAATGAACACAAATGCCCATGCACAAAAAGATGCACTACAGTCATGCATTTCTTTCCTCCTCTTTTCCTCTGTCTTCTCTTTCATACACAGACATACTGACCTAAACACTATGAAAAATGAGAAAATAATCATTCAGCACACACGCATGCATTTTCAAGCTGTAAGGAGGCATCGTGGTGTGACCTCAAAGAAAGCCTCTGGTATGTCCCATTATCTGTGCATGCCCACACGTGCACAAATACTCCAAAATAAACATATGGAAGAGTGCTCTTTGGGCAACAGTTCACCCTGCCGAAATGGGAAAAAAAAGGCTCAAAGACTTCCTTCATTTATGTCTCCTTTCCCCTCAACCTCTCCATTTGTCATCTATTGAATCCTTCTGTTCATCTCATTTCTATCGATCTGCTATCTAAAGTCCAAGTGTCAGAAGTGAAAGTTACATAAGGGCAATGGGAGTGCAAGCACAAACAGAATTCAGCTGTCTAATTCAAAGTGATAAATATGCTTTCGTGTCAGAAAGAGATACTTTCTGACTCACACACACACACACACACACACACACACACACACACACACACACAAACTCACACCCACACAACAGACTGCTGCAGCTTCCCAAGGTTGTGATGTGTGCAGAGACCTGCCTGGTGGTCCTGTCCAAGGTCCTGACCGACTGATGTAGCACAGGAGCTGTCCACGGTTCTGAAACTGGCTCAGGCTTCTGCATGCTGTGTGGTAGCAAGCAGTAAGCTTGTTATAGGCTAAAAATAAGTTGAACATACTCTGTGTAAAGTGTTTGTGAACCTGTAAAAGCCCAAAATTTTAAAAACAATTACAAACTTCCAATTTCAGTATACCTCACTGTGCACTGTACCTTTTACATTTAGATGCTATATCAGTTTTCTTAAATGCAGTTTTTACCATTGCAAAAAGCAAAGTTATACTATCTATGAAGGGCAAGGAGATACAGCTGGGTCAGGGACAGAATTTCCATAGTACAGCCTGAGTCATGATGCTGGTGGCAGACCCACCATTTAATGTGATTTCTCCGACTTCTCCATACTTAGCAATGTGGGACACAGTTCAAGAGCTCAGACAGAATATCGGGGGAGCTGCGTGTATGTGTGTCTGTGTGTGTGCAGCTGTGTGTATGAGAAAGCGTGTAGGCTGACTGATGAAGTTTGTGTGTGCATGGAGGCAATGTGTTTGTATGTGTGCGTGTTTTTTGCGTGTGCACACGCGTGCACACTAAGTTGGGCGTAACGATGGATTCAAAGGGAGCCTTTGAAGTATTTTGATGTTCCCTGGCTGCTCTCTTGCCAGTTTCCTAAATAGGTCAGAGACTCTGCTCTCTGCCTTCTGCACTGTGCTAGTTGTGCTGCAGCCTGCTGGAAAGAGTCAGAAAGGGCAGGCAAAGGAAAACAATCTACTTAACTTTACATCGCCTCATTTGAACTTATAGTGCGGCTGTCTTGGTCGATTTTAATTGAAAGCGTTAGCTTTTTGTGTGGTTTGCGTTTCCAAGATGTTCGAGAGTTGTGCCTCTGAGTCCCTGGAAGTTGTGGACATTTAGCTACAGATTAAACGAGGAGACACAGAAAGAAAGTTAGAGAGATGGAGAGAGAAGAAGAAAGAGACAGACAGTGAACTCGAGCCACAGATAGAGAAGAATAGAACGAGTTAGACAAAGAGAAAGACAGAGAGATTGAGATAGAATGAGGTAGTGATGAGAGGGATGGCACAGATAGAGCAGGGGAGACATAGAATGAGAGAGAGGTATGTGAGTGCTGGTGTGGTCCTGCTGCCCATCTGTCCATGGTGCTGTGTGAGTTCTGGCTCCATGCTGCTGGTTCAATGTAGGCCAGTCATTTGAATCTTCCAGCCTGCTGATTAATTTGGTATCTGGAGGAAGCCTTTTCTCAGACACATCAACTCAGTCATGCCCATTTCATTGCATGTGTGTGTGTGTCTCTGTGTGTCTACAACCACGTGTACTGGGTTGTAGACACACTGCGTGTGCGGCTCTTAATTTTGTGTTTGGAGGAGGTCTTGTTCCAGCCTCCACAGGTGCCAGGGTCCAGCACAGAGCCAGACTCAGACTTGTGTGCCAGCCATACATAGCAGCTACCTTGTCGGGCAGCAAAAAGATATCAGGGTGGTCTAAACTTAGAATAAGAGAGCTGTCCATTTGTCCTCTTTTTCTCTGTCTCTATTCTCTCCCATGTACCATTTAAGGAGGCATCTATGAGCACATACGCAGACACACATGCAAGCACGCAAGCACCTTCTTCTCACCATTCCCAGGGACCCTGTTAGCACCTCCTCTTCTCCTCCTTGCAATGGGAAGAATAAATCAGAGAGAGTGAAGTGCTTGTTTTAGTTGCCAGTGCTGACATGTCCAAACCTTCTGGGGTGGGGTGGGGGGGTGGCGTGATTTATTGTCGAGTGGCACAAAGCGAACAAATTCTGCCATGGGAACAGGACAGACACCCCCACAGAATGTGATTTGCCTTCTGTTGGGCTGGACCGTGTTAGCAAATAAGGCAGAACCCTCCATGCTCCACATACTCACACACACACATACTCACACCCCTTTTTCTCAGCTGAAATACTACTGGGGACAAGCCAGGGGAGATCAGAGTGGGAGGCTGGTGTATGAAGGAGGGAAGTATTTCTGTGTTACGAAAAGTCAGATCCCTGTTTCCCTCTGCACCGCCCTGCTCATCGGCAGCACACAGCCCTGAAAAAGAGCCCCCGAGTGGAACTTCTCTCTGATCCCCCCCCTTTCCTTCATTGGTCCCGCAATCTGGACTCAACCAGAAACCCTTGGCCTCCCTCTGGGCTTCTATGATCCCCTCCATGTCCCCGCCGTGGATAAAAGTCGTCTTACATCCTCACAGATGTTAGGCCAATTTTCCAACACTCGAGGCCCCACACAGATACGCAGGTTTGTGTCACAGTCAAAGGCACCATCATCCACACACACATAACACATGCCTATCAGCGTACACATAACTAATGTGTGTCACTGCTGCATATCAAAGTCTGTATGCATCCCCGCAGACTCCTAACATGACAAAAGACGCAGACTCTTTCACAGACAGATTTCTTTTTTTTTCTTCAGCATGCAATGCTCTCTAATATTTTTTTGTTATGTGGTAAGTTTCTGCAAAATAACCATGAGATTAAATGGAACTAACTCAAAACTAGACAGATGCCCTATCATATTTGAAGTATCGCCACCTGCTGTGTTTTGAAAAATGAGCGACTATATTTGAAGCATGAGCGTCGGGTCTGCTTCTCTCCACTGTTCATCTTAGTTGACTTCCCATGGGGGATTGCAATGCCTGTGTCAGTGGACACACTAATAGAGATGTGTGAGGTTAAGATTATTGTATACATCAATGCCAGGGATCTGTGCTCCACTATTATAGGCCTGTCACCTTCCCCCGGGGATTATACAGGTTTTAAATGGAAGAACAGCTTCTTACAATACAATACTGAGGGGTTTTAATCTAGACAAACAACACCCTTCATACGAGGTATTATGGCAGACTGTCATCCGCGGATCTCTCTACTCGTAGAACAGGCTGTATGGGCGCTCACTGGAGGCCTGCCACAGACCATTTGAAGAGGATTAGTCAGAGTGAATCTACCTGGAAAATGTTAATGTGCCAAACCAGATGAAACTCTCTGCGCCTGAAATAAGAATTATGTATCGGCAGGGTTGAGAAGGTAACTTTCAAGATTTCATCTGTATCAGAACAGAGATTTCCTGGCTCAAGATTGCAGGGGTAATATCACTTTTTTTTGTGACCAACCTGTGCTACATCCCTGCCTGTCAGTCAGTCAGTCAGTCAGTCCCCCACTTTGATCCAGACTGAAATATCTCAACAGCTATCACATGGATTGCCACACAATTCTGTGCAGACAAAAGATGAAAACCAATGATTTTGGTGATCCTCTGACTTTTCCTCCTGCACCACCAGTAGGTCAAAGTTTTACCTGGTGAAATATCTCAATATCTAATGAATGAATTGGCACAAAATTTGGTACCGAAGTTCATAGTGCTCAAAAGATACACCCTCATAACTTTTTTAGAGACATTTTTGTCCTTTTACATTTTGACGTTTTGGTTTCTCTAACATCATCACAGTTTTCAGCCTCATCTGTGGCAATGTTGCTTACAATAGTAATAATAATATATAGATATTTATCAATAATCAAATAATCAAACAGAGAAAGGATCTAGGGGAACTGGAAACTCAGCAATAAAAATAGCTGTAAATGTAGCTGTCATATTGGTTTAGAGACGCATTCATTTAGAGTGAACAACTGATCCATTCAGCCAAAAGAAAATTGTATTTGAAACTCAGGGCATTTCACAGTTAGTAAGAATCAGACATTAACCTCAGCGCTACAACAAAAAGGTTCCTTGGATTTAAAGTTTTTCAGTCTTAGCCTAAAGCTGTTTTAGACAGCTTCAGTGGCTGTACAGAGCTGAAGAACAGTTTCCCTTCACCCTGAGGAAAGGTGATTGTATTTGTTTGCCTCTGTGTCTATCTGTGTGTGTGTGCGGGTGTGTGCCTGTGCAAGTTTGCGTGGCAGATGCATGCTTTTATTGTCAGTTTCTGAAATAGCTTTCTGACCTTTCCATGAAATTTTTCTCCTCTTTTGTGCTGTCAGCCATATCCTCCTCTCCTAAATCGATGGCTGTTATTTGTGCTCTCTTCCTAACAGCAGCACATGGCTGACGTTATGCATTAATAATGTTTAATAATGATTACAATCTCAATCTAACCACGCTACCCTCTACCTTCTTCCCCTCCCTCATCTCTGTCTTTAAGTTTCTCTCTCTCTCTCTCTGTGAATTTATTCATGGGGAGAAATAGCAAATTAACCAAATTCCAAATGGCCATGGCAGAGGCCTCAGAGCAGGGTAACAAGTTGAGGGAGAAAACACACCAAACACGGCAGTCTTCATTTACATTTTCATTTAATTTTCCTTTGGCCTGTAGCGCTGTGTACAGAATCAATCTTTCTAACTCCATTTCCAATATATTACTGAGAGACAGCAGGAAGAAAGGGGAAGTATTGATTGGCTGAGTGTTCATTGTGTCTTTTCACAGATTGCACACTTCATAAGAACAGCAATGAAATTGCTCTTCGTTTCCTTTTTCTGTGTCTTTATTTTATGTGAAAGAGTAATGATGGTTGTTTGATGTGACTGAGGTGTGACAGTCAATACACATCTCTCCCTCTGCACAGCACAACCTTGTAACCACTGTAACCCAGTACCCACTGATTCTTAAAAAAAAGATTTTATTGTCATCGTGTAATACAGCACTTTACTCCAAGAAAATTATTGCTACTATTATAATTATCTCTACACCAATAACACAAGGTAGTCAAATGTTTTTACAGAGGTGACTACCACTAAGTAGTTTGAAATCTTGACCTGTACACTGTAAATTATGGTGCTTCTTCTTTTGATGTTTCTACTTGGATTAACTTAATAAGAGGTGAATTACAATAACAAAACAAGTGTAATGAACATTAAATAATCCAAACCATAAATGTGCCAAAATTGCACGTGGATAATGCATGGATAAGTAACATTGTAGTGAGTGTTGTGTGCTGTGCAGAATAAACAGAGGATGTAGGCTCAGAAGACTTTTGAGGAGGCAGTCGAACTATTTTTTTCCAGCCTGGAAAGAGAACCTCATCTGACTCCAGCACTAGATGTTACAGGTTTCCTTCACCCAACATTTCCTTCTAGCAACCTGCAAGGCAAACACAGCAAAGCACAGGCAGATATAGTCGGTGGGGTCATCACAGAACTCCATAAAGAAAGAAATTGTAATAGTACTGAAGTAAATAACTTAAGTGACTTACCCTACTTGTGTTTGCGTAACTAATAATTTTATAAAGTTTTGAATCAAAGTCTGATATTAAAATAACATTTTCAACATTTTCAGCCACATTTTTAGCCATTGTGCGGCAGCAGTGTAATTCACTGCTGCCACTGATGTTAGTTGCCTGTGTTTTGAGGTTGAAAAGCTGTTAACTGAAATCCTGACACTCATTCACACCTTCAGCTGGAAGAGGCAGGCAAATCTGCCTCAGGACAAGTTCTCCATATACGTGGAGTATCTAATCAGATGCCAGTGATTTTCAGTGAGGAGCAGAGACTTCTAATGGAGGTGTATATTAGGCAGCCAGCTGTCTGTTAGTGCAGCTCTTTGATTGATGGGAGGAGACATGCGCCATTTACTGGCCAAGCTGGAACTAGAAGGAATCTCCATCTTCTCTTTCAAAGCAGTCACAAGACGTCTCACAGAGAAAATTGGCCTATTTCCACTGGGGGGGTGGGAAGAGGGGTGGGGTGGCAGGAGGAAAGGGGGGGTCCACTAAATTCAGCACCAGTCACACAGACTTAACAACAAGTACAGAGTGTGCTTGTTGACACATGCATACAACTGTACCTGTATGCACACATGTGGACAGACGCACACAGGGTCACACTGTGCTGAGGTACACAGTGGGTATTTCCTTGCACTCACAATGTGGTTTGCTTTACTAGAGTGTAGGTTACTAGTTGTAGCATACACACGCCGCCGAGAGCACATTCACACATACACAAATACAGTGGTGGAAAAAAGTTTTTGGACACCCTTAAAATTTTACACCATCTCAAATATTATCATGAAATATTTGCAGAAAAATCTTTTTTGTATTTCTAAGTTGTGGCTGCATCAGACAGACACAAACAAAACAAATGATTTCTTTTGTTTATTGTTATCAAGAAAAAAATAGTCAGTTCTCAACATTGTCTGTATCAAAGTGCACAAATAGCAAAGAATGTGTTCAAAACTGAACAAAAAATAATATTTAGTACTCCTGCCATTAGCTGCGCAGTAGCGCTTTAATCCTGGCTGGCATGTTCTCCACGAGCCTTTCACATTGTTGAGGGGTAATTCTTCTTGAATTACTGTTTTTAATTCTTCCAAATTCTTTGGTTTCCGCATTGAAACACACCTTTTGATAATTCAAAAAAGATTTTCAATGGGGCTCGTGTCGGGGGATTGAGCAGCCAAGTTCTACTTGACCTGGATGCGTGGCAAGGGGCATTGTCTTGCTGAAACATCCAGTTTCTCATACATCCCCCAAGCCGTGATGTAGGAGTCGGCCACGCACAGTGCGGGTGGATCACTGGACACCAGTTTGGTTTGACCACAGTTGCTGAAGCTCACGTGATGTCATTCGGCAGTTTTCCCTGCACATGCGGATCAGGATGTGGTCATTTCTCGCTGAAGACACTCTTGGACGCCCAGATCTTGGTTTGTCTTCCAAGCTGTTTGTTTGTTTATGTTTCTGCAGTGTGTATCCAACTGCTGAAGGACTGCATCTGCACTTTCTGGCTCTCTGGCGGCAGCTGTACCCTTCCTGGCTGAGAATCTTTATCTTTAGACGTGTTCCTTGTTTTAGCCATTTTTGACCCAAAGAAAAATTGTCTTCAATAAAAAGGATGATCTTCATTAGTGGGTCAGTGGTACCACAATACATATCTTAAGTATTTTTATGGAGCTAATCAATTTTTCAGTTTTCAGTTCAATTAATCAGTTTTTAATGGCTGATTTTAGGATTGGTTTAGTATTGTGGCTGTGACTGTACAAAAACAAACTGCACTTGGAATCTTAAGAGTGATTGTTAATGCAATATATCACAAATGCATGGGGTGTCCGAAAACTTTTTTCCACCACTATACAAGCACAGACACCTTTTTGTAATTCCATCTGTCTCAGTTTACAGCTTTACAAATGAGTGTGTGGGAAATGCTTGTCAGTCAGAAGTTACTAAAAAAAAAAAAAAAAACTACAAAAACACAAACACCCACTCAAGCATTCAGGTTTTTACATTTGAATTTTTAGGTTTTCTTTGTTCATAAAAGTCTGTTTTAAACTCAGGATGTTTCAAAGTAACACGACTGATCTCGGATCCATATCAATAAATGCTTAATATTAAATAAAAGAGTGAATAATTCCAAATTGAATGGCAACAGACAATAGGCCTTTTTTCACAAAGACATTTTGATATGATGGCTGAATTGCTATTGAATATGAATTACTGCCGGGCCTTACAGGGAAACCTGAAAGGAACTGAGCCATAGTTAATATTATTAGTAACACCTGAGCTTTTAATACTATGACAAGCCAAAGTGTCTGCTAAGAAAACGGCCTGTTGAATGACACACTGTTTATGTAGTGGCCAGTCTCTGCAGATTACGAGCTAAATGAACAAACTAAACATTACTTTCTTTTAGATTCAAATGGGCTCAGACTTAAGCTTGCATTGCCACAACCACTCACAACTACCATAACTTGACAGTGCGGAAGCTAATTAAATCAGCATGTTGTTCTCTAATATGTCTGCTGTCCTGCGTTTGAACAAAGTAAGTTTGTCTCTGTGAGTGACATACAGCATGCTGTCATCCACCCATTCATCACGCTCTTGTGAAAACAATGGGCTGTTTGGAGCCAGCCCTGCCATCCTTGCCAGTCCAGAGGGACATGGGAGCCAAAGACAGATGTCGTCTCATCTCTGCTAATTTGATTTCTGGTGTGTGCCTGTTGCAGCTACATGGACTGCACATTAATTGAGATCATGCAAATAAGACAGGGCTTAATTTGCTTAATTATAGATTTTTGTTCCTTACAGTATTTTTTTTTTTTTATTAATCTCTCTCCCCACGTCTTGGTTCAGTCAGATGGATGTGTAATCTTTGCTTCCCATTAATCACCATCCTCCTTGAGTATGTTTTCAGTCATTTGAATTTTTGCTTTAGTTACTGCTTTGGAACAGACTGAAAACGGGAGTTTGGCATGTTTCCTATTTCGAACAGTTGTAGCTTCTTAGCTGTTTTAAGGAACAGAGATAAAGTAAACGGTGTGGATGTTAACACAAAGAGCTACAGTAATTTACCTTTGACAGACACACTTTACTATCTCCGGTCCTCTTGGCAGGACATTTAATGTGGCAGAACAGTGTAACTTAAGTGCACAGCACAACTGTATATAAATGACACATGAGTCTTCTTGGATTCTCTTGACCATAATGTATTTACAGTATTATTGGATTGTTAATTGCTTGAAAGTGACCTGATTCCTGACCCTGCAAAATTTGAGACATGCTGCCTCCTTAACCTCCAGTTAGCTATGTGTTTTTACAAGTTCACTGACAATCAATAAGTTCATCTATTTTTATGCTGTTTGCATCAGTAATATTCCCTTATCATAAATAAAATGAAGATTTGGGAAGCCTGTTGATATAACCAGTTCTTCATTATCCAGAAAAATGATTAGGCTATCCAGCCCATTTTACCCTGTTTTGTAGAACGCGTCTGCAGAGCACCCTGGCCCATAACCACGATATCTGCACAATACACTGCACAATAAGCCTGCATGCTGCAACTGTAAATTCTAATTACTAGCTTAAAAAAAAAAAAAATCATTTTCAGAAATCTGAGCTCACAACCTGGCAGCTCAAAAGGTCACATAACCAGTCTGTGCATTCAGTCGACAGACTGGTCCAGTATGAGTTAGCTTGGTTTAGGGGCTGGAGATGGTGGGGAAGCAGTTAGCTTCTGCTTAAGCACAGACCTGACTCCTGTTCAGTCCAAAGTTGTCTTAGTTGCCTAGATTCAGGAATTAGATGATTTTATTCAGAGTTGTCGGGTGTTTGAGTGCTTGACTCTAACTGGATTTCTGGAGTGCTGCATACATGGGCTAACGTTAAGCTAGCTGTTGATGGTCAGTAAATGTTTCTGACACAGGCTGACTGCTTTTTAAATGATAATGTTTTGTATTTCTTTATGTGTTAAACACAGGACGTGTATCACGTTGGTGTGGAGGCTTTGGAGTTGTTTTAGGGGCACTTTTGATGGAGGTGTGATGAGTAACAAAAGTAAAATAACGTGTATTGAGTAATTAGTAAAATAATTGCATTACTTTTTCGATGGGTAATATGTGAAGAGTAACTGAAAAAGTCAAGCAACTTGCCCACCACCTTTAATGTCAGATTACCAGCACACAACTACACCTGGGTCTAATTGCCATTGGTTCACTTCTGTTGTGGTGATCTTTAACCCTGCATTAATCAATTTTGCAACATTTATTTCTATTTCTTTGAGCCTAAATTCTGTGCATTAAGACAATCTAGGCATCGTATTCCACCGGGTTTATTGCTGTTGTGTTTTACCCCATTCGTTACAATATGTGCTGAAAAAATGATAATACTGCTGACAAAAGTGTGAAAATAAATTATACAGTTCTCCAAGAAATACATATCATACCTGAATACATTATCACAAAGCAATCTGGCTGTGAGTCAGTGTGTATTTTTATGCTGATGTACAGATTTAGGAGCTGCACAGTATCTGTGTCGAGGAGGCACCTGTGGATGACTGCTATCTATTCCAGCTATAATAACATGAAATAGCAGAGGCTGAACTCTGATCCAGGGGAAAGTTGAGGAATATCAAAAGCAATATCTCACAGATGGCCATAGCTTCCATTCAGAAACAACTTGTTTATGGCTCTCCTTCACCTGCGCTGTCACTTAAGCGCACCTCGACAAGACCTCACCATCTCGGGCAACCCTCAACCCTCTGAAGGGGCTAAAATGAAGTCCCTTTATATGATGCATTGCATCTGCTATTTTATTGGAAAATTACCTCAAGATTAGCTATCTGCAACTGGTGGTACAAAGTAATATCAGTCACATCCACAATATTATAATACGTTAATGATTTTTGCTCAAAAGCAGGTTAAGTATTGTTATTTGGCAGCTATTATACAGCCTGTCATCCGGCCAAGTATGTAGAATAAACACATCATTTCCCTCCTATACAGCCAGTGTGTGGTGGCTGCCCCCTCCCTCTGCCTCTTCCACTTCTTTCCCCTTGAGTGCATCTGATAAAATTAATTGAAAAGAAAAGCAAGTAGCATCCTAAGGCAGTGTTATTGTTATTATTATAATTAGCAAACGTGGCGTGGCCCACTGTCTCTGTGGCCTGTTAGCTCACGGGCTAAAGCCTCTAATGAGGTGGCAGTCATGTGGTGTCAGCTCCACTGTGAAAGAGCAATGTAGACGAAGCGGAATGGGCTCATCATATTTGTGAGGGTCCCTGTGCGTGTGTGTGTCTGTGCTCACATGCATGCATTTGTGTGTGTCTACGCAAATTGGCATATCATGGGCAGAACTCAAAATGGGCTCTTGACAGCACTCAGATGTGCTCAAGAATAACCAAGTGGGACACTGAGGACCAAGAGGAAATTCGTAATTTAATGCACCAACTGCATTTTGAGCACTGTGGCCATGTTTATCCACACACTGCTAAAAACATTGGCATACATTACTCCACAGTGACATCTATGAAGTAAAAACACTAACACTGGAGTTCTTCCTACAGAAAGCCAACAATTACTGTGTGTACCCAAGTGGAAAAAAGTGAACTGTGTAGTCAGTGGAAGCAAAGATAATTGTCTAGATAATAGCATCATTATGTCATCCAAGCATAAAACATCCACACATGAGGAAGTTTTGAACATACAGAAAGTTGCTGAGGATTTTTATCATATAGCTTATTTTGTACTTACGTTTCTGGACTTGGAACAGAAAATATGTTACCACTTCCTTGATACAATCTAGGTAAAGCAGCATTCTAGTTAGTGCTCCAATCCCTCTGCACATTCTTTTCAAAGTGTACATCACACATATTTTCTCACAGCTCATTAAAACAAACGTTCTTGTTGTTTGTTTGCCTCTTTGTTCTTGGGTTGCATCATGGAAATAGGAACTTGACTGAAAACAGAAAAGTCTTTTATTTTGTGGGGCAACATTTACTGCAATTTCTGAGTCTTTCAAAGTTTCTGTAGTAGCTGTACCATGGATTTGGAGCCTGGGCCTTGTTATCACACTGCGATGCATTTGCAGTACCAACTGCTCTGCACAGTACAATACAGAGAAATAATGGTTGTAGAATTAGTACCATTATATCTCACTAATTAGGTGTTAAATGTGCAGTGTGTGAATGTAAACACAAACATGTTCCCATGGCCAAAAATCAAAACAGAGGACTGGAACGTGCTGTAACTTCCATATGGATTGACAGGTCTTTCTAGCACTTGAACCACCACTAAACATCTGAGCAATGGATGCTTTCTGATGCCGCTGGTGAAAGTGGGACAATAGGCCAATAGGTTTGCAGTTACATTAACTTGAGAAACACAAAAAAATATATAGTATGTTTACTGTATAGCTGTGTAACCTCTATAAATTTTACATACTGTTTTCACAGAAATTTCATATAAAAACCAGATGCCAAACGGTCGGATTCTGGTCTTAACTCAATTTTAACTAAATTAAAATTATTTTACTGAGTTTAGATTTTGTAAGGTAGTACCTCATATATATCTGATGAAAAAAATACAGATTAAGCCTTTAAACATCAGGATATTAGTCATATTTTTGTTCACTGATGTTGGGGTGAAATATGAAGCTCTGACTTCTGACTGTATGAAAAATTAGAGCCTTAATTTAACAAATTTAGAAAAAGTACACTAAAGTAAATTAACACGTTCCCGTTCCCCAAGAACAGAATCTCTCACAAACTGCTCTGGAGAAAGTGGTTCTTAAAGTGATGTATTATGCTGAGTCATATCTAATAACTAGCTGTAAAATTCAGGAAAAAAGAGAAGGTTTGATTTCCGTGTTTAACCACTCTGGTCTTCCCACCTGAGATTACAAGCTGAGGTGAGGCAGGAGGCAAGCCGCTTGAGCTCGTGTTGAGACTGAGCGCTAAGATTCATGGGAACACATAGCTGTCAGAGGCCTTGATTGGTGGAGGGCTTTATCAGTCACACGTGTGGAGGGTTTCGTATGAAGGCTGCTGCCATACCGAAGTGTTTAGTTCCTCTGAGCCATCAGCTGGGAAATTGCTGAGTAAAAATAAGTGTGTGTGTATGTTTGTGTTCACACACGTACACACAGTGTAGTGGGGGGGAGACTCAATTAAAAACCAGCTGTGCCTTATTCCTCTGTAAGCCCTCCAGCATTCCTCAACCCCCTCCTCTCATGTCTTACCCCATCCCCTCCCTCCCTACTACCCCCTGCCACAAGCCCCCTGCTGCTCTGTAAGCTGCCTGTAAGCTTCTAGACTAGGCCAATGGATCTAATGTTTCCCCCCGAAAACACACTGCACACATGTGAATGCACACACACACACACACACACACACGCACACACACACACACACACACACACACACACACACACACACACACACATAGCCTACCTCACAAATATATTTGGGCAAACTTGTGTGCCAAACCGAGCCACCGCGCTCTCCAGCTCCCTGATGTACCTGTTACTGTCTCACATCAGCCAGCTCCCACCACAGCGGGGGGAAGAGATGAGAGAGACGAGGAATTGGGAGAAGCAGAAACACAAAGTCAAAGCTTTAGTTACTAAAGAGACAAACAAACAGACAGACAGAAATACAGATGCCTGAAAGCACATTAATATGGCCTCAAATGACCATTCTTTTTGACCAGCAAAGGTTAGTGGGAACACAAAGGATACTGTCTCCATAATAACCTTGTTTTGATTGACTGAAAGCCCAATATATGTTTTCTTTTTTTTTTTAATTCTTTTCATACTATTTTGAATAGCTATAATCTATGTATTATATTGCAGATATAGCAAAAATGGTACAGTTATTATAGCTTAATAACAGTATATCCAGAGGGCAGTGATAGTGCTTAGCCAGCTAATTAGTGGTAATTCTATAAGTTCAGGTCCCTTTAATTAACTCATTTGCATTTTCAGAATTAATCAAATTGATTATATAATTAACAGTACAATGCATCTTCTTCTCAGTGTTAGCAAGACACACACATACGTCCACAACACATACAGATACGCGCTGCAGGGAGGGTCAACCCTTGAGGAAATGATTGGTAGTGATAGATGTATGGGAGAGAACTCATTTCACAAGGTTAAACAGAACCCCTGACACAGTGCATTCTGTAATGGTGGAGATAGTGCTCGGAACACAATTCACTAGCAGAGTGCTGTGAGGCTCAAGGACCCCTGAGCATTGGCTATAAGCATTTGGCTTTGATATGTTATAATGACTTGTGCTAATATTGGCTCGTGATAGAGAAAGGTCAGCTAACTCATCTACACGTATAGCATGGCTTGAGCCAGTCTTGAGCAACACACTCACTCAGGGGTCAAATTTTATGATGATACATCACTTTTTAAGATGGCAGTTTCTAATTATATGGCACTGGGCGGAGGGATGGAGGTGAAAACACTAGGTAAATGAAATGAGATGAAAACTTTTCTCCTAACTAATTAGCAGAAGATAATTTTTTTTCTTTGTTTGATTTATAGAAGAAAACCAATTTGTTTAACACTGGCAGAAAAGTAGAAGAGAACCGATGAATTGCCAGTGGTATTCTACATACCACTAGAGGCCCTTGGTTTGTGGTGAAAGAGAGGGTGGAGGATTGCCACGACTGATCCTGCATTATGGCAGGAGGAGGCCCATGGGCAGCCTGTAGGCAGAAGCTGGCGGCTGACTACTCAGAGGTCGATTTTTAAACCAATGAGCAAAATGCTAGTCAGCCACCCGTGGCTGCAGCTTCTGGGCGATCTAATCTGGGTTTGTTCACTGGCTGGTCTCCACATCTATGCTTGCTGGCTTGCCTGTTATAGGACATATTAGGGCTAATCTCTAGGTGTGTCCATATGCAAGGACTTAAGTGCAGACGGATGGAAAGGACAGATTTAATACTGCTGACATCATTACTCTTAAATCCCCACTAACACCCAGGGAAATGAGGAGGGTATGTGGGGGGGTTTCAAGTGTCTCTGTTATATTTTTATCATATTAATCTCGGTTTGTGGAATAACACTTCATACAAATAGCAAAACTAACTACTGCAAGCAACCAGATGTTTTGTCAACAAGCTTATGTTGCAGTATCTTAAAGGAGCAATACTCAGCTCATTATCTCGAAGAAAACAAAACTCCACAATGGACAGTTTGGGGAAACTGTAAAGCTCTGGACAAGCTGCACCTGCATGATTAAGAATGGATACCGTGGGCCCAAGTCAGAGCTGTTTTTTAGGTTATCACTTGGGGACTTTAAAATGGTTCAGTACGCCATCCTACCCTCATCTGCATTTTTCATCTCGTACTGCACCTGTGTAACCCACTAGAGATCCAATGATTCCCTCCTCTTTCCTTTCACCCTTCACTCTGGATTTAACCACGCCATCTGTGAATTCATATCAAGTCAAGGTTTCCAGGTTTTACTTATCCTATAAGCTGACGCCCCTATTTGTCTCAATCAATATATCAGTGATGAGCAGGGTAATACATTGCTTCTCCGAAAGAGGAAATAAACGAGTATAAATAAATAAATAAATAAAGCCAAAAGTGGGAGGTTTATGTCCCCTGCCAATCCCCAGTTATGCATAAAACTGCCTCTGAAATGAAATCTTTATCAAAAGAGCCACAAGGTTCTCTTTACAAGGTGTTTTCAAATAAGCGGGCGTTATTATCATACCTCCATTGGGAAATATGCATTTACAGCTTGGAGAGTGAGAAGCAATAGGGTAACTGTTAACAATGTTTTCCCTAGTTATGGTCCATAATTGCGTGCTTCTGTTATTGCACCTTTCTATTGCTGCTAATACAGAGAAAGCCCATTAGGCAGTGTGCTAATGTGAACAGTAGCCTGCAGTGCAGTGGGTGCACTGTTTAAAAAGAGATGCATGAGGACCACAGTAATGAGCACTAGGCCGCGGAAGGAGGTATAACACCCAGAGCGGACATGTTCAAGCTCTGAAAAATACCCAGAGAGTCAACTTTGCTTGTTAGGCTGTAAATATATATATATATATATATGGCGGTGTGGCTGTGACTGTTTGGCACAATGGAACTGACATTTCATTCCCTTAAAGTAATCCTATGATAATATTCAGTGTGGCATCACATCTCGGAAGAACAATCAACAATAAGATGATAATAATAAAATATAATGACCATATTATAATTGTTCCACACAGTATATATAACATATTACACTATATATCACATTCTGAATTCCAATTGCTTAATTGCCATCACTGCTGATCCCTGCATGCCATCTTGTAGGGATGCAGCTGCAGCCAACAGCCCACAGTGGATTACTCTCTACACGCGCTGATAATGACCATTGACTTGGCTTGGCCGTGAACGCGCGCTCCGCGAGCCTCGGTCATTCCTCTATACTGTGTGTGGATCGTTTCTCTCTGGGTGCCGCCGCGCGCAGCCTTTACCGATCGGCCGTCGCTCGCGTTCAGAGCATGCCCGCCTGCCCGCCGCTTCTCCGGTCTGAGACGAGAATCGAGAGAAGACGTGTCGTTCGCGCACAGCTGCGTTTCGCCCGCTTTTGCTCCATCTCTGCCGTCCAGCACTGTTCCCCCATAACGACCATCAGCGCCGGAATGGATTGCTCCGTTTGATTCCCCTATTTGGTGAGATGTTGTACCGGAGGCTCACAGCCTACCCTCTCCATCAGCTCACCCCCCGTGCTCTCATCGCACTCTGTATGCAATAGCGGCTTGTCAGGAAAAGACAGGGCAAAGAAAAGTATGCAATAAAGAAGTGTCAAGTAGCTTCGGGCTCCTCGATTTGGAGGGAAGGAAAAAGTTCAAGTTGAAGAAGGAGGATTATGCAGTGAGTGCCGCACATAACTGGAAACAGGTACGTGATATTTCAAATACATATCCCTATGGAAAGGATATTTACGCGCTCCTGTTGTTTACACACCAGCTTCTGTGGCCACAAACGGCACATGTGTGAACGCAGTCAGCTCTTACGGGGAGGGCAGCGCACGGCGATGACATTGAGGTGCCTTTTGTTGGAATAACATTTGTGGTCCTCATGTGAGCCTTCACTTTGACTGGCACTGGTCACACTGGGCTCCTTTCGTGTGTCTGCAGTGCCGTTTATGTTATCATTTGCCCAGCTGTGTGGTTAATAGTTCCTCGGCAGGGATGACCTTATGTGAATCGCAATGGAGTTTGTGGTTTCAGATGTTTGCACACAGCGCATCTGCACGGCTCGCCAACACCAAACATCCGTACGATATCTAAAAAAAAAAAAAAAAAAAAAAAAAAGGTGTCCTGGCTGTTCAAAGCCTCTGTCTTTCTTAAAAGGGTGAAGGTGGGATGTTAGACCTGTCGTGATGAGGGGCAGGAGCTCAGCTAACCTTTTTTTTTTGGTTCCTGTCCGACGCGTTTTATGGCTACCGCAGCGCAGTGTCCACATCTCATCTCTGCGTCCGTACATGCGTATGAAAGTGAGTCTGTCCTTCGGAGAAAAAAAAATGCTTTCGCCTCATCGTGACAGAAATGGAGTTTACCGGTGCGCTTTAATTGGCTGCTGGACCTGTCATTACCGCCGCGGTGTGTCCGCCAGGCCGCAGCTGCTGCCACGCAGTCTTACCTCTTCACATTTCATGAGTTAATCTGTTCAAAAGCACCAATTGCAACACTGTACTTCATTTTTTTTTCTTACAGCCTTTGTTCATTAATATTTCACCCCCTCGCTTATATGCTGCCATATATTGGATTAGGAATAATGGATAGCATTATGCTTTGTGGAGGGCTGCATCAAAGGTCCAGGCAGTGTAGGTCCATGTGAGTTGTGCTGAATTTTAATATCTTTTCTCTGCTTCCATGCTCTGTTTTCTGGTGACACAGAGAGGCTGAAAGCCACAGCCCAGCTGGCTCCCCTCAAGCTGCAGTGTGGACCATAACACTGCAGGATGTAGCTCACCCAGGAATGAATATTCATTGGGCATGGGTGAGACTTTTGGTTAAGGATTTAATGCCATATGCGCACGCAAAGTTTTAAGGTTGCATTAGAAAAACTTTTGGAGTCAGTTGTGTATCAAGTAGGGTGTCAAGGGATAAGGCCCACACACCAGCTGTAGATCCCGTAGCCTGGCAGTCGTCAGCACCTTATGACATGAAAACGCACACAAACACACAGATGCCACACAGATCTTGATGATGAGGTGCCCTGCTGAGATTCACACTTCAGTCTAACTGGTACAGTTTCTCTCTGTGGCCCTTCTTTCTATCTCCTCCTCCACCTTTAGCTCTCGACGAGCCTGCCTGCATCTGTGTGATCTTTCACGGTCTTTGATCTTTGTCCCGCTTTCCATCTCTCCATCTTGAGCTTTTGACGGGGGCATATAAATCAAAAAGAAAGCAGAAGCCCTCAGATTGGCGAGCGATCATTACTGACACACATTTAAACACATGCATATGGAGACAAGCGCACACTGTGTACTTTAGCTGTGTCTGTTTTATCCACATGGACAAGTACACGCACTCAGCCGCTTTCCACTGTCAGTCTTTAACCTGCCAGGCGTGATCATTATGACCAGTGTGTTGTGGTTGTGTGTGTATGTTTGTGTGAGCCGCAGTCTTAAGCGCTAATAGGAGCTCACACTGGACAGCAGCAGGCTGTGTCAACCGCAATCTCCAGACAAACCCTCAGGGTGTCCCATTTGGCATGGGTACACACGCTTACACACACACACAAACACATGCACAAACAGGCCTGAGAGGTTTAGACTCGATTCAAGGGTCTGAGCACTATGGGTTCTCTGAGTCCATGTCCTTGTTGGACCTTCACAACTATTCAACAAGATTAACTCCATGCTGTTACCAGGGAGATATACTGTAGATTGACTTTTACACAGGCAAACTTCTATATGCATGCAGATCATGCGTTAATTCACATGTGAATGTGATTAGAGAGTGAGTCGCTCTCTGTTAATCCATCTCCTTTCCCCCTACTCTCTTCCTCTATGTGGGTTACGTATTTATACATACATTTTACTGCAGCACCTGTGAGGCCTGGAAAGAGGAGCATCAATCTTCATTAGACTGAAATGAGGCTGGCCCTGTTGAATAAATGACTATCATTGAGTGTGTCTGTGTGTGTTTTGCTGTGTGCATGTGTGCGCGTGTGCTTGTGTTGAGCCCTGCAGCCCGCTCTGACCCGGCTGACAGATGACTGCAGTGATTTCCAGGGTTCAGCAGATTAGGGGATTAAAGACTGAAGGCTTCACACAATAACCCTAATGCATGCGCACGGCGGCAAACGTGCGCACAGACGCGCATCAAACAGACACACTGGGCTCTGTGGCTGATCAGAAATCAGTGGTGTCCAGTGTGACCCCTCTGCTCTGTGTTGTCATGCGTTGTGCAGATAGGACTGTTCACATTCACATAGGCAAACAGATGGAAAACAACATTAGAAAACCTCAAGGGCCCAATTTCACTAATGCCATTTTCACACTACAGGCGTGACCCGTATTGGTACTGAGAGCTCGGTTAATACATTTTGTCCTTCCCAACCAATTCAGGACCCATTCAGTGTTAGATAATGAACCAACATAGTGGGCTGAATGTTTGCGACTAGGCCAGTGCAAATTTGTTGCCGATTTAGAGCCAAACATCCCTTTCAAACACAAAATAGGCACCATTGTGTTCATTGTTTCAAATTCAGTCAATGATAACTACATTGCAGCATGTTAACTGATGTCAAAACAAAACGCTGCTTATGTGTCTCTCAGGTGTAATTACCTGAGAGGCAGTAAAGTGCCCCCCTGTTTGTAGGCTTTGTTCGATTTCATGAGTTGACTGGTTTGGAAGCAGCTATTTGCTGCATGATGTTCACATTTTTCCTTTACCTGGACATTTTAACAAGGTGTGAAACGTCGCCACTGACAGTGCAACCATAGCAACATTAGCAAGTTTTAAAATACCTTAAATTCATCAGATCTAGTCTTGGGGGGCCAAGTTTCGATTTTTCTTTTTTTTTCCATGAAGATGCTAGAGAGGATAAAGAAAGCAATTATCCCCAACAGATCTACACATCTGCAGCTTAAAGCCTCCATTGTTTTTTGTTTTCACAACCATGTCTCACATGGTTCAGAGCTAAGTAGAGGTGAGGGCATGATTGTTATTTAATCGGGTAAAATCATTTTTGAAATACAGCAAACACTGCTGTACAGTACATTAGACCTTAGCACCTTATCATTTGGGACAGAACAGGATAGGTGGTATTGGAAGCAGGAACAACCTCTTGTCACTACTGATTAACTAAGAACACTGACCTTTAGAGAGAGGAGAGGTGGGTGAAAATGATGGGCTTTATGACAGAATATGGAGAGGGGGTGATATTGTTTTTACTGCTGCTGTAATTGTCAGGACGTGCAGGTGAATACTACGCTTGGTGGTGTAACTCTATTAGAGCATGTTCTGTCCATCCTACTCCCCTCTCAGCTATTTCACAAACTCATGGCCTTTTTTTTTGAGCCAGAAATACAATTAACGCAGTGTCATAAATCCAAATCCAGATAGAAAAACTGCTCTAGGAATGGTTTCATTCCCATTATACTGCCCAGGGTTGGCCTCCTGCGGGGTAGCTTTTGGGTAGCATGAGATTTAAAAGTGTCAGAAAGGCTTTGATGAGAGAGCCCCCAACTCGGTTTTCACCCTCATTTCTACTGCATCTATCCAGTTGTGCACCACTTCCACATTTCCCTGCTCGGGCTGTCTAGTCCTCAATTTGATCTATTCATGCTCCATTGTCATCTCTGTTTCACACTTCAGCATTTCAACTTTCAACATTAAGCCAAGGCATACGTAGGACTAGCATGCTGTGGTTTTTCCAAGAGGCTAAAATTACAAAGACTTGCTGATGAAGGTGCAAATTACATTAATTGCAGTAATTGATTAATTGGTGGGTAGAAACTGTAGAAACCACAGAGTATGAAAAAAAAAATCCTTGCTGACAACTCCCATGGCTTTCTGAAGATATATTTTAAGGCTTGGACTGTGAGAAAACGAAAATATATTTTTCTTTTCTTTTTCTAAAGTGACTGCAAGGTTGAGTTTAATTAAATCTGGTTAAATAAGTTTACATTCAACAATACTACCACTGCAGCCAGAACTGTAAATGAATGAAAAATCCTTTTCTGTGATTGAATCAATTGACAGTTCTCAGATAATCTTGTTGACTGACATGATTTGTGGCTTGAATGGGCCAATTAAAGTCAACCAAGACATTTACATCACATCAAATCACATTCACATTCACATCTATGGAAAAAAGGCCATGACACACATGCCGCTACGCCCTGTAATCTTTTTGGATGAAAGCAGAGTGAGATCAGTTGTGCACAGTGTTACAGTGGTACAGTGGATCATTGTGTGTAATTCACTGCCACAAAAATAGAGCCCTTGATATCTTGTTATTGGAACAATGATTCTTGGAATTGCTGCCAAGACACGTATTAGTGGTGAAATTAGCCACTGAGACCCTGACTTAATATGAAAACGATAATAGATCCTGTAATTCAAAAGAGAAGTTGAGACTTTTGAATGTATAATAGGCTAAGATTGAGTTCAGTTAACGGTGTGTTGTTGTTCTGTGATTTTTCTTCGACTAACATGAAATCTGAAGGCCGTGTTCTTGTTCCTCAGATCTCTCGCTCGCAAACATTTTGTGACCTCAATGGCTCATATCTTTCTTCCAAGGGTTTTTTTGTGTAGCTCAGACCACACTGCTCAGTGTAGTGCGATGAGTGCATGCATGTGTGTGTTTCGCATGTGTGTGGGGTGTGACACCCAGTATTAGCTGTGCTTTAGAGAAAGTGACGCTTGTAGAGAGCAGCCTTCATCTTAGATTACCATGCCCATGGATCCTGTGGGTTTTTGTGTTGGAAGCGACGGCAGAGTGGGATGATATTTACTACATCTGTCTGACAGCTGACCGACTGGTTTTAACTCATCCTCCTCACATGCTCATGGCGCTTTGTTGTGAACTTCCTGGTTACATTTAAGTCGAGTCAAAAATAAAGGGTCCAACTCATGTGCCTACTTGCACGTGCACCCGTGGATAATAGCTAGTACCAAGCATTGAGCAGTGCTATATAAGACCACCAGTAACCTGAATCAGGATTCATGGTTTAGGAGAAATGTTCCACACCCTGAAACACGGCCCAATGACAGCTAGAGCTAAAAGAGTAGTTTCACAGTAAATCCACTGTTTTGAGTTAGTAAATAACATATACAATCACTTATACTGGCTATTGATCGATACTGGTCCCATTTTATAGTGTTCATTGCAATTGCATAAACAACTGTTTTTAGTTTAATCAAGAAAATAATCAGCAGATTAATCAGTAATGAAAATAATTGCTGGTTGCAACCCTAATGGCCTAATGAGTGATGTGTTTGTCCGGGTAGGTGCCCATAATCAGTTGAAATGACTGGGATAAAGAAATAAAAAAAATAAAATAAAAAAAAGACTGATCCCATTGTAAAGCAATTTTGGTCTAACTGAAGATGCAAAAGCATAAAATGCCTGTTGAACTTTCCCAGGCCATAATGAATCAAACAGAATGTCTTGGCTGATTTTGCAAAGCTAACTTTCACACAAAGTAACCAAGAAGAGGAAGAAGAGGGTTCATCTATTGGCCCTGGTATAAGAGTGCAGGGTTTTCTCTTTTAAAGTGTTTCCCATCAGTGTGGAGAGGCGAGTGGTCTCTCTCGCAAATTACAAATTCTCCTGCTTCTTCCTCCTGTCTCTGTTTTGAGAAATGTGGTGAAAAGTGGACTTGTCCTCTGCTGCCCTTAAGAGGTGTGGTTCGGTTGAGTCACGCTCAGAGAGACTGCCTAGTCATCTCTCAGGCATACAGACCCAGTCGAGCCCTGACCCCTTCGGACAGGAAGTGTAATTAGAGCAATCGCTGATGATGTTTGAGGATCCTTTGTGCCGGTGAACCTGCTTAAGAGCCTCAGCCATTTGTATTTCTAAGTACACTTAAACTGAGGACTGTGCAGTTTGCATGAGGCTTCAGTGAAACCCTGACAAGTTGAGGAAACATCAGCTAAGGGGACATGTCCACACACACACACACACACACACACACACACACACACACACACACACACACACACACACACACACTAGCAATTCCAGTTAGGAGTTGCTGTGGCTTTCCCATTTACTGTACTCTAACTAACTTACCCTTGATTTGTGGGAACGTTCAATTCCATGCCTTTCACAGCCAATGGAATAACCACAAACGGCGGCCATTGGATTCTGAAAATTTAGTGTACTTTCCATCCCCATATTGCTTATCCCCTCTCTTTTTCTTTCTGTCTCTCTTTCTAAGTAGACATGCCTAGTTAGAGTCTAAAATGGCCTTGTGAAGGAGGACGGGAGTTAAGATGGCATCCCCAGAGACTTTTCAGAGAAGTAATTTAATAAACTGTGATATTTTTCCACTCCACAAGGGAAAGGGAATAGGCTCAGAAAAGTAATGAAACTCATCTGTTGAATTTTTAATATTAAAGAATCAATTTCCTGTAGTTGAACATAACCAAGGAGGGCTCTTTTCTTCTTCCTGAGTTGCAAAATGCACAGTATAGCATTGACTTCCGGCTAGCTTCCTGTTCCAACAGTTGGGAGATATATAGATCAAAACATTTGTTCAACAGCATCTCCTGACTCCCACAGTTGAGCAGCAGCTGAAAATGTAGGTTGTCCTAACCACAGTCAGAACTCCGAAACTGGAATAGTATCTACCTCGTAAGAATACATGCATGTCTCTAAACTATGAGCTCAAAAAGTATAATCCAAATTCAAGCTGTTGCGAGTCTGCAACTCAGGATTCAGAATGTGCTCTCACGACTTTCTCCAGCTATTTCAACGTATTCGAAGAATTTGAAAATATGGAGCTGCAAATTCTGGCAAGCATACTTTAAAATGATGCACCTGCTGTATATTTTATCAGCCTATTAGGGTCATATTTATTTCAAAGGTGCATCTTTCACCAAACAAAAACAACCAGCCGACCATGTGTGGATGTAGCCTGATGTTATTTAGAGGATTGGTTCTAACAAGATGACACTTTACATCTAGACACAGCTGAGCAACATGATATTATCACAAGTCATAAGTATATTTCCATATATCAATAAATTTGTGATATTTATTGAAGGCCAATATATGCAAAGTTGTATATAACATAGTGAAGCTGACTTGTGTAGAATTATGATATGATTAGTATGATGATATTATATGAGTATTGTGTGGTCGAACTGAACAATTTTACAACACACAGTTTATGTCCAATTCCAACATTTGGTGCCAGTTCCTCAGAGACTGGAGATTGTGTCCGATAACCAATAATTAATCTTTACTTTATGTTAACTATAAATCATTTGCCATTGCCATAGCCAAATTCTACCATCCCACTGTCATCATGTGCCAATATTGTAGAAATAAATCATTTAAAAAATGTTCATTGAGAGTTTTAAAAAGTTTTGACACTTAATTTTTACCAGAGTTTTGCATAATTGCCCAATATCATGGTCCTGTCTGCTATTTTACTATGTTCTCAGGTTCAATTCACACGCCACAGTGTACAACCTATGAGAAAAAAGCTTCTATTCTATTCTCTTCCTTCTTCTTCTATTCCCATAAAATTCTTATGGCCTCAAAAAATTAATCAAACCTACAGTTTTGTCCTGGTTTCCTCCCAACTCTTCATCCAAAGAATAATTCCCATTTGATTTGTGTTTGGTTTTGTTTTGTTTTTTAAATTCTCTGTAAGGTCAATAGTTTTGACTTTAACAGGCTTCTGTAAAATTTGAGCGACCATTAGATTGGACACTGGTATTTGTTAATTAGCTCTGTTTCCTACCTTTCACGCTTCTGTCAAGGCTGTTGGATGTTTGTTTACTGCCGATATGCAATGACACTCCTTTTACCCTGACTCCACCGCTATGTGTTGCAGAGAGAGAGAGAGAGGGAGAGAGAGAGAGAGAGAAAGGCCAGGTGATGATTTATGACCGCGATGCTGCATTCCAGCGCAGGATGATTAATCTCTTCTGGGAACACTTCACGAGTACAAGTTTAACCTACCTCGGCCTTGCACACGCACGTACACACACACACCAGTGCGCACACAAGAACGAAAGCACACAGACGCGTAAGCGCACGCGTGCTCTGCATGCCTGACAAGGAGGACATAAACGCAGGGGCAGAGTGCATGTGGGTGCTTTTGTATGCAATTCATGTGCAACTACCTCCACCCCACACACACACACATACACATACACAACCCAAACCCACCCCCACATATATCCATCCCCTCGTTTAGTCTTGGCTTCTCTTGTTCATTCTCTCTTTTTTTCTCTCTCTCTCCTCACTGACCTCAGTGGTGCAATGTCTCACATTCATCCCTCTCCTCTTTCGCCTCGTTCATTCATCACAAACAGTCACAGTGAGAAAGGGAGGGAGAGAGAAAGAGATACAGAGAGAGAGAGAGAGAGAGGGAGCCTCTGTATAAGGCCATTTGGCTCCAGTACCAGTGAGCATAGGGCTATAGGATTAGTGCTGCTAGGTGCTAAAAGCTTCAATGTCTTAATAAGCACAGAGAATGGCTGGGACTGGCTGTATCTGTGCAATACAGCTGTGTGTCTCTGTGTGTGTGCGTAAGTGTGCAAATTCAGGTGCTCTGCGCAGGTACACACACTCTTTGGCAGTCCTGACCCGGCACATTGAGAGGATAAGTGTAAATACCACAGGCTGCATCTGAAGCTCTATTACTTGAACACACTTCAATGAATCGTTCCACAGTTATACTCATTGAAACACAGAGGGTGGTTGAACACATCTTTATTGTAATGAAGTCATTTATTGTAATGGAGAGCATTTACAGTCAACTGTAGCTTAGATTCCTGCGCTTTTGTCATTATGGCTTCTCTGTGTCTTTATCGAGCCTTCTCTCTTTCTCTCTCTCTCTCTCTCTGTCTCTCTCTTTCTTAGTAAGCCTCTCTGTCTCTCTCGTGGCCAGCTTTGGCCTGTGGGCACAGTGACCTTCAGATGTTTCATGGGAATGTGATTTGCAGCGGTTACGACTTTTTCAGACACATCCTGTCGTTGTGCAATTAAACGTTTTTTAGTGAGGCTTCATGTCGTCTGGCACATAAAGCACAATTTATCACTGAGCGATGTGCAAAAAGAAAAAAATATGTGACATGATTGATAACATAAAATTAAAACAAGTTATGATGTATTTAAAAGATGGTACGTTGATCTTAAATGTATCACATAATGAGGGAGTCAGAGATGTGCTTATCATGAGCTGTGCTGTACTTAAAGCACCTACATCTCTTAGATTGTTTATTGTGCATATAGAGTCTGCTGTGATAAAGTAGTTAGCCCTGTTGTCTTCCATTGTAAATACCCATCAAGACAAATTTGCTTAAGAACACCTGTGATTACTGGTGGTAACAGCAAGTGCAGTTTACAAGTACATCAAACAGTCCTTGAACAGCTACTTAGTGAGGAAAACAAAAGAGCATCTGGTGTATCTGTTTACAGTGCAACCAAACAAACTGATGTTTTAATAAAGAAGTCAAAAAAATAATTGCAAATAGTACTTGTTTCCTGTGGCTGCTCCACAATAAGAGCGGCCCTCATGTTTCGCCAGGACAGGAAGCTGCCACAGTAGGAAATGTTTGGTTTGCTTTAGCGTTACCTTAGCACAGCTGTGACACTGTGTTAGTGAACTGTCAAGAGATACAGAGAATATGCAGTAACACTGGAGTGTGAAAACAATTTGAATCCAGTGCAGGAATGGTGGATCCCACCAGCAACAACAAAAATCACTATCTATTTATATAATATACAGTAGATACATTAGATGGCTATTGCTGGAAATAAATGCCATAAATAATGCCAAAAATCAAAGCCTGATCCCATGAAAATAAAAAAATAAAATAAAATAAAATCCTCCTCATCTACATTTAACTAATTGACCTCCCTGAAAAAACCCACACGCATCTATAAATACTGTTCCTAACTATTACATTGCCCGACAGCTGCAAGATCGCAGCCCATTTCATTAACTAATGATCATACTTATCTTTATTTCTACAATACACCAGGCATTTAATCATACATTTAATCATCTCTGCTATAATGTCACGTGTGCATAGATAGCACAGAATACATGTTATACCTTGGCTCCATTCATGCTATTCCATTCCAACTGGGGACTCTTGCCCTTCCCTGTTGGAGATGGCTCTCTGATTGGGTAGGGCAGCTGCTTTGAGTTGAGCCATAAATAGTAAAGTCTAACAAAAAATGAATCTGACTCAACCGCACAATTAATCTGCAAGTACTACACCTCTGTTCTCACGTAGCTCGTAACACGCAGGGATAGCAGTGGAGGATCCATACCGGGCAGCAGAAGAAAAGTTCAGTTCAGTAAGTCATATCTAACATAAACATAAAGTCACACTGTCTTGTGTGCATAAAGCTTCATCCCTTTGGGTGTTAATCCTTTATCTCGCACTAGCTCAATTCATAACATAGACAGTGCCCATTATCAAATGTGAGGACTGGGGATAGCAAAAGAGTGCAGCATGAAGGAGAGAGAGAGAGAATGAGGGAGCGAGTAATGTAATCCTTTGTGAAAGTGCCATCATATTACCGAACCCCGCTCAATCTCCTCACCAGCTACAGAATAGATGAATGTCCTGGATGATTCTAATCTCATCACACACATACACACAGTGTACACACATGTAAGCACACACAGAGAATGACTTGTCTGCACCATTCATATTTGATGTTTACAAAGAGATGGTGAATAGTAATAACACGAGTGGATGTTGTGATGTCATTGTGTTTGAATATGCCCTCTGAGACGTGTGTGTGCGTGAGAGGGAGAGTGTGTAGGAGTTATATTTATAACTTCTGGTCAGAACATCCGTGCTTAAGGTTAATTCCTCAGCTTTTAATTATGACCAGGTGTCATCCCGCCTAAAGATTTCTTTCTGTTTGTGTAGGTGTCGAGTCCTGATGGATCTCCATGTGTGATGTGACATGACAGTTAATAAGGGCATGTCACATCAGTGTGTGTGTGTGTGTGTGTGTGTGTGTGTGTTTGTGTGTGTGTATCTAGGCAGAGCTGTCCAGACACTAGCCATCTTCAAGTCCACTCCACTGTCTTCTTTACACTGCTGTCACTCCACATTGATTTAAGAATGTGTTTGTAATTGAGGAGGGAGGTCTGATAAGGACTGAGGATGGTTTTTGGGAACAATGTGTTTGATTCACACTGTGAAGTTATCTGGGGCTTTCAAATCTGAATTGGTCCTTTTCAAGCTTTTTGTATTTGATGTTCGCATTGAGGATGTACCTTTGCTTGATGAAAGGCTTGTTCAAGGCCATTTTTATAGCTTGTTTTTCTTTGACGTGAGACACCATGCTGATTTAATTAATTTGCAACTTATCCTCAGGGACACAGATTGGACTAAAACATGAAATATATTGATTTACTGCTATACAGATTTTAAATGGATGCGAGATAGTCTGCATAACCTAAAGGGGTTTTAAGTACCAGAGGTGGAGACACAGAACACTTGACACACAAAACGCTACATGTAAGTGAAACAGGTTTAAGTGGAAACATACCAGAAACTGACTAATTAGGCAGTCAATCACAGCAATTGGAATAATTGTGTTGCTAACTTTCAGTACAGTATCAATTGATTATGTTATTTGACTTGAGAGTCCGCTTTGTTGCAGCCAAATTAGGTGCTTAATAAACAATTATTAGTCCTGCTGTTACCTGATGGCAGTTGAAAGCTTTTCTTCTTCTCAAGTAATTTAGAATATGGGAAAGTGAGCGCTGGGTGATGTGACATCTCTTTTATAATGAAGTCCTTCACGTTTTATGGTTTTTTCCAAACATGTTTAGCCGCATAATGTCGCATTACCAAATTTAAACTCTTTGCATAGAGTTTTACTGATTAGCAGCCAGAAACGGAAGCTCGTTTTTTATGACAGGTCTGCTGAACTGAATCAGAAAGAATGAACCTGTTGGCTGTTGTTAGTGTAAAATAGTGAATTCCGTCATCGATCATCATTCATCTTTGGAGCCACACTAAACACTTATTATAATATCAAACATACTTGATCTTGTAAGTGCGGTCAAAATGAGGAAAAAAAGACTATATTATGTTAGCTCTGACTGAGCCTTATCCCTCAAGTGCTGTGATAGCAGCGCACAGCTCTGTGATCAGACTCTAAATTGGAAATTTGCCTAAAAGTGAAATCACTTCAAATATCATCTGCTTTAAGGTCAGCATAAGATATGTGAAAAGGCTTAAGTGCAATTTTGGTATAAAATTTAGGCCTTTGCCTCTAACTATTCAGACTACGTCTTAGAGCAAACACTCACATCCTGTGCTATTTTCATGGATTTAGTTTCATGGATTTTCATGGATTTAGTTTGTGAAGGCGCACCGACATAATCACTTAAACTGCCTTCCTGTTTATTATGTCTGCTGGTATTTCATTTTTCTCAACATGGATTATGTAACCCAGAAAGGAGCTAAATCCAGGGAGAGTTTGAGGCAGAATGGGAATAGAGTCATTAAATCAGGGGTACAGGAGCACGAATGGTGGGATCCTGGAGATTCATGGACAGAGGAGATCACACAGTCCATTAAAGACCCTGAGGACATTTTACATTTTCAGTCCTTTCTGCCTCCCGGATGTCTCCACTATTTATCCAAATGCAAAACTGCATGTATCGTCTTCTTCCTTCCAGGTTTCCCATGCTGTGGCATTTTGTTTCAGCCAGTATTGTTGTGTTGCAGAGTGTGTAAACGCTCTGATAGTGATTTCTGTGGCACACACGGTCGCTGTCAATTAAACGATGCCAACAACTGTTAACACCAACCTCGCTCACTATTTGATTCCTTGATCAGTTTTGACAAAGTGTTTTATTTTCTGTCATGTACAAATATGTGGCTGAGGTTTTGAGGGCAAAGCTTTGAAATTCGGTACGGTGACATATCTGTACATTTTTTTCTTGTTGTGAACAACATTACATTTGTCTCTTGAGTTTTCATTATTGAATCTGCACTCTATACTGCTAGTGTGTGGCCAGACACAATATTTTTAGGAGCCTGCCAAGGTGAAAACAATGCCATCAGTTCATCTGAGCCTTATTTACTGAAGGAAAAATGAGATTAAAATGAAACAAAAATATATATCGATAATAAGATACTGTCAGCGTTCGTGTGAATTTGATGCTCAACTGCTGAGTTTATCTCGGGCTTATGACTTGTGTTGCCTCACTACTCCTTTCTACCTCGTCTGTCAACTCCATCTCTAATAACAGCACACACTATAAAATATGAATACTACACAATAACCGTAAAAAAAGAAGACAGAATCAGCGAAAAAATAATTTGACTGCATTCAAGACATGTTTTTGTTCCACAGCAAGGATTACGGAACGGCTTTTAAACTGTTAGATTCCCGCTGTTTTTTAATATCTTGTGTGATCTATTTGTGTCCTAAGCCGCTAATAGCTAGAGGGAATCAGGGGAACACAGCAGGGGTGGCACTCGTATAATGGATTGGATATTTTATGTTTCTCCCCCAAAAAGACATAGGATTGGGAATTTGTCTTTCCCTCCTTCATATATTTATCACTTTTGCCTCGGCTCTGTTTTACTAGGAAACAGGGGTTTCTGTGGAGTGGGGAGTGCTACAGAAAGTCAGCTGTTTGGATGAATGTGCTAGCATTACCTTGCTCAAGCCAAGACACAGCCTGAAATATGTGGTAAGGACTCAAAATCCAGTGTAGGATGGAATTTCAGGACCCTGCACTCACCATCGGCAAGAGGATATCACACCGGGTAAAGCTGAACTTGAGGAACACTAGCCCAGTGGGCGAGAGTAATTTTTTTATTTATTTTTTTTAGAGCAACAAAACCGTATTCTCTATTTCACAGGCGCAGCACTGGCACAGCTGTGATAACAATGTGCCCTAAACCCGACTTATGTTCTTATTTATTCGGTGTGCCCCACAGTTGCCTGATGATTATTCTGAGGGAACGTAATTGCTAACAATGTACGTGCACACATTCCTTTCCCCTTTTCCTCTTCTCCAGCTTGTCTTTGCCACAGCTGATGTGCATAATCACACATTTAGAGACGGGTGAGAAAGAGCTATTTTCAAAACGTCTTCCTGACAACTCAGAACAATTTTGGAAGTTTTTGGGACAATCAGCCATTAATTCTGCATTAATTAGTGATAAACTATGAAAAGCCAAAACAAGTTAATGGAGGGATTTTTTTTGGGGGGGGGGGGGGGGCACAAAATGGGTTTTCTTCGTGCAATGCATTCTTGAGCCTCTATAGGGACCAAACAATTCTTCATAGGAAATACTAAAAGCTGTAATATCAGTCGATGTTGCATAAATGTTTTGGAATCGCAGTGTTTGTTATACTCTAGACCAAGCCTCAGTGGACCAATTTAGCTGCCCTTATAATGGCATCTCTAATGCTCCAGTCTACATGAAAATAAACAAGTCTGTAAAAAGGAATATTAAATGCACTGCGTTATTGTTTATTCTCAAAGAAACAAATTGATCTTTTTATGATAGCGAGAGCTAGCGAGAGCTATTTTACAGCATTTACCATATACAAACTAGTGAGCTGGGTTTTATTGCCTTTTATTTCAGCATTGTGGATCCGATTGGCTACACCTGCTCTGAATGTGAGTGTATGCAGGACGAGATGTGTCGGCGTGTGTGTGTATTTGTGTATGTGGGAGATTGTGTGTGATCTCTGCCTTAGCTGTGAAGTATGGCTGATTCCCTGATCCAGCAGGTTAAGGAGAGCTTTGGCTCTGCACTGCTGACCCATCTGGACTGTTTGCTGGGTTGCAGCCTCATCCCCAGACTACAGTTGGAGCACTGGGAGCTCATCTCCACTGCCTTTACTCAATTCAGAACCTCGGCATTACAGCTGTCACAAAATTTTAATGGTCATTGACCCAATCTGCCTCCAAAGATTTTGTGTGGCTCCGTGTGTGTGTGTGCGTAATCCTGTGGCAGATGTGGTTCTCGCCTGAGTCATATCAACACATAAACACACATATAAAGAATACAGCAGGATAACTCAAATTATTTTTCCATATTTTCCAATGCTGCTGTGGCGCTGATCCTTTTCAATCTGTTGTTGGTTACTTTATCTCCCATCCAAATATCGTATCTCCTCTGATTTTCTGCCCATCTTATCCCAGAGCTCAAGCCTGATGTGACCTCCCACACACACTACGAGAGCCAAAGAGGATCAGCACTCAGATCCTCTCAGATTACCACCTTCTCTGTCGCTTTGTCTCTCTGTTTTTCACTCCTGTCCACCTAGCAATGAATGACTACTCCCTCCAAAAGTTACATTTGGACAAGGACAAATAGTATAAAAGGCACACACACATGCACACACACAGGCAGGCACCGCTGAAGGGCTGGGTAACATTTGAGGGGTAGGATAATGTCAGCTGACCAAGGCCTTGGTGGCTTCCAGTCATCCATGGCTGCCAACTTCACTAACATCAGCTCCACTTCACAGTAATAGGACAAAGGCGGCCTGCTTTTTTTTTTTCCTGCAGCTTTTTATGGGACAGCTTGTCTGTGTGTGTGAGAGTGAATCAGAGACAGACAGCTAAACAGAGAGGAGGAGGAGCATAGTGAGCATCAATGGGACTTTGTGTCTTTTTTGTCACTTGAAGGGAAACACCATAGGGTAGTAGGACAGTTGGAGAATGAGACTTCAAAGATGACAGCAACCTGGTGCTGGGTAATATATAGTATACGAGCTCTAACATGTCAGAATCTCTGAAAGAACTGTTAGCAGTCAAGTTGCATTGCAGGTAATGTAGGCGCCAGCTTTTGGCATGGAAGAAGAATACGTGGAATAAAATATATGACATCTCTGGTTCTACCAGAATTGGTTGATTTTTTTTTTTTTTTTTTTAACTATCCACCATGACTCAAATAATGTTGGAGGAGTGTAATGCTAAAGCAGTGTAATGCTCGTTTAGGCTTAAAATTCCATTGAATAAGATGCAGAACTTAAAAAATTTGGCTGAGAACTGTGTGAGCTGCAAGCAGAATATCTGTTTAAATAAATAAATTATACAAAATGAAGCAGAATTGTTTAATCCTGTCAGTCTAAATCCGTAAAACTGTGCTGAAATGTTTGAGTGTGGGAGAATATCTTGGGTCAGTTACGCTCATCAGTTAAAATTTTTCATTTTTGATGTTACCTAACATGTGCGTAATGTGTGTGTGTGTGTGTGTGTGGGTGGGGGGGGGGGGGGGGGGGGGAAACGGAGGGGGACACAGCAGGCAATTTTCTGTTTCCCCGTTTTTTTTCTTGTTCTTTTCTCCCA
>JBBMJY010000002.1:6739947-6793126 GCA_037833715.1 Toxotes lorentzi | reverse complement strand
GTGTGTGTGTGTGTGTGTGTGTGTGTGTGTGTGTGTGTGTGTGTGTGTGTGTGTGTGTGTGTGTGTGTGTGTACAGAGGAGCATGCCTCCAGTGGATTAGCACTCTTTTCTATTCTGGGTGTCCAAGCCTGTTTGAAAGTGTGTGTAGATGAGAGAGCACTCCCAGGGTCTGCTCTGCTTTGTGTTTTTTGTATCTACACACACTGTTACTTGCTGTTGAAGGATGTTTTCTGAGCAGAATAACAGATTCTGATATTGCTGAGGTTCCTGTGATGCCTTCCAGGCAACCCCCAAAAGTTTTAACAAGTGCCTGCTTATTGGCCCTGGAGGGCCATGTTTGGGATTATACCGGTAGTAGCAGAGGGGCTGCTGCCCTGCTGTGCCTGCTGTTTGGCCTCCTGGACTCTAGTTCAACTAACATAGAACACCATACAGAAGAGTGGGATATTTCAAGGTTGGATTAAAAAAGGAAAACAGGTCCAACATCACTGTTGGACCGACAGAACCCAAGAGGAAACTTTCATACTAAAATATGTGTGTCAGATTAAATGATTTTACAACCACACACCCCTCAGCATAGGGCACTTCCCCTTGGACATTCCAAAGCCTCCCTCCTTCTCATTGTCTTCAGGGCTCCAAACTAACTTTTTCACCATGGTCCCCGGAACTGTCCCGCAAAACAATGTGAGCTATACCGAAGTGTGAATCATCCTAAAATCAAAATGTTGTTTCTGGAGCTGGACAGCTCCTACATGTTTTGCAGTTTAATCATATCCAATAAATGAACAGCATTTTTCCATTCAAGAAACTTTGCTTTGTGTTTTTCTTCATAGCTAGATCTTCTTGTTTCTGTAGAAATAATGAAAATAAACTGATGTGTGGATGTCTGAGTGTTTTCTTTAAGAAATTTACTTTAAAGATTAGAGATGTTGCTTTCAGCAATTGTAAATGTTTCCAAGATGAACTGTGCCTTTGCAATACAGTTTTATATTTATATACTTTTCAGAGCACGACTGCTGTACAGCTCTGATCTAGCTGTGCTTGTGACCTGCAATCCAGAGCCCTGAAGCCTCGCCCCGCTGGTGCAGATCACTTGTTTATTCAAAGTTTATCCATACTAAATATGTGGCGAGTCCAGATCTCACCACATTATGAACCACATATGGTTCAGCTAATATACTCACACACAGTGCCTGGAAAGTTAGTAAGCAAATAACATTATCCAGCAGCTGGTGGCACATTTTTGTGCAGTCCACGGAGAGGACAGATTCACCAGCGTAACGCCAAGTTTTGCACCGGCACATTTCAGACCTCGGTCTGAGTGACAATATCGCTGTTCTCTTTCCTCTACTGATCTCCAAACAAAGAAACTCAAAAGAAAGATCTCTGCTCCTAAAATACTGCAGTGTCATTACTTAAATATATATATTAACATTTCTTTAACCATTAGAGATAAACGTGAGGTCACCTGGGAACGAGGACACCAGATCTTTGGTCACTGTAGTAGTTTAGTTACAAACTGGGGTTTGGGATTTCCATATAAAAGTGGATCGCTGGAATGCAGCGGCAATGGATTTCCTCTGTTAAGGGTGCTAGGTGTCCCATTTTGTCTCTGTGTTGTCCCACCAACTTCAACCAAAGAATATTCACCTCCATACCCAACAGCTGCAGCACCATCTCCCCCATTCGAGATGCCAGGGGTGTCTTCTCCAGGTGCTCCTTAGCATAAGCCAACTCCCCAGTGGAGTTCAACATTGTTATGGCTACAGCAAAACATTTGACTCAACCTTGTGACCAGCAACATATAAAGATGACCCCATCTTTATATGTTGCTGGATGGAGGCCGGACACTCATGATAGCATTGACCAAATTCCTCAAAAAGGAAGCTCCATTCTAGCTGGAACATGAACAGGCAATGCAGCAACTGAAATGGCTCGTGTGTTCTTCACCGTTTGGCCTAAAAAAACCCAGACAGAAAATTCCACCTGAAAGCAGGCTTCTTGAACTGCTGCTTAAGTGCAGGGCCATTCCAGAAATACGATCAAGACAAGCAATTGGTGTCCTATGGCAACAAAACTCCCCTTCCTCCAAAGGGACTGTGAACAGGCACTGCTATGCACTGCTTTGGCGATCAAACATTTCTCCTGGATCCAGAAGTGACCATATTTGAATAACAGAGAAGAGCTGGGGAGGAGTGAGGGGCGGGTCTATGAACCTATGAACACCAGACACATCCACCTATACTAGCAGCCTGACCGTGCTAGACGCTAGCTGTATTTAGCATCTATAATTCAAGTATATAATTCAAACTTTATAGCTCAGTCTCAGTAATCCTAGATTATTATTGCATGATTGCATGACTTCACCACTAAAACCATTCACCAACAAACTCCATGAAAAGGTACTTTTTGAATTTTAACAGTGGCAACATACAAGGTATTCATACAGTCATACAAGAAAACCTTGATGGAGGTTTACCAGAATATGTAATTAATTACAAGACTATTTCTGTTAACTTTAACCAACAACATAAATAATCATTGCTGTTATTTACATTATTTGCTGTCCTCAGTGCTATCCTTATGTGTTTTATGTACTGAATGTACTCTTTTTAAAAATGTTAATACCATCATCTCTAACAACAGCAGAAATGTAGTCAAAGGCAAGAAATTTAGCCTGTGAATACAGAGGACAGAGAGGGTTGGTCGGTCCTTTCATCAGAGTAAGCTGAACTGGATCAGGTTTTCTGGCATCATCATCACAAATCTTTTGAGGACTAAGGATGTTGTCCATGCAGTTTCCCCTCTGCACAACCAGATGAATGGTATCAAATACATTGCTCCATACATGAGCGTTTCCTTATGTTATGTTGTTCCTGCTCAGCTAGGATTGTTCCAGGTCTACCCTACATAACTACACAAACAAGCTTTTGTAAAGCTGTACACAGCTGTACACAGCTGTACAACACCACGTTAACAATTTGAGTTAGCAAGAGTATAACTTTTTTCACCAGTTTGCCATAAGAGATTTTGCAGGTATTCATAACCACCTAACGACAATGTAGAAAATTCCATTGCTGTTTTAACCACGTTTCATTTACATTATGTTAATCTGAACTATCATGAACCACCACAGTACCCAGCCCATAGAAGAACACTCAACCAGGTAGCATACTGGCCCGGTATATGACGGGATGTGGCAAAATGTTTAAAGGATGCCTGCTCTGCTGTCAATTCCAACCAGTAAACCATGGGCCCCTCTGCAAAAGAAAGGTTTTATTAGGGTTACAGATTGCTGGATGAATAACTTAAGTTCCACAAAATAATTCTAATATTTAAGATAAAATAAGATAAGATTAAATACACCTTTATTAGATCCACAATAGGGAAATTGCATCCGTCACAGCAGCAAACAAAATACTATAAACAAAATGACAATATACACAGTGTGAGCAGTATATACAATATTGAACCACTGTACACAGTACGAGCACAGTATAGACAGTCTAGGCAGCATAGAGAGTGTGAGCAGAAGTGGATTACTTCACAATGCTGTACATATTGCACCTGAAATTGAGATTGTAATACAGTCTAACGGCAGCAGGAAGGAAGGACCTGCGATATCACTCCTTCTCTGAATAACATCTGAATAATCTGAATAATGATGCGTCCAAAGTCTCTGTCTTAGTATTACTGGACCTTAGTGCTGCATTCAATACAGTTGATCACAATATACTGCTCGACAGAAAACTGGGTGGGACTTCCTGGCACAGTGTTGAGTTCAAATCTTACTTACATGGTAGGGATTACTTGGTCTTAATAGGTAACTATGAGTCTGACCGAAACTAAGATTACATACGGGGTTCCTCAGGGGTCCATTCTTGGACCACTTCTGTTCAATATCTACATGCTGCCCCTAGCTCAGATCATTGAACATCACAATATCTCTTACCACACCTATGCAGATGACACACAACTTTATATTTCAGTGTCATCACATGACTACAGTCCCCTACATTCACTAAGCAAGTGTATTCAGCAAATCAATGAGTGGATGTGCCAGAATTTTCTCCAGCTCAATGCAGATAAGACAGAATTGGTTTTTGGTTCCAAAAATGAAAGGTCGAAGATCAGTGCTCACCTCGACTACATGTCACTGAAGGTTACAAATCAAGCCAAAAATCTGGGTGTAATTCTTGACTCAGACCAAAATTTCACCAACCATGTAAAAGCTATCACTAAGTCTGTCTATTACCACCTGAAAAACATTGCTAGGATCAAGGGTTTTCTATCCAAACAAGACACAGAAAAACTTATCCACACATTCATTTTCAGTAGGCTAGATTATTGTAATGGCATCCTAACAGGTCTAAACAAACCATCTATCAGACAGTTGCAGCTGGTCCAAAATGCTGCTGCCAGAGTCCTGACTAACACCAGAAAAATGGACCACATTACACCTGTCCTCAAACCACTGCACTGGCTTCCTGTGAGTCAAAGGATACAGTTCAAAGTTCTACTCTTGGTCTACAAAGCACTGAATGGTCTTGGACCAAAATATCTCATGGACTTATTGGTTCCTTATGAAGCATCCAGACCCTTGAGATCATCAGGGACAGGCCTACTGTGTGTTCCTAGGGTCAGGACTAAACAAAGTGAAGCAGGATTCAGTTATTTAAGTCAGGCCTGAAAACACATTTGTTTACTGAATCATTCTCTTAAATTGTCTTACCTGCACTCTTCTTATTTAATTATTTTACTATTTTCTATTTTTTCTACTCCAGTGTTTTTAATATATTGCTTTTATTCTATTATTTATGATCTTAATGTTATATGATTTGCTTATATTCTATGATTTTAATGTAATCTGTAAAGCACTCTGAATTACCTTGTGTATGAATGGTGCTATGTAAATAAACCTAGCCTTGCCTTGCCTTACACACTTTAATCACAAAATGACTTGTTGAATGCAGGATACCACAGTTTGATACAAGTGGCTGGAGTTGGGATTTCTCTCGGAAGGATAATATTAATGTCTTTTTAATTTAGTCTGCATGTTTCATTTACTACAGCTCTGTCTTGCTCAGTGGCATTGCAGTATTGAATTCAGCTCACTCTGCAGCCCCAATTAAGCCAGCTGTTTTTGTCTCTGTAACAGTGCTATGTACCGTATAGAAAAACATATGACATATGTATGGTTCACAGTATTACAAGAGTATAATCAAGGTCATGCCGTGCGGGGGAGCTGTATTATTTTTCGCTGCAGAGTTAGACAAATTCACAACTGAACTCCTACATTCTTGTGATTATTGACTGATGTAAGTAGAAGTAAACAAAAATAAGCCACAGAGAGGCAATGTCAGACAAATGCAGTATGTAATAACCCACTTTAGTTAAATACCATGTCCAAAGTCATCAGATTTTGATTCACATTTTGTTACATTCTGTCTGGTGCATGGAAAAAAAAAAGGTGACTCCTATTTTTTGAAGTTTTGTTCACCCAAGAAGCAGGCTGAGAAAATAGGTTTTCAGGACCTGTAACATAATGGAAATGGAACAAAAGTTCTGGTTAGATCATGGGTTTTTTTTCATTTTTGGAAGCTCTTATGTGAAGGGTAGTTTCTATCCTCCGCCTTTAATAAGACGAAGGATAGAACTAGAGATTTTAGAGGTAGATGTAAAGTGAATGGAGGAAGTAGGACCAAAGGCATTTTTTACAACCCCAGTGTGATCCTATAAAATCCAAAAATACCACGGTAATCAAGTCTTGAAGCTTTGTGGAGGATTGACATTTTAACACAGTGACTCAGAAATAAGGGCATTGATTTGTGGGCAAAATCTGAGCTACTTCTCAGCTGTGTGAATATAGGGTAAGATGTTTTAAGAAAAAAAAAATTCTGTGTGCGTGTATACATGTGTGCATATATACGTATGCATGTGTGCATATATATGTATGCATGTGTCTTGGGGGCGAGTTTCTTTTGTGGTCAACTGTGGTTGAGTGGAGAGAGCTCATTTGAGAAGACACGATTTGAGGAGTGATCAGGGAATTCCTACAGCATCACGCTCCTATAAATCATCTCTTTAATCAGCCTGAAACTCCCTCTCAGCGCACAGCTGACAAACACATAAACAGACACACTACTTTTACAATGCAAAAACAAAAAGAATAAAATCATAACAAATAAAATTCAAAAAAAAAAAAAAAAGCCCACTGCAGGCTGGCAGAGCATGACGGCATCACATAGCGGGGTTAACGAAGAACGAACCAAAGATAATGGTAGACTAACTGAATGAAGGGAAAGCAAGGATGACAGAGTAGAAGAGACATAGTTCAACCAGGCTGGCAGAGTCAGTGCTGAGCTGTGCGGTGCCAGGCTGGTAATTGGATCGGAGACTCTTTGGGGAGGAGGAGAGACACTGGGGGGAGGGGGGGGGGGGAGATGAGGAGACTAGATTGCTAAAATCCCTGTCTCCTGAGCTTATCAACTAAGAGGAGCTATCTATGGACTATATTACTCTCTCATTTCGTTGATAGAATTCAACATAGAGTCTAAACAAGACCCAAACCTAATCATCATCCAAGCACTAACCTAGAGCCTCTTGCGGCAAAAGAACTTTTTCTGTTTAAATATATAAGGTCTTTGCTGTAAGGCATTTAAATCTGATATACATAGAAATGAAATGTCTGCACAATATAGCAGAATCTATATTAATAACATCACTCTCGCTGATGTTCAGCCTGAATGGGAGAGACAGTGGGAGATAGAAAGAGATAGAGTTGTCCGATAGTTGTATTACAGTAATACCTTGGTTTAATGGATGTCTGGTTTGGAATAAGGCTGTACTCAGTCCAATTGAGATTGTGTTGCGTTGAAGGGATGAGGTGCGCCCCCTCATAAATTCTCTCCCAGATGAAATTGGGGTTCACAACAAGGGAATGAGCGGACAGTAAGAAAGACAGAATGATGCACACAAATCCAGCCGAGGATTTTGCTGTTGTGACGGGGCGTTGTGTATATGTGACTGTGGGGAGGGTGAATCCCACATATGGGCTCTGTTAATCCACCAGTCAGGCCTGGTGTTGTCTTTGTGACACACACACACTTTTACCCACACGCGGACAGAAGAAGAGCTAATGTTTCTCAGACGCAGCTCTTTGGAGGACGATATTATTTGTTCCCTCCCGTTTGTCCCTCTGGCTCTATTACTCACAGTCCTCTTTTTTTTCATTCTTTCTTTCTTTTTTTTTTTGCAAACACACTTCCTGGCCCTATTTTCTAGATGTAGATGGACAGAGAGAACACAAGACACAAGAGAGGATGAAAGGAGCTAAGCTGAAGAGAGGAGGAAACAGCTGGAGGTGGAAAAGGTCAGCCAGCCAGTGGTTCTGCTATAAATTATAAAGCTGCTGCTGGAAGCTTAGAATCAGCTGTTGTGGAATAACAAACAAGGGAGGAAAGGCTGGGAAAAGGAGACAGCATGAGCAAAGAATAAAAGGTGGCAACGATGGGACACTAGGCAGAGTGGAGACAAGAAAGCAGAGAGGAGATGACAGGGAAGAGGGCAACAGAGAAAAGAGAAGCTCAGAAATGCTGTGGGAGGCGAAGGCAGTCATCTCGAGCAGAGGCTGATGATATTATTGGGTTCTTCGGGGGCCTGCGGGAGAGGGGAAGGGTCAGGGTGCCCATGTGTAAACAGCAGATGTGAAAAGCCGCCTGCACACGCCACCACTCTGGGCTCCAGCGAGCTGCACAGTCAAGGACTCGTCTTGTGTTGCTGCTCCTGAAACCCTCGCCCATCTGTTGTTGCTTTAGCCCCATAAGCTAAACTCCTGTAAAGACATTGACAGTGACAGCTACGTCAAGCCTTTAGGATTCAGGTGTGATTAAACAAGTGTTGCTTCCATTAGGTTTTAGACACTAGTCAGCAGTACGGCGAACAGGCCCAGGCATGCTCCCGCTCATTAGCAGTGTGGACTCTGCACTGGCAGGGTCTTAATTGTTTTTCTCTTTAACTGAGCAACTTCATCAATAATCATTAAAAGGTGCTCAGGCAGGTGGGGCACTTCTTAACTTTGTCAAAAGCTCACACACACACACACACACAGCTGAAACTAGCCATACATAACCCCTAAGAGGCTAATTTTTGAATATTCTTTATTTCCCTGTGAAATTAGACTCATGTTGCTTGTTTTATTATGTGCCGTTAGAGTGTTTTTGAGACCTTTGATAGAGATCCTAGTTGGAAATGGCACTATCAGTGTTAAATAAGACTCAGTGTGGCTCATTATTCAGCAGTTGTACTGAAAGAGAATGGATCAAATAGAGGAGGCTGAAAAGAAAAGGACAAATTGAATAAACCATTTTTTTTTTTTGCTTTCTGGCAAAACAGAAGACGAAGTGGCTTTACATAGTCAAGATATGGATGTTGTTTTGCCACAGAACTGACCACATTTTCAGTCCTGCTGGTGTACTTGAAGATGATTTGGTTTTGTCAGCCGTATTGCCTGTGTGGTGCAGATATGTCTCTCTGAGTGTGTGTAGCACATTCTCTTGCTTACTGTCGGTGACATTTCAGCTGTACATCGGGGAGCGTGCTGAGTTCTGTAAAGGCTGTCATAGCAAAGTCTCCAGCAATGTCTCTCTCCTCCGCCTTCTATCTCTCTCTTTTTCCATCTTTTCTTTTTCTACCTCTCTGTCTCGCTGTCAGTCATTTTGTTTGTATCCCCCCCCTCCCGTCTTAGGCGCTCTGTTTATGTCTCTCTGTCTTGCTCTATGTCACTCTCATAACATATCATTATTAAATACACCCACACTGCTCTTCTCAGCAACCTATAATGCACAGGCTCATTACATGTGACCTCTCACAGTAAACACAATGGCTTTCCTCTCCTCATTTGAACACACATTTCTAGTTTCTCTTATTTAAACTCTCTAATTTTTCAAACCCTTTTTTCCTTCTTTGGTACTTGTCTCACTTTCTTTCTGCGTATTTGTGACCCCCAGTCAGCCTTCTGTCTCCCTCTGTTAGGGTGATCTAGCTTTTGCTTCGTTCTCGGGGTAGCCCCCCTACGCACACCCCCCACACACCCCTTCCTCATTCTGTCATCTGTTGCTGATAGTTGTGGCGTATTAGAGGAAGCGGGCCCTGGGGCAGCCTATTTGTATGGGCCATGTGCTCTCAGAGCCTGCAGTAGCTGACAGAAATGCTTTACAGGAAAACACATTGTGTGTTCGGTTCCACTCTCACACACAAATCACTCTTGTGCATTTACTTTTCCTGACCTGGGGAGATGTCACAGTGCTGGGGGAAAGTTTACCTGCCTTCCCCTGGCAAGGCCTGAGGTGTGTGTATGTAGGTGTGTGTAGGTGTGTGCGTGTGCATGTGCATGCGCACGCGTTTGTGTGTGTGCTAAAGCCAGCAAGTGAGCATGTTAAGAATAGCTCAGGGGAATGAATGGTTTTGGTCCCTGTAGGCATGCGTGAGTTGCAAACACAGAGGAGATTCAGCGAGTAAGCTGATTGAGGACTTCAGTGGAAAAGATGGAAATGAGAGAACTGTAACCGCAGAGCCATATGTTAGCAAATACAAAATGAACATGAAAAATCAAGATATTAATAGTAGCCTATTAATAACCAGTGTTAATTTGAACTACATGAAAGATATTACTTTAATAAAAAAGCAGCAGGAGTGAAATAACTTGGAATTTGAGGTTGATAATTCAGTGACATTTTTAATTATTAGATTCCTGGTGAATTGTGCATAATTATACTGAGGTACACTGAGTTTTTTTTCTCTTCTCATGTCATAATGTCAACTTTTCATGAAAAATAAACCTTCCACAGACTGGTATAGTAATCTGTAATGATGAAAAAGACAAAGAAGGTGGCATTTGCAACCCCTCCCCAACACCCCACCCTCCCCAACTCCCTCTAATCATGCTTCCCCTGCCTATTTGGCATTTGTGTTTTGGTGTGTGAGTGACAGTGGAGAGATGTGGATCTAGATTAGTAATTAAATCAAGGTCTGCTGCTGTTAAACATGGGGCTTCCAGGGGTGACAATGCTTATTGACAGAAATCTATGCAAATGTCAACTGCCCCTTTCCGTTCCAATTTTATGTAATTCACCAATGTTGTCAAGCTAAACAGCTCTGTCTATGCGGTCTGACTTTGCAGTCTGGGGGCCACAAAGTCAGAGGGAAAAGCAGAGTCACTGGGAAACAGAGGCATTTTGGCAGTGAGATCAAGAAGGAACTGAGCACACCTTGCTTCTTTCAGAGAGATCTGATGTCTCTCTTTTCCTGCCTGCCATCACTCCTTCCCAGTGGCAATCTCCATTCTCTCCTTCTCCCTCCTCTGTCGCCCGTCTGTTCTGTACAATAAGTAGGAGAACTGGCTACTGACGGTTGAGGAGAGAAACAGCCACAGGAGGCTTGGTAGGCCTGGAGACAGATGAAACATTCTGAGAATTTTGTGCTTTCTGATTACGGATAAGCAAAACTAAAGCTGAAAAGAGATGCATGTAAAGGCTAAGAACTGACATAAATTGGCATCATCCCCAGGAACACATAACAGAAGCAACAAAATGCCTTCTACTGATCAAAGTGGAGTTCTGAGGCAACCCTTGTGTTGCTCCAAAAGTTGACCTGTGAGAATTGTAAAGAGTTCACAGAGAGTTGTATTTGCTTAATATCCCCTGAAACTCAGGTGAATATTTAGGACTCTGGCATGTGTTGGCACATATGCTCGCAGGCACTCAATCATGCACACACAGAACATTTAAAACACACAGGTACCATATACCCATATACATGCAGGCACATTTACACATGTATATTTGCACACAAAAAATTAGCTATGCAGGTTAAAATTAACATTTAATCTGCTATGAAATCAGCTTTTAACACCATTCAACATGAGCAGTACATCAATGGCAGCAGGGTTAAAACTGTGTTTTTATGCTCCTAATCTCTCTGAGCCATCGTGATTAAATGAGCAGAGAAGCACAGAGGGGAAGAGGAGATAGAGAGGAGAAAATAGAGAAAAGAGCACTTATTGGTGTGAGCCTTATGAGTTGGTTTTAATTAGCATAATGAGGTAAAAAAAATATAATAACAATAATAATAATAATAATAATGAGGTAAAAAAAAGTGAGTGATTAAAAGAGTACAGAGTACATACTGACAGTTGCCATGGAAATGAAAAATGAGTTGAAAAGATAGCAGTCAAAGTTGGGCTTTTGCTTGTCATTCAGCCATGTCTTTAGTTTAGGGACAGGAGCGAAGAAAGGGGGAAAACATGTAAAGTTACTTTTAATGCAAGAATGAACAGTACACTTAAAAACAGGGCTAACGTCTAACATTAGCATCAACATGAGCCCCACCACAAAGCCATCTCACCCTCATCTTATCTCAGGGGGTAGCTGATGATGTTGAAAATACATGAAAAAAGCTCTGTCACATTGCACATAGACACGCAGCAGTGCTGAATGCTAACATCAGCATGCTAACATGCTCACAGTGACAGCACTAACATACTTAGTGCTGTAAGTTACGGATGAGGGGAGGGGTATTCACTTGGTTGCAATCTGCAACCTCACCTCTAGATGCAACTAAATCCTATGCACTGGTTCTTGAAAAGTAAGCTTAGTTATTATTTCCCCTCTTTTTTCTGTCACTTAAAAAACTCCAAAAAAGTGCAGAGGTCTTAAAATGCACTTGCTAAGAAACTTTCAGTGTAACTCAATCCTTTTTCTTGTCCAGCGGTCTATTACAATGCATGCTGGCCAGTCCCAGTCGAGACTGGTCAATACAGAATTTTGCTCCTTGAAAGGAACAGGTTTCTGAAAGGGGAAGGTAAGAGATTACTGAAAACAGACCCACTTATACAGCTTAACAGCATCACAGAACTCACATAATGAAAAAAAAATGGTGGCTGAATGAAAATGAGCTGTTTGACACAAAGAACAGTTGCATTACAAAAGAGCCTGTCCTTGGAAGAAAGACACAAAGTCGTATGGCAGGTTCTCTATCCAAGCGCCCGTATGTTGCCAGAACTATTGAAGAGCAGGGATGAATGAGAAACATAATGAGTGAAAGTTATCTCATCTCTTTTCTCTCGCAGTTTGTAAACTCTCCGTAAACCGGAGGCTCAGCACAGATGCCTGATGTAAATTATGTTTTTTCTGTTCTTTCTGCCCTTGTTGCTTTATCTCATGGCTCCTCACTGCTACCGTTTATCATCTCCATTACCGAAAAGGGAGAGAGTTATGAGGAGAGGGGAGATTTATGGAAAAAAAGGGTGAGACATGGGAGGGGTATATTTGGATAAAGCAAACGCTCCCACTGATTGACAAATTCCCTTGATCTGTGTGTGGTAGCGTCTGCATGTCCACGCCAGAATGTACTTACAAGAGTTTGTTAGTGAGGTGCAACTTGTTTGCAGGCCCCAACATGAACCCTCAGCAACTTCTAATGTTTTGAAGTCACAGCCACACACACACACACACACACACACGCACACACACACACTGCTACGGCCACTCATTTGCATGACAAAGGCTTGGTTAATTATTTAAGGAGCCTCATTTGATCAATACAGGAGAGCTGTATCCGACTGCAGGGACAATCTGAGCCACTGGATTCTATAGGCTTACATTATTCATGAGAACCACAGAGAAGGACCAGGCAAGAGGGAGGAAGGGAGAAAAGAGAGGGAGCAGGAGATAGGGAGCAACAACAAAGGCAGCAGGGTCTTGTTTCATGTGTATTAAAAGTTTTCCTTTTTTCAGTGCTGATGAATATTTTACAGGGTTTGAAACTTAGATGGGACCTCTCTATCTGTAGAGGTGAGAGCGGAGGGGAAGGGTTAGGTGGTGACACTACTGCTGTGGCAACTGCGGTTTGTCTCAGGGTGAGGGGGTCACAGGTCTGAAAGCCCAACCACACAAGCCGTGCATATGTCAAGTTTTCTTTTAGAAGGAGAAATGTTCCATTTGAACAGCCTTATTTGATTTTTCCATCTGTGATGGTGACATAGACGCTTTAAAATGGGATATATTGTGACATGTGCCATGTTAAAAACATGTACTGAATGTTATGCTTTTCATTAGTATGCATGAGCAAACCTCTGTGCATGCACTCATGCAGAGTTTCTGTGTGTGATGCTTGTTTGCATGCGAGAGTTATAGATTAGTCACAGGTACATGTCTGCACTCCAGCACAGCCAGGGGGCGCTTATCTAAAAATAGTCGTAATCCCAAAGGAGTGTGTGTTCTCCCTTCCATCTTCTCTCCCCCCCCTGGCCACGCCTGGAGGGGTTGGAGGTGGGGGGCTGCTGGGCAGAGGCTATGAAAGGTTCAAGAAATTGTTTTACCAGCATATATACACACTCATATAAGCACTCATGACCATATCGGTCCCTGTGTAGCTCGGTTTGGAGAGCTACATTTTCTGTCTATAAATATGACAACAATGTGTTGATCCACACACGTACATATATCCAAATATACACTTGAAAACTGTACAATATATGAGGTAAACATCATCCCACAACAAAAACACATAATTGTTCCCCGGTTGAAAATCCATCCACTTTTATTGATTTCTTCTCCACTGCAGCGTGCAGCTCATTTGGATCTTGCTTCATCAGGGAATTTCTTATGCAGCCCTGATGCGGCTCAGCCTTTTGAAGAGTAGGCGAGTTATGTTTCTGTACAGTGTAAAGAAAGCAGAGAGAGAGAACAGTTAAGCCAGGGGCCCACAAGCAACTTCTGCGGGAGACTACTAAAGAGTAGCTCAAGTTTCAGTTTCTATCTCTTAAAACCCATATACATTTTTTTATTACCCTTTTTCTGTGTGAGGCAGCAAACTTCATTTCACTGAGACAGCTTTTTGCAGTTGTTAGACAAAAAAAATGCATAAACACTTAACAGAAAACTTTTTAACAGAGGTCAGTGCCAGGTAAGGGTCCTTCCAAGGGTCATATCTGGACTAGAACACCAGATGGTGGTCGTCAGGTGAGATGCATTTTGGGACTGTTGTGGATGCTTAGGGCATACTTGTGAGATTTTTAAAAAAGAGGGTTATTTTTGGAGAGACACATCTTTTGCTCACCTTTATGACTTGTGTGTCTGTGGGGAATGTTACCCATGTGTCTGTCTGCTCTGTGTGTGTGTGTGTGTGTGTGTGTGTGTGTGTGTGTGTGTGTGTGTGTGTGTGTGTGGGTGTACATGCACATTTGACCAAACATTCATAATTGGGCCCAGTAGCTCTTTAGACTTTGACTCGCCGCTGTCGTCATGCCAACCGTCCACTTTCCATTTGTGCCGTTCCCATTTTGTGTATAGATGGCAACCGCTTGGAGATGCCTCGCACAACACACAGTTTCCTCACCTTGTGTGCTTTTCAGACCGATTCCTTTGTGTCCTTTGGTAAACGCTTTTTCTTTTGTTGCAGTAGCCTGGCACCCGTCTAGTGTAGGTTACGGAGTCCAGGTAAATGTGTCATTGGCACATGCTGTATCTCACGCATATGTGTGGCACCTTTTTTTTTAAACTGTGTGTCTGGTACAAGTATGTCAGTGTGCTAGTCTCATTAAGGGATTACTCCTGCTCCTGGACACCTCTCCGAGCATCTGATTGGACTGAGACAAGTTGATCCCTACCAATCACAACACCTGCTGTGGTGTCATCTGGAGAGCAGGAATCACCACAGATCAGTGCTGAAAAAAAAAAAAAGCAGAAGCAGAAGATGGTGATAAGAAAGAAAAGGGAAAAAAAGAAGCCGCTAACACAGAATTTGGGTAGCGGTTGGCTTATGAATTATATATAAAAAATTATTAGATGTAGAGAGAATGACAGAGGAAAGGCTGAGATGAGTAGAACTTCTTCAGTCACACAGCGTCAAAGAGGTTTTTTCAGTCTCTCAAAACCGACTGTCAGGCAGCCCGTTTCTGAGTCAGACCCTCTCTGTTCGTAAATAACTTCCTCATCTCTGTCTGCCTCCCTGCAGCTCTTCCTCTTCTACTACTTCTGCCAATTAAACACAGACCACCACAGAATTACTTAATTTGATGAAAGCATTTTATTTAAATTACTTTACAAGTAAAGTATTTGTTGGTTGTTAAAGTCCATGTAGCATATGATCATCTAATTGGATTAAACTGTTTTTTTTTTTCACATCGGTCTGTCACACTAACTGGAAGATTAAGAAGTAGTACACCGTCAGTACAGCCACCTGTGTATCAGAAGATGATTTTCACCATAAATCATTATGATAAATTCACATTTCACCCAGAATCTTTAATCTAAATAACACCAACAGTGCCTCCTGTATGTATGTTCTCTTTATAAGTAAGAAACTTTTTCATAGATTAAATTAATGCATCTGAGCTGTCTGATGCAGTCGACAGTTACTTGGAGCTATTACACTAAAATTCATCCAATGCACAGATTTTCAGTGGGCTGAAGCGGCCGAGCTCCCGCCCAATCAGGATCTGAGCTCAACTAGAGTCTGATCAGGTTACTCCAGCTGAAGTGTTGCGTTTGGAGTGCGGCTCAATCAGTCCCGTTAATGGATAAACAGGCAGCATGTGAATGTTGCCCCAGTGGCTTGGTCTCTCTCGTGCTCTCATAATTGTTAACTATGAAGTTTCACATCAAAACTAATAGCCGGTCTGATGCCATTACCCCGCAGCTTCTGTTGCCACTGGCAACCAATAGAGTCCCCGCTCCGTGTAGAGAGTGTGTCGCCGCGTTTGAATGTGAGCGAGAGAGAGAGGAGATAGACACAGACTCAGCAAAAGAGTGAGAATAAAAGAGAGAGAATAAAGCATTATACAGAGGAAATCAAAAGAGATATACTGGATTCTGATCATTCAGGGAGAAGAAAAGGACACATGCTGGGTCCTGACAGATGTAAATGTCATCTGGAAATTTTACTGTGAATGGTTTTGAATGGAGCATACCTATGCCTGTGTTCCCCTTTTTTCTTAAAACGCGTGTGTGTGTCTGACAGAGACTGCGGGGGCTTAGAGCTACAGCGGACATAAGCAGCCCTGAGGAAAGCCTCGTCCTTCACTGCACAATTTTTTATTTTTTTAAAAACACTGCACCATATGTGTCTGCCACCGCTATGCATTTTACCTGACACTTGTTTGCTCATTCCTGTGAACATGCAGTTTTTCCGAAGGTGAAGTAAAGGAGAGGAGGAGGCTCTTGATGCAACTCATCACTGAGCTCACTGCTACTGTCGCCTGCCTTGTCTGCTCAAAGAGCTCTGGCACCCCGCTGGGAAAGATGAGAGGCTTGATTACAGTCAAATTAGCAAATGAGCAGGTTAATTACAGAACCAAATTCCTGTATAAGAACTGTCATTTCTCTGAGAGATGCTCCCGCTCCTGCTCAAAGGAGCCTAAAGAAATGGGGAGGAAGGAGGGTGGAGGAAAAGGCAGAGGACAGATGCCTTCTTTTTTTTTTCTCCTTTTCATTTTCAAGAAAACTCCCTGGTTTCTGCCCCTCTTAGCTCAGAAGCTTGCCGTTTGAGGTTAAGGGGAAATGGTTGTATCAATGAGCTGTTGCTTTTTTTTTTATAGAGGACACTTTTTCCGTTGCATTTTCTTTCTCTCTCTCTTTCTCCCTTTGCCTCACTCATGAGACTGCATCAAACCCCTCACTCTCGCTTTCTACCCACTCTCCCGCTCACTGGCTTTCATCCTTCACTTCACAGGAGCCTTTGGGAGGCTTCAGATTTTTTATTTGCTACAGCCACGTAGAAAAGGAATTTCTGAGACATTGCCCAAAGTTTACAAGGACGTTCCGTTTCACACAGAGAATGAATATGGAGTGAACTTGCTAGAGAAAAGGCACAAGTAATTAGGGAGAAAAGGTAGATTTCTTTTTTCGGCTGACCTTGGTTAATGTGGGCCACTGTTGTTCACTTTGTTCATGTCAGAAGTCAGGGATAAGTGTTTAGGAACTATGTGATGCACCCAAGTGAACAGTCTGCTTTGCTTTGGCCAATGGCTTATGTGTAGTTTCATCACTGCAGAGATAGTGTCTGTGCAAGCGAGCGACAGAGAGAGAGAGAGATGGATGGATTTTGTGGGCAGATGTGTATGAAGTCTGGAGCAAATGGAGTGAGAAGCTGAGCAGCTGGCAGAGGACAAGGAGTAGGCTAGTGAAGAAGATGGGAGATTCACACGCACACACCCGCACAAGCAGTGATGATTCAGGCTAGTGGTACACACATAAAGCAACATGACTCACACCAGTTCACTTACCAGACACCGTCATTTGTGTGTCATCTCCGAGACAGCCTACTGCAACACTGCTAACTTAATTTCTCCTGCGTTGTCACCCGAGTGTCATCGTCTGTCATCAGTCCAGTAAATTAGAGTTTTGCTCCGGCAAGTGTTTCCAGGGAATTTGTCTCAGTTGTGCTAAAATCTGTTAATGGAACTGAAGTCGCCAAAGATGGATGTTGGTTCTTTATAGATCATATGGGTGCTGTTTTAGCCAGAGGGATACACGTAGTTGTGTTGGAGGTCTGTGCAGATGCATTCAGAGACAGAGGAAAGTTAGCTGAGCGCTGTTTAGTAACCAAGAGCAGTGGGAGGTCATCTATATTTTATCTGCCATTCATATTTGAGTGGGGGAGAAGATGGGAGAGGCAGCACGGTGGTGGGAGAAGCTGAACATGCTCTCTGTGTATCTTTCAGTAGACGACTTTCTTTACAGAGGTATATCAGTGCAGGTTATCCATTTTAAATTACAGCATCAGCAACACTCATCCACCGCCCCTCCCTTTGCTCTTTCTTTCTCCATTTCCCTACATCCATAGTTCTCTCCTCCTCTCCGTTTTCCTCCTCCCACTTAGACAACTCTATTGGATTTTTAGTCCATTCCAAATGAATTGAGCTGCGGCGTTCATGTCGAAACGAGCCCAGTCGATTGCCTAAATGTAACTATGCACAGTTATCGGGACTGCAGCGCAAGCCATTTGCGGGAAGCCTAAACATTATAAACAAATAAAGCAGCCGTATTGCCTCCAGGCCCTTGGTTAGGAATGCACTGCAGTGTCTGGTGAATGGGCAGCCAGCGTGAAATCCAATATAGGCCTGTGTGCGGAGGAGGAGGGAGAACACTCCACTCCAATCTTCATCAATATAGCACTATACAAGACTGGTGCGGCTGCTGCCACCAAAATACAACCACTATTATTTTGACCACTCCATGCCACATCTGATACTACCACCACCACTACTACTGCTGCTGTTTCTTTTCTACCCAGAGAAAAGGGACTGTTCTGAAAGGGTTCTTTGGTTACAGGAGTTCCCTACAGAGATGTAATCAATCTCTTCAGCTAATCAGAGCAAGGAACTCGGGTGGTTCTTAAAAATGGCTTCAGACCTCAGGTGGATCTTAAAAACATCCTCTGATACTGTTGATTTCAAACATTTCATCCACTCTTACAAGGTTATATTTCATAGCGTGGTTTTTTTTTTGCCCTTGATTGAGTGGCAGCCTACAGAACATTTTTCATAAATAGGGTTTTCTGAAGTGCCAGTGTAGGCGTGGTACAAAAAAGGCAACTTTTCCCACTGTTGTCCTTGTAACATTATAATCTTTAATGAAATCACAGTCGCCAGCTCAAATCAGTGATTGCTAGTGTAGCTTCATTGGCAGCAGAAGCTGTTATTAACAGTCCAAAATTATGATGTTGGACACTGCTGTCTAGCCATTCTGAAAAACCAATCACAGAGCAGCATGTCCACAGTAGTTGGGATTTTACATGGCAATGAGAAGGTTGTGTTCTCGCCTATCTCTGCCACCAACACTGTCCGAGACTTTTGTTTATCTCTTATCATTGTGTCCTAATGGTTTTGTCTGTGACAGGAGTCGTGAGGGATAAATCACCAGGGGTCTGGGTGCTTCAAGACAAGCACAGCCAGAGGACTCCTCTCGCCCCCCTCTCTGATTTGCTGAAAACCCCTCCAGTTACCATAGAAACCCCTTTATCGCTGGAAGTTATTGTGACATTGACCCAGTGCAAGGGCCAGGGCTAAGTGTGATGACCTCAGACCATTTGTTGCAGGATGCCTATCAATGGCCCACATGGTGTGTTTGTGTTTCTGGAGGATACGTGCTCCATGAGTCCGCACACAGAGGCACAAATGCGCACAAGCACGCATATCTGCAGTCTTGTTGTCTTGTTGTGTTGTCTGTGTGCACTTCATTTGTGTGTGTTTCCTGGCATTGATATTTAAGTGCATGCACAGAGATCAGGGGCGAGGTTAAAGGGTAACATGTGACTCTCCTGATGAATGACCTTGGGGTAGACTGTCCCACCCCTTCCTCTTTGTGCTGCTCAGATCACCAGATATCTACAGTCCCACTGCTGCCACCAGTCCCAGATAACCTCTCCAATCGGCACACATTAATCGCCACATTTTGTCTCTGCCTCATCACTGCAAACTGCATCTATCTTGACAAGTCATTTATTCTTATTTTCAATTTTACAGACTTATTTTTCATAATGGAAGTGAAACAAATCTGCCAATTGGATGTGATAGCTCATTTGTTTCTGCCATGCCAAAGTGGGACATTTCTTGAATTAAGACACAGTTTTATAGGATCACCAGTCAGAACACTTGTTGCATGATGGATTATGTAATACATCTAAATATATCTCACTCCATTGGGTAGATTGTTCATGTCCTTATTTGATGTGATTACATTTTTTGGAAGACTGAATATAAAATTAAAGACAATTATTTTTGGATGAAAAGTTTTAAAAATCTTCATAATTAGTTTTCATAATTTCTTCTTGATTATGAGAAACATTTTCGCATATATTTTGCGACGTTATCGCTGTGCCTCAAGATACAGCATGGAAATCTGTGTAAAGCTTCATGCTGACAGCAATGTGTGCCATCATCTAGCCCTGTGTGGTGTGCTTTTAATTTAACTCCAACTGCTGCATTAATCCATTTCTCTCTATTGGGTTGCCATTATGGATATGGCTGGTTTATAAAATATTTTTATGAGACGGCTTTGGCTTTTTGTCCAGCTCCACTGGAAAGTGGCCCCTGCATAAGCTTTGCTGTCGTTCTCCCATCTCCCCCTCTTACCCCTCATTTCATTTCTTCTGTGTGCGTTACCAGCCACATCCTCTCTAATGAAGCTAAATCTAGCATGCTAAATGGGACCAGTCAGCTATGTCATTGGTGCTGAAGCGGCCATAGCTGTCTTGTATTGGCCCCTGAAGGCACAAACACCACTCCAAGACGATGAGTTGGTGGCATTAGAAGCATTCACAGTACAGCGAGCACAAACAATGCAGACCCAAGCAGGCAAGCACTTATCTGTGGTAGCTCTGGAATATCGGTGCCATGCATGCACCCAGAGACAGAGGTACCCACGTGTGGGCTGGAGAGAACAGATAAAGTAACAGAGTCAAAATGTGTGTGTGAAAGTGCAACTGTAGCTGCAGTCAAGATCGGTACTGTACCAGAGATCAAGAGTAGAGAGACGTACTCTGCAGGATACCAGTCTGTCGATTGCACCGCTCTCGGCTTCAAAGTTCTCAGCTTCAGGATTTCGTATAGAATCTAATGGCTTTGGAGTGTGAATGCACACAGTAACACAAGTGGAAAAGCGCCGTAATATAGGACCCTACATGACAATCCAAAAAGCACACACACTTGTAGGCGCACACACACACACACATGCGCTCACACACACATTGTGTCAAATCTCCTACTGAAGTCCAATATATCCCTCACAAACCCATTAAAGGTGCTTCATACAACAGCCTCTCACAGAATACAGAGAGAGGGAAGTGAGAGCAGCACTGACTGAGAGAGAAGCATAGCGAGAGCAGGAGAGCCATGTATTTGTTAGGTGCTTAAAACACATTCTGGCAGGTATAAAAGTGTTATACCCAGGTTTATTTTTATATTATTTTAGATATTAAAACATACAGTAGTAACACTTTTTGTTATTAAGTTGTTTGAAATTGTACAAATGTAAGCATGGATGAATAATATGAAAAGTGTCACTGTGCCATTTGTTGAGGATTACAGTATAAGAATGTACTATCACTACTAAACTGAGCTTCTCTAACTAAAAATGATCTGAAGCCATAACTACCTTATCCAGAAGCAGCCAATTTTTTTTACTCTAAAGGATTCATCTTTTACTTTTACTTATGGTTAACTAATCCCACGAATGAATCCAACAACAAACTGATCCTACTAACAAAACCTGATGTATCAGATTCCTCTCCATTGTTTTCCATCAACGAGCCACACTGCTGGGTGACATGTTCCTTCATTACCATTAACATGGACATTGTAGTTTATCTTGAGTTGATCCCATACACACATTCTTACGACTGATCTGCAGCTGAAAATAGTGTTGTTGTTGTTGTTGCTGCTGCTGCTGCTGCTGTTGTTGTTGTTGTTGTTGTTGTTGTAGTTGTTGTTATGAACAAACCTGTATGTCTGACCTGTTTTTTAAGCTGTATATCTTCAGGAGAAATGAATGGGCATGAGGCTGAGAACTGGGGAAGTGGAAGCTATTGAGATACTGATACAATGTTTTATCCTGTAATTTTTCTTCTGCGCATGTATTTGGAAAAAGGGTAATATTCCCATCAAATGAATGTATGAACATTTTAGAGATATGTATTTCCGTGAGTGCTAATTTTCAGTATTCTCAAGGATGTTACTGACATACACTTGAGTTCTCTTGTTGTCTGTTTGATTAATGTCTGCTACCTGCATGTTTTTGCCTCACCATACTACAAAATTGTTGTTGTTGTTGTTGTTGTTTTTTAATATTCTTGAAAGCACATAACCATAGACATATAAACCACTACATCCTGGAGACATCCCCGCTCTCTACAGGTTGCCATGGTTTTTAAATACCTGTGTTTGGAATTGCTATTTTTATATTTTTGTGAAAAGTACTCAAAGTAAATCCCATTCAGGCTTCAGGGTAAAATCTCGTGTTTAAGGCTGGGTTCTGTAATTTGCAAAAAACAAAAAACAAGAAACAAAAAAAACCCAGAAAATATAAATGGAAGACATGGTTTGATATTCAGTCAGTTTATATATTGTAGGTCGGCTTACCAAAAATAATAATTTAAAACAAAAAAAAGGTAACTTTCATTCTGTCTAATGCATCACCATAAACAATTTTACTTTCCCCATCTCTGGAGATTGTTACCCCACAGGCACAGATGAGACAAGGAGGGAAAAAAAGCATCCTGCACTAGTTTGACTAAAGTTAAGGAATGAATCACTGTAGCTTCTTTCTGACCTACATGTATCTACCTGGGTTGAGGTAAGACACCCATATTTGGCTGACAATCTTCAGATTCAGATTCAGAGAACTTTATTGTCATTCTACATATAAGGAACAAGATTTCGTTGCACCAGCTTGGAAAGATCACAGTAGTTTAGCGGCATGGAAAGAAAAACACAAGGTACAAAAAAAAAAAATAAATAAATAAATAAATTGCCGTAAAAATAAGGGTAAAATAAATAAATAAATAAAGTACAAAGTATTTACAACGTAAGTTATTTACAATGTAAGTAAGTCTTATTGCAGCGAAACTGTGCATACCTGGTAGTGAGGGTTGGTAGTGAACATAGATAGTGAAGTGAAGTAAGTAATATAATATATATATATATACTATACTATTACTATTTTCTATGGCATTATAATATAATCTACATAAACATATGCACGCATTCATCTATATCAATCTGGTCTCCTCCCCACTCTTCCCCCTATTTGACATTTCCGCCTGAGGAAATGACTCTTCTCTGGCATTTATCTGCTCTGGGTTTGCACACGCCTTATAACTGCTGTCATTTACACTTTTTAATGTGTGTATTAGTGCTATACTTTTCTGTTTAGTTAAACAATAGCTGACTTTCCTCTGAAGAGACAGAATGGCAGTGAAAACGGCTACAGTGTCCCTCAGTATTTCACCTCTGCATAGAGTTATGGCATGCACAGACACGGACACACGCACACACAGGCGATGCATGTTGTACAGTAAAAGCCAGCCAAAGCCCTCAGTGTGTCACCTCTGTCATAGTGTTAATTAGACAGTGTCACCGTCTGTCCCCAGTGACATTTATTGCACATTTGAATATTTTACCCAGACAGATGGTAAGAATGTCAAGGCGTGACACTGAGTTATTAAGCCCTAGCCCTCTCCCTCGGCGACAGAATGCAGGGCTTGTCAGCACTCGATTGTTTTAATAACTCACTGGCAGCACCACAGCAAAGTTTGCCCTGAGTCTCTGTGCTGCCGCTAGTTCTTTGGGCATAGGTGAAAGAGCTCACACACTCACAGACACACATAGCAGCATGGGTGCAATTCTGCTGAATGAGGATGAGCAGGAATTCCCTTACTGAGTAAAAGGACCAGTGGCATGGATCTGTGACCCCTCTATTGACATTATCCATCTGCAGACTGCCACATTTTTCTATATTGCACATGACCTTCACCTGCGCTAACGCACTTGTCAGATGCACAGCCCAGCATGGATGTGCTCCATAACCTTAGAATATGATCCCACAGTGTCACACCACGGTCAGATGTGCCTTACTCAGTCTCACATACTGTACTCAGCGTCCTCATGTTGTTGCAAACAAAATGAGACGGCAAAATACTCCCGGTCCAGTGTTCCTCCTTTGAAATAAAACTGTGTTGTCTGGCATGCACACAGTTTGCCTCAGTAAAAGTGTATGCACATGCTAGCTTTAAAACCATTGTCTGGGTAGCGTTTCACCTTGAGAGAGGCTACTGCGAAGGCAGACATAGAAGACACAGAAGAATGGCAACTAAATGATAAAAGAAAAAATGGTCAAAGCTGAGTTGAGCTGTGCTACGGATTTGTCAAGGCCATCGAACTGCATGAATTCAATAACAATCCTAAACATGGTGTAAGCTGTTTTTCCTCTACAGGTGAAACTGACATGGGGGAATCAGGAGGATTTCTGAGGATGTATTTCCACGTGCAAACTGAATACTCGTAGCAGCAAGGGCAGGGAGACGTGCTGAAATTAAAGGTGCTCTATGTAAGATTTTCCTATTGCTACATAGCCAATGTTAGAATTAACAGCTGTTTACTTACTAAGAGCTTCAGCCATTGTTGCCATGTGACTCATTGTCTCAAAGTGGTATCATGAGATGGGACGAGCTGGCTAGCATGCTAATTTCAGTCGAAGAAAGAAATGATAGAAATAGAAGCAAAAGAAAAGTTAACAATGGTGTTGCTTTCCAGAAGCAGAGGGCAGCTCTTCACAATTAAAGGAATGAAGTTTGATGCTGAATGTTTCTTCTACATTGGTAACTAAAGCTGTTAACGCTAATGTTGGCTTACATATAGCACCTTTAAGTTTTGGAGGTGTTAGGTTGGATACTTATCAGCTGATAATCAAACAATAGCAACTTGTGTGGCAGAAGCTGCAGCAATGACCCCCGCAGAAGATTTATACTAAGGAGACCATATTAAACTGTCTATTACACTAAAGACACCAAACAACTTGCAGGTGGTGGCAAACGTGATTCAACAATGTCAGCATAATGTTAGCACATACACATACTGGCACCGTTTGACAGTATATGTGCTTGAAAGTAAGTTTAAGGTTATTAATTTTAATAAAAATTAAAGTCTCTTAAAGATTTCCATATAAAGAGACAACAAAGTAAACCTATAAAGTGTATGAAAGCTGCTGGAAAATGAACTGAACCCACTTGTCAACATTATTACATGCTACATTTGCTAAACGGACTCACAGTTACTTAAAGATTACAGTGTAAAATTAGCATCAACAACTGAGCAAACACAATTTCAGCACCACATTTTGGCGTTGTTCATTTCCCATATCGAGGAGAAAGAGAGTGAAATTGTGATTGAAACTGTGTGAAGAAGAGGGAATAAAGTTTCTGCTATGCCTGTCACATCTATGGCACCTGTCTGAAATGGTCCTGGGTTTTGTGGAGACACAAATATTGATTTGTTGGTGCTTTATACTGTAACAAGCCTGTAGCCCCCAAAGTGGACTTCTGGCATCTGCCGCTAGTGTGTAAAAACTCTTCTCCTGTGTTGTTTTTACAACACTGCAAGTCTATAATATAAGCCAGGTTTGTTTAGTAATTCTGGTTATATCCTCCCCACTGTCGCCATGTCTCATTCCCACAGCTCATTCTCATCTTGTCCGTCATTTCTCCCATGAGTTTTTGAGCTGTGTGTAATTACCCAGTTTGTTTGCACCTTGGCTCTAACTGCCTGTCTTGTCACAGCCAGCTTGTGTTCACAGGAAGCGTGTGTGTGTTTGTGTGTGCGAGGGTTTGCATGCGGCAATCAGTCTTTAGCAAATATGGGTGTGACAGGCAAGAGCCATGCAATAGTGCTAGTGTGTTTCTCATCACATGTGTGCGTCACCCCAAACCCACTCCGGCGGACATGGAGAGACAGAGAGAGGGACCTTGTCGTCTCTAATCCCTTTGTTTTGAGTCAGATTAGAGTTTTGCGAGGCGTTTGCGAGGCCTGCAGAATGTGGATTTAAGGATTAGTCTAATAAACAGAGGCTCTGTGGCACTCTGCAGCCCAGTGTGGAGATTACATAGGCAACGAGAGCAAGGAAGCGAGAGGGGCTGATTGCCCCCCCCACCCACCCAGCCCCCCCCCCCCCCTTCATTTCCATCCTGACAAATGAGAGGATGAGAGGAGAAGAGACATGGAGGAGAAAATGGAAGGTGGATGAGGTCTCTTCACAGTTCCTGATCAGTGTGGCAACTTTCATGCATCTCATCCCCTGCAGGGACCACAACTCTGAGTCACATATGTGAGAACTTGGGATATGTGGCTCTTATCCCATACTCTAGTATGACCTCAACAATACTTCATAATTATTGCATTCAAGCTGGCTGATCACAGGGGATGTTCCCTCATTAAAATACTCAGCAAATGCTGCACAGAATGAGCACTCAGTATTAAGTCAAAGGCGTAAGAGGAAAATGACTTAGTCCACTAAAAATTACATCTTCTCTACATTACTGGTCAAAATTTTCGAACACATTCAATAACTCTGTTGTGTTTCAGTACAGTTTGAAAAGGATGGCTGGGGCTTGCAGAGATTTGAAACCTGATAGAACTAGGTTCAATTACAGAGAATATATCTGGTTTTATTTTTGTAAGTGACCTTATTGTTGTGTGGCGGGGCAGATGGAAGGCGGCCTAATTTGTAAAGTCTACCACTTATTTATGGTGTGCTTACTTGCTCCAAAATCTGAAATATGAGAGTTTGCTGCACAACATCACTGCATTCAAAAGCAAAAGTTGTGGGACATTTAAATACAGGGGAGACATAATAATCAGACACTGACCTCATGAAAGTTATAATGTGTATTTGATAGCTTTTTGCATTTCAGCAGCAATATTATTTTTGTACCCTTGTTGCGATGTGCTATTACTGTATGAAAGTTGATTGTGGGGAAAAAAAAGACTTTAGCGCATCAATGTCACATGTCAATGTCAATGGCAATAAAAACATGGCAGCAATGACTACTGAGTACCGTACTTAATAAGCAAGGGCTTTTTTTTCCTCTTTGGCTCAAAGAGGTGTTGGAGGTAATGGGGCGCGGTGTGTGGGGGAGAGAGTGATGAAATGTTTCCTGTCCTGCACGCCCCTCAGCTGTTGGCACACAGATCATGTTGGATCCAAAATGGACCACAGCTTCCAGTTGAACTAGAGCCATGCAAGCAGCCCCAGCCATCCTTTTTTGTCTTGTGTGTATATGTGTGTATCTGTAAGTATGTATTTTTATGTGTGTGTGTGTCTTTGTGTCTTTGTGTGTGTGTGTGTCTTTGTGTGTGTGCACTTTCAATGCCACCCGAGATCGAAGACATGATTAATGACTCTTCATGGTGAGGAACCTCTCAGTCAGAGCCCAGTCCAAAGCTCACACAAGGCGTGTGTGTGTGTGTGTGTGTTAGAGTGAAAATGATAGAGGTCATGGTGCGGTTATAGATGTGGGTCCATACAGGAATATTTATGTATGCTAATACATCGTGAATATGACTTTGAACACACACACACACACGCCTACACACTGGAAGTAATCAGGATGCCCAGCCCTGACACCAAAGCTCCCACTAGCCTTCTCACAAAACACAAACATTTTTCTATGCAGCTTAATTTGTTATGAAATTTGAAGTATATTGCACATAATGAGACATTTGTTGAAAAAGCCGTTAATTACAATACATTGTTAAAAACTGCTCACACTGATCCAGTATGCACCCTCAGAAAAGATTTCATTGTGAAAAGAACAAATTAAACTTAAGGATTTACACTTAAAGATATAATGTCAAGAATAAACCTCTCTTAAGGGGAATCTGAACATGTAATTGGAGGCTTTGATGAACTGTATGTATAATATTTTAATCTTGACCATGTTAGGACTTAGGAGTAGGACGCTCTTCCTGAAATCAAGATGCACAGAGGTTTTTTACTGATGGGTAATTGAGTACAAGGATTTGTTTTTCCTCTTTATTCTCATGCAACCTCTCTGTACTCTGCTCTCTCCCCCATCTACTCTTTTGTTTTTCTCAGTTACTCTGCGTCTTCATCTCTTTGTCTTTGTGAACAAACTGTGTAAACAACTTAATTTGAGCAGCAGCACAAAAACAGCAGAAAATTGAAGCCAAATGCTTTATAGCCACAATTTTGTCTTTTGTGATAACAGGGCCTTGTGTTTTCAATAGGGCATCTTTTGCTATTCAAATTTCTTTCAGAAAAAAAAGAAAAAAGAGAAAAAGACACCAAATGAACAACTTCATCTCCTGTTGACAAAGAGTGCTGGAGGAGTGGATGATTTTTCTGATGGAAAGGCTCCATGCTGTGTTTTATCAGGCTTTTAGCTGCCAGTCTTGTTGGCTGATTGTTGCTTTTGGTTTGGTTACAATTCAATTAAATGAGCCAGGTAATGGCTGCTTTACAGACTCTTCTAATTCAGAGATAAGATAAGATAAGATAAGATAAGATAAGATAAGATAAGATAAAGAAAATTAATAGAACAAATGAAAAAATATTTGAAATGAAAAGCCAAGTATTACAGTATTAAAGAGGGTGTATATAAAATACTGTAGTTCTAATTAAATAGTCTCTGTATAATGACGCATTGAAATCATTTGAAATCATTTTAATCTCACACACATTGTTTTACGAGCTTCTTGATCTGAATACTGAAGGTCATGGTTCAAAACTATAAAGATTATGAGCCTGAATTATTGATATGAATGAAAGTTCATTTGGGAGAATGTCACCCCTCACAGTGGCATGATGTGATCCACTAGAAAGAAGACGTCTCACTCTGCTGAATCAGGTGGAATGGATGGAACACTTCAGTGTTAAAGAGTGATGGTTCTTCCCTCACACACGGTCTTACGTACTCACAGCAGCATGCAGAGCAGTTTAATTTAGGCCTGTCATCAAGTTTTTAGTGTAAAGTGTCTGAAGCTAAAACAACTAATCGGTTAATCAATTTGCGGACTGATAGAAAAATAAGCACACATTTTGATAATTGATTCATTTTTACTTAGCTTTGACAGTTTGCTGCTTTTTTTTTTTTTTTAATCTTACATGATAATTAACTGGATATTTTTGTGTTTTAGACGGTTGGTTGTTGGTTTATCACAGGCATTTTACACTATTTTCTGCTTGTGTACAGGCCAAAGGATTAATCAAATATTTGAGAAAATAATGTGCAACAGAATTGATAATGCTTATTAAATGCATCACTAAAAGAATATAGCACACATAGCTATATGTGTACTGAAAACTGTAAACTGTGAGGTTGTATCGAGTGCAAGAATAAGTCAGTAAATGTCGGGATAGTTTGTCGGGCCAGAGTGAACACACCCTGCTTTAGCCTCCTCCTAGTTGGCTGGAGTGGGAGTCCTCTGAAGAGGAAGCCTCCCACAGAGTGATGGTTCTAAGCATCTGTACTAGCACTCACCCACGGCCTCCATGCTTATTTTATTTGATAAATGAGAGCAGCGGCTGGATGGAATCTTTGCAGCTAATTGTCTTTGGGTACCTAGCCAGTGTACATGTAACCATTACAAATGCAGTGAAATAATATGCTGCGCTGAGCCCGGGCGATTTTGATCACGCGTTCCCAGAGCCAGTTGTCTCTGCAGCACTTTTCTTCAGGCAGATTTGAGGCATGATGCAACAAAACAGAAAATACCTGAGGCAGTTTCACACCATAATGCACCTGCTATTGAAACACTTTTTTTTAATAGAGGGGGATTGGTGCTTTTACAACTTGTTTTTACATGTGTGTGTGTTTTTTTAAATTTGGGACTAAATCAATTACCTCAGTAAGAATTCGACAAGCATTTAGAGGAAAAAAAAATTTGGCTTCTTTACAGTTTTAATCCATATAAAACTTATTGTGACAGAATGTGTTAGATGTATTTTGATGTTGACAGGGTAAGAAAATTAGATGCTCATTTTTCATGTGTAAGAAACACTCTTGAAGCATGTGATTACAGATAAGATTTAGGTGCTTAAAAAAAACAGTTTCTTAAAATATCTGCATCTGTCTGCCTTCTTTTGTTTGGCATTTGGAGTCTGTTCCTTCAGAGGTTGACCAGGTTGAATTGGAAAACCAGCCTGTTTGATGCTCGCTAATCCATTAATGTCATTAGCTTCCTATTAACTGGGTGTGATTTCTAGTTACAGTGGATTTATATTGTGTCATTCTCCATATTTTTCCGTCCCAATCTCTTATTTGCAGAGAAAAGGCCATTATCTGCACCAAACTTCACCTCTGTAATTTCGAAAATGAATTCTCCACCCTCCCTGTCGTCTTCCAATTACATTTCTCATTCTGCCTGAATTTCATGGTCACTTCACGGTCACACACATGTCTCTTTTCTCCTTCAGCTAACCACCCTTTCTCGCCTGTCAAGGAAACACAGTTACTCGCCGGCTCTTTGCACAGTTTTGCATTCACATCAGTTTGTCTGTCTGGGTTGCGTGTATTTGTGCGCCTGGTTGGTTACATACCTTGAAATCGGGCTGGACGACCAGTTAGAATGACAATAAGTCAATAGATTAGGTCTGGTTGGGCTGGTTGTGATGCAATAGAGGTGGACAGATCAGGCATGAGCGCTACACTTGTAGTTGTGTTACAAGTTGTATTACAAGCTGTGTCAAGCTCAGGTAACACCGTTGTCTCAGCACAGGTGCCTCCATGCTGTATATGTGCATTCGTGTGTGTTTGTGTTGTTCTGTGTGGTCTGTGTGTGTGTGTTTGCATCTGGGTGTGTTTGATTATCCTTTGCAGCCTGTCTGGGTTGCGTGTATTTGTGCGCCTGGTTGGTCACATACCTTGAAATTGGGCTGTGCGACCAGTCAGAATGACAATAAGTCATTATACTTGTGATAAATGAGACAATCCGCCTCAGTGCGATGATCAGATGAGGTTGGGTCGTTGTCACCTGAATAATTAACAAGAAAAAGTTTGCCTGTGTGTATGCGTGTGAAGGTTGTGTACCTCAGCGACCTTGAGGAAAACACCTGCGTGGGTGGAATGTGATTGATATGCGTTTCAGATCTTGTGATTGACCCCCTTGGCTTTCTCCACTTTATTCATCTCTCATTCTGTGTCCTTTCTCCACCTCCTCAACTAACATTACACCTGCAAACTGCTCCTGCCTTTGTAGTGTGACTGCTACACACACCTGTTACTTGAAGGATTTTGCACTGATTTATGTTTATTTCTACAGCTGTAACCACTGACTTGCAAAGTTTGACACCAGTATTTCAAGGTATAGTTATAACATTTTGGGAAATATGCTTTTTTGAGCCAGGAGGCAATTAGCAGATAGATTAGAAATGTTCATTTAACATTTCTTTCATTTGCACTTCTCATATTCTAAGGTAAAGGATCTACTGCAGTACATGCTGTTATAAGTTATTAGTTATTTGAAATGTCTGTGAGCACAGCAGTGCAGGTGCTTTATCATACCTTAGTTTCCATGATATCCACCAAACCGCTCATCTAAAGTACTTTTTCCAGCTTTTGGGCTCTAATCTCTGCTGTTTGAAACTCTTATGCTAAAAGCAGAAAAAAACAAATAAGCTTCATTATAATGTTTTTTTTTGTTTTGTTTTGTTTTTTTTAAATTGACTATCCTGACCATCCTGACTTTGACATATGGTGGCACCCACATGGCGTATTGTTGAGTGAGGTTATCTTACAAGGTTGGGTTCCTTCTGTTATTGCAGATGTTGCTGTGATTTTGAATGAGGTTTTCTTACTCCTGGAACAAACTATGGCTTTCTATGGCCTAACAGCCAGGCATTGTGACTTCCCAGATTTCTTGTCGTTACCTAGAAGTTGCCAGGCAACCGGCACTACAGGTGGAGATGCTGCACAGTTGTACTAGGCAAATGGATAAAGTGTTGTTTGTCAGGAAAAAGTTACAGCATTTACCACAAAGCCTCATTTTTCATTTTAGTTTATGTAGTGGATTAAACAAACAAAATACAACTTGTTCATTTGTGATTCTTACAGGTGCTGGGAGGCTAGCTGTTTACCCTTTCTTCCTGTCTTTAAGTTAAGCTAGGCTAATCATCCTCTGGCTCCAGTTTCATGCTTAACATACAGACATGATAGTGTTATAAATCTCCTCATCTGCCTCTTGTAAAGAAAGCGAATTAGCGCATTCCCCGAAATTTTGAACCATCATAATAATAACCCTAAGCTCTTACATACAAACTTAGCAGACAGACACACCCCCAGCTACACGCACTCACAGAGCCTTGTTTGCCCATTGTTTGCATAATGCCAGTCAGAATGTCCCCACATTTCCCGAGCCAGTATCTCTCTCTATTTCCTCACCCTCCATTCAAGGTACAAACACATTAAGGTTGAACTCCTAATAGCCTATGTGATGGATGCTGGAGCATAATGAGCTCTTTATGAGACTTAATACCTACTGTTAATCAATGGACATAGCAGGGCACTTTTCAATACTACTTTCCAAGCATTTTAAAATGAGCCCTCACTGAATAGATTGACTCGCATTCTGTATCCTTCTCTCTCTTTCTCTCCCTTCTCATTCTCCCTACCAGTATGCAATTAGTTGCATCACATATTCAGAATCAAATGAAGCCTGTGCTTTAGAAAAGCCCCAGCCTGTTCTGATATCGATAAAGGCTGTCCAGACTGAAAGATGTTTTGATGAAAATGCAACACTGCACTGTAATGCAGTGGGTGGACCAGACTTTCCTCGACCTCAAGCAACAGAAACATGGATGACCTATTTATTACCATAAATATCCCATACAGGCAGCTGCTGGAAGCGTTCCTGTCAATTACCGCTGGTTGTTGTATTGTTGTACTTTGATCTTTAGCTGCTAATGTAATGTGTTGCTCAAGGCCGCTGCACTAGTATCATGCTGTATTAGCATCATAATCATGTATAATCTGCATCCACAAGTATACGATTTGAATAGATTAGAAGTGGGCTGGTTGTGATGCAATAGAGGTGGACAGATCAGGCGTGAGCGCTGAGGAGGTGATGTCTTGATGTGCGTGTTTAGTTGTGTTACAAGTTGTATTACAAGCTGTGTCAAGCTCAGGTAACACTGTTGTCTCAGCACAGATGCCTCCATGCTGTATATGTGCATTCGTATGTGTTTGTGTTGTTCTGTGTGTGTGTGTGTGTGTGTGTGTGTGTGTGTGTGTGTGTGTGTGTGTGTGTGTGTGTGTGTGTGTGTGTGCGTGCGTTTTTTGCATCTGGGTGTGTTTGATTATCCCTTACAGCCTCTAAGGGAGCGGGATTCATTCTCACTCTGATAATGAGGGAGAGACTAGCAATGCCCTCAAGTCATTTCTCCTCTTCTTCTGTCCTTCCTGTTGCATCCGGCTGCTTTTCTTTCTTTCTCGCCCTTTACCTTTTTTCCAGTTTAGATTTTCTGGTGTCTCTTTTCCCATCACTCTGTTTGCCTTTTCTCTCAGCTTTCCACCCACTTTTCTTCCTGTATTCTCTGCCCCCTCTTGTCATCATTGTTTTCCTTTTGTGTGTCTGTTTTCATGCGTTGCTGACATCAGTTTAGGATGACTGGACCATGTTTGAGTCACTCTGTTTTTATGTCATAGATTTAAATGCTGGCTTACCATTTTTCATCAGCCCGGTCGATGGTTGACGATCTCTGCAGACCACAGTCCTGGCAGCTCTGTTTCTCCTCACAATAGCCTTACTTATCCCGCATCAGTGCTCTGATTTGTTGCATATTTGCCTGCTCAAATGTCCATTCTCCGTGCTCCTTCTTACCTAACGTTCCCTGTACATTCTCTGGAGTGAAAAGCAAGAGTGAGTCACAGCAGTGCAGCCATTAATTTTATACCAACCTTTTGCTGTCTTTTCCACTCTATCTCTCTCTGTCCCTCTCTCTATCTCTGTTTTCTAGGTGACTGAAGTGGAGATTGACATTACGGAGGCCCGCTAGGAGGCCCCTCCATCTCCCCCCACCGCCTCCTCCTCCGCTTCCATCTCTCCTCTCTGCATTCCTACCCTCCCCACCAGCATGGACCTGAAGGATCGTAGGCACCGCTCCCTGACCAGAGGTCGCTGCACCAAAGACTCCCAGTACAACACCTCCTCCCTGGACGCAGATGAATGTCGTGTGCCGACCCAAAAGTCTTACACCTCCAGCGAGACGCTCAAGGCCTTCGACCATGAGCAGAGGCTGCACTATGGCGGCTGTGTGACTGACCTGGTTCACCACGAGGCGGATGAGTACTCCAGGCAAGGTGAGTTTGTGGAGTAGAGTTGCCCTTTCAGATACAGATTTCAGATGGGCTCAGTCCATACTGTGCTGGACTGAAGACACTAGGAAAATCAAGCCTATGACTCTAAAGGAATAGATCAAAATTTTGGAAAATGTGCTTCTTCGTTTTCTTGCCAAGAATAAGCTAAGAATATTGAGACTACTCTCATGTCACGACTAGGTAATTACAACCAGTTAGCTTTATTTAGCACAAAGACAGGAAACAGGGGGAGTCCGCAAGCCTGGCTCTGTTTAAAGGTTAAAAAAATCTGCCTACCGACACAACTAAAGGTCATTTATAATCCATACAAAAACTAAGGTTTAAAACTACTTGTTGTGGTTTTACTGGGTGCTTTTGTTACAGAGCTGTAGAGGTGTTTGTAGGTGAAGATTTTTAAAATCTTTTCCCTGTGTTTTCCTGTGTTCCCAGTCTTTGTGCTAAGCTAACTGGCTTCTGGTGGTAGCTTCATATTCACCTTACAGACATGAAAGTGATATTAATCTCATCTAACTCCCAAAAACTATTATCCTATTAGTTAAGTTGCATAAAACATTTGGGACTTTATTTTTAAGCATAGAAGTGATGTTTCTACAGGTTTCATAAAAAGGAATTTCTGAGATGTTGTACGGTTCTGTATTTTACTTTCTACTTTCTGAACTACTGAAGGCTGCCATTTGCAGCTAAAAAGCAAAACTCAAGGATGTAACAATTTCCTGTAAAAGGGTTACCAATTATTTTATCTCCCAGTGCCCAGCACATATGGTTGAGCCCAGCATAGCCAAATACTTTTAGAGCCCTTTCAGTTTTGTGATTCTAATATTACTTAAACATCTGGTATCACACATTCAACAGTCACGTTGTTGCACATGTAAAGGTTTTCCAGCTGCACACTACTTTTAGCCACTGTGTGTTTTCTTGCGAGGCCTCTGTGGCAAGCTGTTAATGTAATCAGATGGTGTAAATGCTGCACTTTGCAGCAGAGGACTAAAGCAGACCTTTTGCACTGGCAAGCCTGTCATAATGAACTTCTGTATCCCCTGGTGTGCAAGTTAGCCGATAGGCCGATAGGTCATCTCTAAAGGGGTGGGCCTGTTCTCATAGGCATGTCTTTAAACTCTGTGTGTCTGTGTGTGTGTGTGCATGTGTGCATATTGTGGAGGGATATGAAACAGGCGGTATCGATCCCTGGCTGGTGAAAGGAGTCAGACTCAATGGGATTGATCTGTGCTAAGCTCTGTTTTCTCTGCATGGACACAGACAGGACAGGAAGGGGAGAGAGCTCAGTGCAATACAACACAACAATGCAGAAGATAGTTGAATAACACTAAAATCCCTCACAGAAAGAAATAAATACATATGTTTGAGAGTCTTTGATGATATTTCCCAAATGGAACATCTTCGTTATAGCTTGAAAAGGTAAACCCTCTCTCAAGGTTTCATGTCTGACTGTGCGTGGAATTAAGAGAAATGGATCAATCTGGTAATACCTTAAAGAAGAAAATATGTTATAGAATCAGGAATTTTTATATATATATCCCTGCGACCCTGACGGATCAAGTGGTATAGAAAATGGATGGATGGATGAATATATATATATACATATATATATATATGAAAAAAGAATACAATAGAAAAGCAGGCTTTTACTACGAAGACAAAGATAACAGCAGAAAAAATAGAGGATTGATTGGCGGGATGGATGAAAGACTGGAAGTCAGTGGTGTGTGCTGTTCGGACACACTCCACTGCTGCACTGAGCTGACCTCACACCAGGCAATAGCTGGTCGATACCACGATCCTCTCAGCCTATCAGCTCCCTCGAAAGCCCAAAGCCACAGATGCATCGTGGGAAGTGTGGCCACAGGAGACCAACAGTGTTGCAGCACCATATGGACTGTGACACCACAGGAGGAAGAGTAGTGTTGGAAGGAGGGAGAAAGAAAAGGAGTTAGAGTGAGAAAGATGGAGCGAGAGAAGCAGCAGATAAAGAGTTTTCTTCATCTTTCATACAGATATTTTTATAACGAGTACACGAGAGTGAGGGATTGAAACAACATGTTCTTCTTTTGAACAGCATGTAGTTTAGAGACAAGATGGTACAAGCAGACAGGAACTTTATTTTCTTCACCAGTAATTACTAAAATGCGACATGAGGGAGAATGGATCCAGATAATGTCCTTGTTGTTTTACTGAATATTCATCAATGTTTTGAAGGAGAGGTTTTATATCTGAACTGACCTGCAATATTAGTAATTCATGCGCTGATGGGTCACACTAGAAAATATGATTAACTTTGATTAAATTATAATGATGTTTTTCTTTTGGTTGGGCGAGCCATCATGGCATTTCTGCTTCTTGCTGAGAAGTTTTGAGGTCATCTGAAGCTATTCTCAGACTGTAATTTTGCTTAAATGGTTATGTGTAGCAAAGCCAATTTACAGTTCTGTGGCGTGCTAATGCATATTGACTTGCCCTTACAGCTGTCATTATATTCATGTGTGAGACAGAAAGGTGTGAGTAATGCACAGGTGGGACTGGACTAAACATGCACATGCAATCACACAAAGTATTACTGAGTTTCATCTTCTTTAGTAGCTTACTTGCTTACCTTTCGTAGTTGGAGAAAAATTCATAATCCACTGGTATTTATTTTGAATGTTTTCACTCTTCTTGTTGCTTACAGTTCCTTTATCCTTCACAGGCATGATGTACATATTTGCAAGTCAGTTTTTTGGGTATTTTTGTAATTCTGGAAAAATCATTTGCTTTGAGTTATGCAGTGCAAATTATTACATGAATAGCAGATGTCCTCAGGACATGTTCTGTGCGATATCAAGGATCTTGGGACGTGATTTCTCAGAGCAAAACTCCAAGAACACGAACACTTTTCTTCAGTTATCAAAATCGTGTTTTCAGACAGGTTTATAATAGGCATATCTCAGTGGTTGCTGTCATGTAAAAAGCTTAAACTAATTTTCTTTCAAATCTTCTTTGTTTTCTATATGTGTGCAACAGTTGTGTTATAGCTTCCTGCAGTTGTAGTCTTTCTCCAAAGATATAGTTGGCTACTAACATAACTTACTTAGTGAACATCATTATGCAATGAAAAGCATCACTGAAATTTCAGTGTTTCCTGAGGCATAAACTCAACTTAAAAAAGGAACATCATCTCCCTCTAGAACCATATTTGGAGTGTGTTTGTAGACCTTTTGGGACTCTGTATATTTATGTTTAAAGACTCTGTTCCTCCTGGTGCAGGAAATATTTTCTGTGGACTTACCTCCCAGCCCTTGAGTAAATTGTTGGCAGCTTTGAAAAGGAGGTGAGAGTAGCTGATGATATTGACGTCCATTTGGCCCTCCCCAAGTCTATATGCTGATAATACATTCCTCCTACATCCAGCATATTCGTCCGGCTCCAACTATTTTGAATTTGTTGGCCAGGTTTGTGCTTACATCTAGTTTCAGAAAAATAACATCTTTGTCTGTATTTTGTGCTATATTTTCTAAATTATGACCGGTATGGTATTGAGCTGACTGTACAAGACAGACATTACGCTGCAAGTTTTACCTCTGACTTAGGGACAGTTTCAGCTATGTAGTCTCAAGCTATATAGTTACATTTGTTAAAAACAGTAGCAGAAAACGGTGAGGAAGCAAATTGTTGTATAATATTGAAATCTCTGTTTCAAAGGATTTAACTAAACCAGGCTGAAAATACTAACTGAGCAAATTCAAGTAAATCCTTTTTAATGTCAGGGTTTTTTTCAGTGTTTGAATTCTAGCTATCCCAAATGGCTCCTTGCAGATTTTGAAGAAGTGGGTTCGGTTGTGTTTTTCTAACAGACCCCCCGCTTCCATTGGATTTCAACTCTGTTTCCCCATTACACACTTATTATCTAGTCTGCTTGGATAATCACAGCCAAATAACACATTCTTTCCTCACCATAACATGCAGCAGCCTGGAAAGCTCATTACAAGTGTTCACTATTTAACACCACAAAGCAACATATTTGAAAACATCAGTGATCCCAGTAAGGTAGAAGCCTCATTGACATACAACCAAATATATTAGAGAGACCTTTGCTTTAGTATTACTGTCTTGCTGGGTTAATGTGGGCTGAACTGGATGCTAAAATAATAATCCCACAACAGCAATAAAAATATGAAAAATGTATAAACTCTTAATATGCCAGTCTGAGCAGTGAAGAGAAGCACACTATCCACTACTCTCCTCCCGCAGTGTATCTGTTTGTCTGCTGTCTTTCATCCCTCCGTCTCTCTGAGCTTTTCAATCCATACTGTACGTCTCCTGGTCTCTCTCCCAGTCCTTCTCTGCAGCTTCTATTCAGCGCATCCCTGGGGTGTGTCGTCCCTGCAGGTCCACCTCTAGACAGCAGGCATTATCACGGCCACTGCAGTCTCTAGAAGCTTTGGCCTTTCCTTTTAGAAGGATCTAAATGAGCCCCTCTACATTCTCCTCTGCTGCTTTGCCCCCAGGCATGGAAACCACACAGAGAATCCACCACCCACCTGCCTGCCTTACTGTCTGGACAACACTCAGCATCATCTACTGTCCCTATTCATTCTGTCTCTGTGCGTCTCTCTCTCATGGTCTGTCTTTCTATCTCTCACTTTTTCTCACTTTCTTTTATGTCCTCTTTTGCTCTTTTGTCACACCTTTCATGACTTTCTCGTTCTCATCCCTTTTTTTTCTCTTTTGCATCTGTGACACCCTTGCTGTTCCTGCATTGGTGATTTAGTGGTCATATCACACAGTTGTTATGTTGAGGCTCTTTCTATGGCTTTGAGAACGAGCATACTGTGTGTCTTTGTGTTCGATTTCACACAGGCTTTGCCGGCTATCCGAGCTCTTTAGGCTTGAACTCTCATGTTCACAGACGTGCTGAAAAGTGCATTTATCTTCTGATATAATCAGAATGAGCCCATTTGGACCTGTAAGAGCTGTCGGTATACATACAGTATAATGGTCATGTTTATCTCACTCTGCATTCCCTTTACTACATCAACTTTGATGTGACAAATCACTACAGTAGCCAAGGATTGCTTTGTCCAAAAACTCTGCCAAAGTCTACCATTCGCATCCTGGCATGATTGCCTCCACCGCCTGTATTCAAGACCAAATGGCAAGGAAAATGCACGACTGGGTGGCTGGGTGGAGGCTTTATGCCAGAGATGTATCCCCTGCCTTTGCGTCTCCACTCTTTGGGGAGGGAAGATTCCTTAGTATCTGCGAGAGCAGCAGCAGACTCTCATAATGTGCCCTCTTCACCAAGATTCAGGGACGAACCCTCTGGAGAGAGCAGCCTCCTATGTGACAGTGTTTACAGAGTACTCTCAGACCGGATCAGAGGAACCTGCATGACAAGGATATGAATGTGATTTATCAAGTGTTTGACCACGTCAAAACACTACTTAGTAAGAGGGAAGTGTTTACAATACAAACTACCTTTGCAGGCTTGATTCTAGTGCTGGGTGGTATATTGACTTTTTCAGGTATATCAATATATTTTCAAGATACAGGATGAGACTATACCGTTTAGTTCGATATAGATTATTAATATTGGGTTACCTAAACCATTTCTTACATAAAGTCGTGCCAGTGTTTGCATCTCTCCCTTCTCTCACTCTCCACGCAAACCCAGCCCCACTCGCTCATAAGTTCTTCTGCAACATGGAGGAAGGCACAGCGCCAGTCCACACTGCCAAAGATAATTGTAATAGTGCTCTGTCTTAATCTGTCTGTTATTGTTGTTGAGAACAACTGAAGGAGTGTTCTCAGAGACTGCAGCGTTTCCCTTACCTGGGCAGGCTCTACTTGGGTGGCCTGCTCAGGTAGATGAAATGACTCGGTATCAGCTTTGATAAATCTCACATTAGAAAGTCTTGTTTCTCCCCTTTCAAACTGACTAATCTTTGGCCACACACTTGTCTGAGTAGCGTGCACTGCAGTAACAGTGGTAGAGGCTTCTCAGTGTACATCCGTCTGCATCCACCAATAGTCTCCATGTGAGGTGTTTAGGGGACATCTCCCCCCCTTGCAGAAGTGTCTGTATTCATATTAGTTGCATGCCACTCAACCCACATTTAATACAGGCTATTTATTTTATATTATGCTATTTATTTACATGATTGCAGCTGTGTATTTCCAGACAGGGAAGGAAATCCTGTCTTTGCATTTTATTTTGATTATAGTCTGTGTTAATAAAAGGGCATGACTTACATCTGAACGTGTATCCTACTTTGTGGAAAATACAGTGATATAAATCATGTAGTATTGCCATTCAGCCTAAAAATACAGAGATATGAATTTTGGTCTTTCTCACCCAGCCCTACTTGATTCCATTAGAAGATTAGTCCACTGATTTAGCTTTGCACTCAAATAACATTGCAGCAGAACTACTCTCCAAGACCGGTAGAGTACTCAGTGGAAGTCCCCTTTATAATAGACGTGTTGGGCAAATAGATACAGGAATAACATTATAACCACTACAGAGACACTGTGTCTGATTTCTGGCTGTGTTCACTGGTGGGAAGTCAGTGAGGGTTCTTGTCCTTGTCACCTCTCCAGCGACTTCTTTTGCTTGCACAGAGGTGCAAGGGGCGCCTGCAGAGAGGTGGGTTAAATTAGGGGGAGAGCGTGTACCTCCCACATGTTACGCCTCCTGGTGAAGCTTATCATTTGCAGCAGACATATGTCACAGGAGTAGCACGTGTAGCCCTTTACAGGCCAACACCACGGCTGACAGTGACGAGGACTGCAGTGCGTAGGGAATTGGTCATTGAAAATTGGGTGTAAACAGGTGCAGAAATCCGCAAAAATAAAAGGAAAGAAAATAAAAAAGTTGTGTTTGTATCCTCCTTTATGTGCACACATGCCTGTGTGTGTGTGTCCGTGCAATCCACGAAGTTACAGTCAACCTGGACTGCTGATGATCGAAGAGAGAACAAAGCAGCTGCATGCTATTAAAAATAAATGGCAGCGAGATTAAATACAATCCCTCCCCTCTTCCTCCGATCGCTCTTTATCTTTGTCTTCGCCCTAGCATTCTGTGCCTCTGCCAGCTGCTGACACTCAAACGCATCCCACAGCTGCAGCAACAGAGCAGCAGAGTCACTGAAGAAGATCCCGGGGCCGACTCTACTCCTGTCCTCCAATCCTCGATGCACTCCCATTCACCCCATTCCTCTATATACCCCATTCCCCTATTTGCTCTTTTGTAAACAGGAAACTGCTCATGAAGGGCTTGTATGTCTGGCCCCAAACATGCAAAGAGATCTTTAAAGGAGGACTTAACTCACAGTAACATCTGGCTGAGCATTTGGCCCTTGCAGACACACACTCAAAAGGACTGTACATGTCAAAAGGGCCCAGTTTGCAGACTCTCATCAACTCTTTTCCCTGTATACAGATATGTTAATATAAACTGAGTGAGAGTTATTAATAGTTGTTTTGGGACTAAACCGAATGGCTGGCACTAAGTACCGGTCTATCAGAACCGGATGTGCCCCTGGGATTCACTCTATAACACACAGAACTCAGAGTACACCTCAGCCGAGTTTGTAAAATCTTGTCTGCACTATGAAAGTGAAAGTGCCCGCTGTAAGCACTGATGCTGGCTCAGGTGCATGCACACACACACACACACACACACACACATGCACATTAATGCTGAAGGTGCCAGCTATTTAGCACCGATGCTGGCCCTTCTTTGCACACGCACACACAAATATTGGGCAACAAACAAGGCAAATTAAAATTAATTTTAATTAATTCATAACTTAAGAAAATTTATTATTTTTTTTTTATCTATTAATTGACACAGTCCTGGGAAACGATGCTGACATCTGCATTTTTATTAGAATAAAAATCATTTATCAGACAATGCTGTGTGGGTTTTGTGAGGGTTGAGTTAATCAGTGTTTACTATGTAATGACCCTCTTTGACTCTGCTGTGGCAGCTTTTGATAAATGAAGCAGATTGTAAATGTCACTGTTATCAAGTGCTTTTATTTTTCTTTCTCACCCGAGTCACTTGCTTCCTAGGCTGTAATTAAACATGTTCCCCAGCCACAGAATTTAAATGTGTGTGTATGTGTTTATGAGTTTGTGTGCGAATGTTTTTTATACACACGTGTGTCTGTCCTTGCTTTAGTGACAAAACTGTTACCAATGCAGATGGTTTGCTTCCCAACTGATGTTTGCTGCATGTGTAAATACACTTACACTACATGATTACCGTGCAGATGAAGATACATTATGAATGATAAGTGCGTCAGAAATGGTAGACATGAGAAGATGGATGAATTACTGCTTGTAAGCGATTATATAAAATGTACTGATACACAAAAATTACTTACAGGCAAAGGGGAAGAATAGCACAATTCAGAGCTTTTTTCATCATCATTTTCTTTATCACGACAACTTGGATTGTATTATGATGCTTATTACTTGCAACATTTGTGACCTCAGAAATTCAGACAGTAGTCTGTGATACAATTACATATTGTGAAAACACTTCATGATCTCACAATTTTAATTTTTTTTTCTGGATCAATAAAACGTTTGAATGTTGAAAAGTTTAAACCCTAAATTTGCATACACTGCACACTTCTTCCTGGCTTGCTATGTCAGGCTGGGCAGTGGCTGCAGAAGTCTGCAGAAATATTAGATTTAAACTCTTAATTTGTAAATCAGGAGGTCCCTGAGCACAGAGAGGGAGCTGGTCCGGCAGCTCAGGGAAAAGAAAAAAGTCAGAAAGCATCTGCTGATCATGTCTGCTTGCAGGTTCCACTGCACTAGTGTCACTGCTACTAGCAATGCTTTTGCTACCTGCTTAATTGCGGCTGCTTAGTTTCCAATCAAATTTGTTAAATGTCCTCCAAATCAGTAGGTCCTCTTTAACCTATATATAGAAGTAGAGAACTCACAGTGACTCCCAGAATAAACCCTTCATATTCCTTGGTATTTTAAAATGCAGGAACATATTATTCTGCAAACTGATGTTTGCAATACATCAGTATTCCTGACTGAATACTGCAAAAGATTCACATATAGCTGTACAGTGAATATTTCCTACTGATTTCGTCTCACTATACACTGCATGGTCAATTTTAGTCAAAGTTAAATGGTAATTGTCTGCATCTATTCATAGGGTCTACCTGTCAGCAGTGAACATGTGAAGCCTCCATCCCACCTCCTGGTCCAGATCTCCAGGCAAAATTATGAATCTCACCAGTCACATTAACTTTTCATCATTCCTGAAAAGCCTTTAACTTTAACATAGATTTTTCAGTAGAAGTAAGTGGAGCATTCCAGTGTTATAAGCAATAGTAAGGCATGTCTCCCAGTCTAGTCAACATTGGCCTCTATTCATGGATGAGAGGTGTTTCACTGCTTAGTGCTACACCTCTCAGTGACAAGACCTCCTCCAGAGCGCATGGTGTTGTGTCATGTCCTGTCATGTCCTGTCCAACCCAGACTGCTGTCTTCTGGACAGGAGTAGAACTAGCCCAGGGATGGATGACATTTGTCACACCTATTTTGGTCTCCTCATTAGGAGGTGCAAGGGCCCTTGTGGCTCAGGCAGGAGCCAAAAGAACAGATGTCATCTGGGAGGTGTGGGAAGTGTTTGACCATGACACTCTATTTGGGCATATCTGTTAGGTCGTTACCGCACTGCTAATGGTGGTGTTAATGATGTGCCACATGCTATGGTATATGTATGTGTGCATGCATGTGCGTATGAAATGGATTTTTGATAATCAACACCAAGCCCCACGAGGTTGACTGCTAGTGTGCCCTGTCACCCTGTCATGACATGTCAGTCACACAGGGAAAGGTAGTGTTGTAAGCAATCTCAGCTACTGCCACTCATTCACTATAAACAAGGACACCCCCCCGCAAAAAAAAATGTGATAGTATGTAGAAATCTTGTCGTTTAACAAAACAATATTTACATCCATCCATTGTAAAAAAAAGATATAACAGTTATTTCAGTTGCATTCTTCCAAATGTCAAAATGGAAATTATTATTTATTTATTTTATTTTTTTTTTTCTCATTTCAATCATATCAAACTCGACATTTAGATTCTGGGTGTGCCTGTTGAGATGAATGCCAATGTTTGTAATAATAGTGTGCAAACACTTTGTTTACTTATTAGAGCAAAATGCACATGTTTAGCTTCCAGATGTCAAGATAAAGTATTTTAATCTTGACAGTGTCATCTGATGTAAACCACTTTGTTTTTAATCCGAGCAAATAAGAGTCAAGAAATAATCTTCTTTTTGAGGGATGAAGCATTTTATCTGATGGTCATGAGGGTGATGACAGAGATAAGATATTTAGAGAAAAGAGAAAAGAAAGACTTCTAACCCTTTAATACTCTAAATAAGTGGTTACAAGATGACTAGAGAGCAGATCTCGATGTCAGAAAAAAAATTTGAAAATCTTCTTGGTGGTGGTGGTGTTTTCTGAGTAGCTAAAAGGCCCGATTAATTTTTGACCATATAAATTAGGTATTGTAAATTATCGAGAACATTGATATTAAGAATTCTGCAAAATCCCAGAGAACATTCAAATGATAACCTTTTTGAATGTCCACTGACAAAGTTTTTACAACATGTCATAGCAAATAAACATAGTTACCACGTTTATGCTTAGACAACTAAACACAAAATTAAAGTTACACTAATTGATAGTTTCTTGGCCATGTGAAAAACAGTAAAGCTACAGGTGGTAAAATCAAAAGGAAGAGCTGAAAGACACTAAAATGCTCCATAGAGCTGAGGAGAACTGTGTAGTTGGGTGATAATTCTCTGTGGACTTGTCACTACGTTCTGTGTTACATATAGTCATTTGATCCATTGTTAATATAAAAATATTATCACTCCCTGACCTTACTGCAGGTTTAAGGTCAGGGAGTGATCATATATTAACTGTGTCTTGTCATGATCTCCATGTTGTAAACTGCAGAATCATCAAATATGAACATAGGGATGCCGGGGTGATATTTTCATGTATAAATGAGAGTTTGACTTATAGATGAGAAAAAACACACACACACACACACACACACCAAAAAAAAAAAAAAAAAAAAAACACTTCATACCAAAGATGGTGAGCTCATTTTCTGTATCATCTGAAGAGATGTTTTTTTTTCATTATCCTCTGCAGATGTGTGTACATCTGCACCGGTGCAACGTGCACTTCATTTTATACGCTACTTCCCCTCATCACCATGGAAACCCTGCTTTGTGAAGATGTTTGTATTCTCCGCTGCTGCACTATGCATGTGTGTGTGTGTGTTGGTGTGCATGTGTCTCTGTGTGTACTAGAGTAATAATAGTCCATGTGAGTAGCCGCACAACAGTCCCTTAAGCTCCATTCTCACTCTCTCACAGACAACGCACACCTTGAACCTTGACCTTCGTACAACATGTATTCAAGTCAAAGTCAAACTACTTTCTGCTCAGGTGCTTTCATTACATCCTGATTTGTGTGTGTGTGTGCGTGCGTGCGTGCGTGCGTGCGTGCGTGCGTGCGTGCGTGCGTGCGTGCGTGCGTGTGTGTGTGGTGAGAGACAAGACGACTGCGAGGAAGACCATCTGTACTGTAGTCTTCGATGAGTTGAAAGCTATTACTATTCATTATGTGCAGTAGATATCCAATACATACATGTACTTTTCATAGAGCATACGGTAGGAACACAGTTTTTACATGTCAGAACTGGGATTATTGCCGTTACATTTTTTCCTAGTTTGGTAGAAAAAAGGCCACACATCTCATCCATTATTGTACAGTGCATATTTCTCATCCGACTTACACTGTGCTCTCGCTGGGAGAAAACTTTACAAGTGTTATAGCAAAGAGAAAGTACTATGTGATAGTTTTAAAGCATTCTGTTGGGTCATTTTGAATGCGGAAACATCTGAGAATTTTGAAATAGTGAAGTGGGCAATGAGAAATGTGTGTAACTAATTAAAGAATGTAATATTCCCCATCTTCTCTTATTATCTAGCCCTCCTTCGCTGTCCTTTATTTTTTAATAGCCCGCTGAGCAGCCCGATGATTTTTGAAAACATTTTGTCTTCTGCTGAGCGACAGAGTGGCAGATAATGGGAGACACTGTAGAGCAAGTTCAGTCGGGATTTGATCCCAGGGGAGCAGGAGTATGTGACCCCTGAATTTTGGGGCCTACCTGCTAGATTGTCTCTACTTTGTCATTTCCTCTCTTTCCCTGACTTGTCCTGTTCCCGTCTCTGTTCCTCCCATGTCATCTCCGAACTTAAGCTCTCTGTTACCAGGAAGGAATATATATGTATATTTTATTGCTTCATAATTCACAGAAAAGAAAACACAATAGAGAAGTTCATTTTCTGCAGGGATACTAAAGTGCAGTGCAGATGAGTTTTGAATTGGATGCAAATGAAAATGGAAAATATTAAAAAATGACACATTTTTTTGCTGCTATTAGCCACAAATTCTGGCATTTCCTTTGCTATGAAAAAGAAAATACGGCTTTTCACTGTTATTAAGAGTAATTTCAGCTATTTCAGGGGATTCTTGGGGAACCTGCCGTGCACAGTTCCATTTACTTCCTGATTTTGATGCATCCTCCACCCAGGAGCAAATCAGTTCACTAGTTCAGCACTTCAGGGCAAATCAGAGCTTGCTCTGAACTGGCGCTCCCTCCAAAGCTCAAAATGGCATGTCCGAGGGTGGCCTGCACTGTAAACTATTGGATCTGCAAAAAGCAACATAATTGCAGGCATTGAAGCCCACAGGTTCTGCCTGCTTTACATGCTTTACAGAATTACCCGGTGGGGTGAGGGAAAGTCAACCAGCTTAATGCAGAGTCCTGCTGCCTATACTTTGCCTGTCAAACCGCTAACAAGCACAAATGATTTTTTAATGATAGGTCCCTCTATCCTACAAAGCTGTCTAACGCTCATACACACACTCACCACACATCACACACATTCACTCCCACACGCATCCATAATGAGTTTTATCAAGGGAAGTACATTTGGTTTAATGGATCACTGCAAATGCCAGTCCCACTCACACTGTTGTTCCACAACAAGATGCTTCCCTTTCGCTAGTGTTACCTATTTTTCTGAGATGCAACATGCAGTGCGGGAATACTCCAAATGATGATATATCTCAGGTGCAGGAAACTAAAGTCCCAATTGAGCAAAGAAACAAGTGAAACTGCAGCTTCAGTCGATGCAATGTAATGTACCACAATGTTTCTAACAAATAACAGGCCTTTGTAAATGAGTGTAAATATGTAAGGTTCAGTGTGTGGCCTGTTTTTTTTTTTTGTTTTTTTTGCTTTATAAAAATGCTCAGGGTTGCATCAGAAGAGGCTTGTTGCTCCAGGTACCAGTGAGACTAAATTTTGACACAAGGGGGGCCACTGTTCATTTCCCATTTCTTTAAACATTTCTTTGAATATTGACCATGACCATTCCCGAATCCGAACCACACCCTGACCAAGGGTAGGCCCTCCTAAGCTTTGCGAAGCACTGCAGAAATTTTAACCCAAAACATGATCTCTTTATCAAACCTAACCTACTAATTTTTGTACCTAAACTTAACAAAACTTTAACGATAGCAGATCTTAAAACTGATTTATTTTCAGCAGTGATTTGTAACAGTTTTCAGAGGCAGGCACAAATTATATTGTCCTGCTGATAAACTGTGTATGTCGTTACTCGTTAGTTCCGCGTTTTTTCTCTCTATTTGAATCCCGCTCAGTAAGGCCCCATTTTTCTTTGAATTTGATTGAGCATGTGCTGATTGAGGTCCTGTTTCCATGCACACTGAAAAACAAGCTTGCATACTATAGTGTCGATGTAACCTAGTAACTCGGTAACCCTGGTCTTTTTCTTTTTCTCACATTCTTACACACATTTCACACCATTTCTCTCTCTTCCTTCCCCTCTGTCCCTCATTCTATTAGTGAAAAGCATGCACGGAAATCTAGATCATATCTGTTTTTGCAAATTCCAATGCGTATGCCCACGTATGTCTAATGTGTGTCCACATTGTTAACCCACTTTTTAGTTCTGCTAGTTCATGCTGTGCATTTTCTTTCTTTCTTGTTGTTCGTATTTCATTTAGTGTAGCTTTATTTTAATTTAAATTTGATTCAGTACATAAAGGTTTAGGCTCGTCTTGCGCACCTCAGATTTTGTTTCCATGTGCACTGAAACTTGAGTATCTAACTCAGTTAACCCTCTGCCCTCTTGTTCTCCTCCCATTTCTCACCTACACACAGTATTGCTCATTTCTTTCCACAAATGTTTTGTCTGTTTGCCTTCCTTCAGCTCGTTCTTTTCCCCTCTATCAATGAAAAGCATTCAGCAAAGCATTCTGCCTCATACTGCTTTCACCCTATAGCACAGTCTAATTCATACATACACCACCTTCATGTTGAATGCACAGATCAATTGACAAATGTACCTGCCGGCATGTACACAATGAACAGACCCAGATGCACACAGCCCAAGGCAGCTGTCGAAGCTGTGCACGGATCAAAACACACGTTAATGTGCAGCATAAGCATGTGAATGACAGTGGCAGTATTGTACAGAGAGAAAGGCATTGATCTCATTAGAATGCAGTGCCATATTTGCCCCCACATCTGTCATAATATCATGTTACAAACATGCTATTGGTTTTCTATTTGCAGAATAACTCAGATAGATTTTCATGTCTGCTTCAACCCCTCACACCAATCCATCTCTCTTTGAGCACATGTAGATTGCCACGGCATCGGGCTGTGTCTACCGCTGATGGTGATAAGCAGTGATTGGATTTTGCATGTGTAGTCACTGGTTATGGGATTTTAATTGTACAGAACGGGGGCCTGTGGGACGTAACATTAGATATGTGTGGCGAGCGCGTGCACACACACACACACACACTCATGCACACACTTTCATGTGAGCATGTAACTGTTTCCATGTAGCATTTTTAGACTGGAAGATATCACTGTAGTTGGATTGGATGATTTGCATAAAGACTCATTCCAGTAGTGGAGTAGACCCCTTACTAGCAAGCAGTTCAAGTCAGGGTTGTTTGCTGACTGATGTTAAAGAACATGTGTACTCTACTCTCCCAGGCCTCCTGGAGTTCTCTCCTGTCCTCCTACGATACTTCATCTCAGGTATGGGTTCAACGACTACAGTTAGATCCTGTGTATAGACCGTAGCACTGTAGTATAAATTACCAACATACTGTAAAAGTCCCTAGTGTTACATATATTGAAGAAGGCTCATTTTGTCCTCTTTTGTGATAAGTGGGAGGAAAAGACAACGAAGCAAAGAAGACAATGAATGGTAATATTCCCTGGTTTCTTGTGGTGCTTAGGTGCCTTTGTACTGTAGCTGGTTGGATGCTTGGCAAGCTGTAGCCTACAGTAGCTGAATCCACCTGTGGAGTTATTCGCTTGCCTCTGCTCTCTAGTCTAGTCCATCTGTTTGTCTGAGTAGAAGTATAGAGCCTTTCACCACTTCCCTAAGTTTCCTTTCAGGCCCCCAACCCCACCCCCCACCCCTAGTCATTACTTTCAGCGCAACGCTGTAGTTTCGTCGAGGCTGTGAAGAGGAGCCGTGAAGATCCGGCAGACGATTTTCATCTGTTTAATTCCTCTCTCTCTGATTGCGGCCGTACGCCTGATGAGCCACAGTTAACCCAGTCACACAGCTGTGTGATTCCCAGTGCATTGATTCATACAGTGTGTCGCCACAATGCCAACCTCTCTTCAGTTGGCTCTTCCTTTCCCCTCCCTCACAAACTGCTAATGAAGTGAATCACAACTGTTTTTCCCCCGATCCCTTTACCCCAACAGCTGATGGTGAGCGATTGCATCCACAATACTCTTTTAATTAGTATAGAGAATAAATTGGTTGAGCATGCCTTTTTCCTTAATTGCTTTTTCCTCAGCTTGGATTTAATTGGGCCGCAGCACTGTTTATTGATCTCCTTTGATGTGCTTTAATTTGGATAATTTTATATATTTATTTTGGACGTGACGAGTCGGTTTGTCTTGAGGGGGGAGGGAGTGTTAGGCAGCGGGGGCCGGTACTGCAGCAGACTGCAGTATACTCAGTGAGCCTGAGGTCCAGCATGTGATGGCAACTAGGTGGGGAGATGATCAAACCCAGAAGGCAGCAAAACAGCTCCACTACAGTCTGAGAGGCCTCGAGTGAACAGCTCTTTGATCTCACATCAGCGCCTCATGAATGCCAATGCAGAGCAGTAAACCAAGGGAGGCAGGCCTTCTGAGCCGGCCTTAACTGGCCTGCAGGCCAGTACATATTCCTTCCAGCAGCTAGTTTGTAGTTTGTGCCTGATTCATGCTGCGTCATCTCTCCCCCTCCTGCCTGCCACAACAAAGCCCAATTTTCAGCCTCCGCCTCCATAGTTTCATAATTAGTGTGCTTCACTGCGTGTGATTGTGGGTTTGTTTGCTAGATATGGGTGTGCATTTGTTCGTGCGAGCATTTGTTTGTGTGAGTGTCTCCATTTACTGCTTTTACTTACATTACTCTCCACACTCCACCTGTGTGACTCCCATCTCTCCCCCGTAGGCGGTAACTTCACCCTGGCCGAGCTGGGAGTTTGTGAGCCAACTCCCCCTCCGCACCCCGCTGCCGTTCCCTACTGTCCCGACCTGGGCCTCCTCCAGAGGGGGTACTCCCTCAGTGCGGGCTCTGATGCAGACTCGGACCCCGAGGGGCCGCTGTCACCAGAGCGAGCCATTCAGCTGTGGGCCGGAAGAGGAGGGGTAAAGTCCCGCCGCAGCTCAGGAGTGTCCAGCCGGGAGAACTCAGCCCTCACCCTCACTGACTCGGAGAATGACAAGTCCGACGACGAGTCAGGTAGGGCAAGGGACTTTTGAATGTTTGGTCAAGATGGCATATTTATTATAGCATAGGCCCATTGATTTGAGAAACAGTGAGTACGAGAGCAAGTGGGACTTGATGAGGGAGTGAGAACAAATGGAGGCGGAGTGATATAGTATGATAGTCAATGTTTAAAGGAATCGTGAGATTTCTTCTTCTATCTTACACAAGTTTGTCGATATTGTTAAAATCTTTATACTACCTCTCAAACAGACAGCCATTATATGAATTGCGGGTGAGTTGGATTTATTGATTGAGTCTGTTTCTGATCTGAAGAACAGTGGTCGGACCCCCCCCAGAGAGCCAACCTTATTTTCATCAATAGCACTTAGCCAAAGCCCTCTAACTCTACCCTCTTATACACTTATCTGCTGAGATCCTGCCACTGGTCTGTCAGTCTTCAAAAAAAAAGAATCTTTTGGATTTTTTCAGAGATTGCAGAACTGCAGCATTTTAACTTTTGTGATCCAACACCAAGATGCAATCAGGGAGAAGGCAATCTTTGCTTTTCAAGTGCATCCTTTCTTTGAATTTCCCATCATGTGTGAGATGTTCCCAGAGGGAGTCTCCTTCCTCTGGCAACTTTGTTTATTGCCAACTTCCCATTTCCTTGTTAATCCTGACACAGTCGTAAACCTGCATGCGAGTTTCTCGCCGATGTGTCAGTGGAGGTTAATGAAAAGTGGATGGAAGGAAAAGCAACAGTCTAATTAATTGAATTCTCGACAGCCACACGTATCAGCTGTGGATCAACCTCTGTTGGACTGCGGGTCTCAGGATCAGAAACAACTTCTGTCGACTGATCAAACTACTCAACACCTATTAAGCACGTCAAGAAACACCTTCCCCGAGATGTGCCTCTCATCCCACCACCCGATAATTGCTTTGTGGTTAATTACCAAGTTAATCTTGCTGCGGCAGATATCAGCCACAGACGCCGCTCTCGCTTTCTCTGTCTCAGGGCCAGGAGAACGCCATTGAGCGCTCTGTTTCCAGACCTTGTAAAATTAGCTTCTTAATCCAACTCTATATTGTGATAATCATTTGCCTGCAGTATGATGTCACCGAGTGTTGATTGTTGAGAAGATCAGAAGTTGTTTTGGTTTTTTTTGCCCCCCCCCCGGTTTCCCAAAAGAAACTTTGTCAAAAAAGTGTTATTCATGCATATTTTTCTGCTCCTACAGGGGCCAAACATTTTCCTGTGTGCAGAAATTCCTATTGACGATTATGCTGAGCCCGTGTCAAATCAAAAGTCAAATTAAATTAAATGTCTTCAAAAGTTTGCCTTCTATAGAAGCATTTAGGGAAACCACCGGCTCACGCCCTGAGGCTCGTCTCACAGACCGGAGATTTAGATCAGGCTTCAGCACTGCCGTCTCTGCCGGCATGAAGAGATCAGAGGTAGCGCGGCAGCCTGATAAAAAGGACCAGGTGTGTGCATGTGTCTCATCAAGTCATTTCGTTAGTTACTTAGTTGCTCTGAATGAGGAAAATCTAACCTCTCACTCCTGCATTTTCCTCCAAACAGAGCGTCTGATACTGAAGGCATGTCACACCGCAGAGGGAAGATTTCATTCCCGCTAGACCTAACCAGCGTGTGTGTGCCCCGAGCAGTGTGGGTGCTGAATTTGCATGTGTGTGCATATGTAAATGTTACAGAGTCTGTCTTTTGTCTTTTTCTATATGCTACTTTGTCTATCTGCGGGTGTGAGAGTGTGTGTGAGCCCAAACCGTGCACATGTGTGTGTGGAAGTGTGAAACAGTAGCAACGGGAGTGTCAAAACAGCAGGAGGAGGATCTGAGGCTCTAATAATAGAGATTGACAGAGGCAGACAGAGAAACAACATCATAAACACATGCTAACAAATCAAAAAGATGGTGACGTGCTAAAACACCAAACAGCTCACTGCACCACTCTCATCTCGCCGCGTCTCTAACAAGCTTCAGAAGTCTCACCTCCACTTGCTTCTCCTCCTCCTCTTCATCTCCCTCTTCTCCCACCTTTCTTCTTCATCTTTCAAGCTTCTTCTTCTGTCTTCTCTTTGCTCACGCTGCGCTTCTCACCATCCCTCATTATGCTCCTGTCAGTGCAGCTTCCCGATGTGACTGGCAGATGTCAGTTTGAGGGTCTAGGGTTCCCCTTCAGGGCAGGAGCGTACATGTGGATGAATGTGCGCATGTGACCTATTGCAAAATTCACTACCAAAATAGAAAGCCCAGAGAAATGGTGACAGATATCCCAAACCTCAGGGAAAGTGCTATTTTGTTTTGTTTGTGTGACAGTCTGTGTGTGTGTGTGTGTGTGTGTGTGTGTGTGTGTGTGTGTGTGTGTGTGTGTGTGTGTGTGTGTGTGTG
>JBBMJY010000002.1:6716608-6732685 GCA_037833715.1 Toxotes lorentzi | reverse complement strand
CCATTGCTGCATGTTTGTTACCCAACTATAAAATTCCCGGGACGTCATTATGCATGGCCTAGTGGATGATGGAGGGAACGTTAAGCTGTAATGGACAACCATATTGATCTTAAGAAATATTGTCTGGAGAAGCAGGTCTGAGTTTTATAATGCTGTTTTTACTGTCTTCTCTTTATAGTATCGGGCTTCAATCAAATGGTTAATAGTGTGTAAAAGCCAATTAGGGCTGAGCATTTTAATACGAGTCAGTTAAAGAAATTCATATCAATCAATCAACGTGTGTTAACCGTCTGATCCCTGCAGACCCCTAGTAATTACTAGCTCTTACTGCTCGGTCCGAAAAGTTCCCAACCGATGTCGTGATGCAGCCATAAGTTATGGCATCTTGAATTTGAATATTTCACCCAATTTGTGTGTGATACAGCCAGAATGAACTGCTGGGACATGCAGATACCAGTTATAATTGCGATGTCAAACAGTGCAGAAAAACGTGCTAGACCTAACTTTGAAGCTATTTGAGGGCAAATTTAAAGGGGAAACTTACAATTCAAGCGGTGAGTTTAAGGTCTAAATACATCACAGTAAGCAGGAGTTTTATTGGCTCTGCCAGATCGCCTGTGGTGGAAAGATGCTGAGGTACGTGAAGACATAAAGTTTGCAATCCATGTGCTTTGCATGACAACAAAGCACAGTATGACAGGGGTAACAGTCTGCTGGAGACTGCTGACAGATCACAAACTGCATTTATTGTTTGGAAGTTAGCAGTCATAGTGTCCTGAAGAAAAATCCTGCGGGACAAGTAGTTAAAAAAAAAAAAAAAAGTACGAGCTGTGGTGAAGTAGAGGGCGATTTTTATGAGAGCAAATCAGAGTGAATAGAGGAGGGAAGCTGTGGGAGACCAGATATCATTCAGAGGTTGTTTTGTGTATTTTTTTTTTTTTAGAAGGAATGGTTCCGGCAGCTGTCACTTTATTGTTCCAGCATACAAATAAAAAAGAAATGAGAATCAGTATCATCATTAGCAGAATGGAATCAACAGTGTAGTTAATAAACCTTCATAGTCCTTTTTTTGTTTTTTTACACATTTTAAAAATAGAACACATCCAGCACAAGCACATTTTCATCCAAAAAAAAAAAAAAACTCAGCTACCCTTTGCTGCCCTGTTAGTCTCTACATCAACATGTAGCAGCTGTGCTTGGTGTTCAGCGCTTCCTCCTCCAGCAGAGTGATTATGACAGGCTGATTGGTGCTTTGTTTTCTTGGGGATGAGAAGATCAATGCGGGGCTGATAGCGAGGGCTGGGCCGGGAGTGAAAAGAAAGAATAATAGAGAACAGGGCTGAGGCCTTGTCACTTTTGAATTGGAACCAAGGGATCAAAAGATTTTAGGGGAGGAGAGGAGTTAAAAACAGATAGGAGGAGGACAGAGCAGGGAATGTGGGCGGAGATTTTAGTGGATTGCAGGAGAGAAGATGGAGAGTGATGGATAAAGAAAGAGGGGAGATAAGGAGGAGGAGGAGCGATTGAGAGGAAGATCCAGATTTAACAGTACGGGAGGAGAGATGGCTGAGGATTAACATTCTGTGACTGTCTGCGAGCGCCGGATAATCTCTGGTGGCCTGCAGAGCACTGTGGGGAGCCCACCACTGCCATGGGGGTTGAGGCCTACCACCAGGTCTGCCACTATGTGTATATAGGTGTGTGTGCTCTTGTGTGACTATCGGTCTAGGTGTGGCAGCTGGAATGAGGTGCTGATTCCAGCCCCCCTACCGTGCAGCGCTCTGAGCAGCTTGATGGATATGCCCCATGGGAGGCACGAGGTGTTTTTTTTCTTCTGTGCCATGAAGGCCCTTGGTCCAGAACTGGCTTATCTCCTGCTCTTCACTTTTCCCTTCTGATTTAAAAGGGGGAAAATCTGCAACCCAGCATAATAAATGCACATGATTTCATTTTGTATGTGGTGAGGCGGAGTCAGTGGATATACCTCCTTCCAGAGTTTTAATCCATATTGATTTGTGCTTCATGCTGTCTCATCGAATGGAGCGCAGCGCCACAGGGCACCACACAGCATGGCAAGACATGGCATGGTGTTGCCTTGCAAGTCTCTACTGGCCAGTGTTTGTTTACATGTGAAGCAGAGTGAGTATAACTGACATTCTTAGGCTGTGATTAAAGCAACATAAAGACTTAAAGGAAGCAGGCTCTCACTCTCACTCTATTAGCTCTGATTGGACAGCTATTTTCTCCTCTAAATTGGCACATGGCAAAGTAGTTCATTTTCTGCATTGTTTTTCTTCTCCGGCTCCTGGTAACTTGTTAAATTTAGTCAAAATGTGTGGGGGAGCTATTGTCTGAAGTTCTTCTATGTAGTTTGGTTGGAGGTGAAAACAGCTTTTTTCCAGATGGAATCGTAGCAAGCAAGACTGTTTGGATATCAGGGCACAATTTACATGGCTGAATCCCTCTCACCTTTGCCATGTTGCATCACTAGTCGAATTTTGGGTCTGGAATTGGAAGTGCGACAGGTGAATGATGACCTGTCGCACATCTAACGTTTGAATCTGTATTACACTTCTAAACAAGTTGGGGTCTTGCAAGAGATAAATTCAAAGAAGAACTGGTGCAGCAGAGGCCAGGATATCCTGAATTTTACATCCTATAATGGTTCAAACTTCAAAAACTCCGGGATCCTACTCTGACCTTAATACAATTCCATAATCTCTTTCACTCATTAGACCCTCCCTGCCGTAGGTTTTTTTTTTTGTTAACAATAAATTATAGTCCCCGTGCCTAAGCCTGAATAACAGGATGACATCACCAGGGTTATTTTGAGGTGTACAGTTTTCTGAGTTATCCTGTAATATGTGTCTCAGAGGAAGAAACTTGTGTAATCTCAGTTAATAACTTCCTCATTACCAATTTCCCACAGCATTAACATATCAACCTTCCTCGTTTGTCAGAGGCCGGTGTTCTCAGTGTGTATGAGATCTACAGCACCTCATGTCATGCATTTAACCCACTGCAATCGTGTACATTCATGAGCCTGACCCCCTCTCATCACTCACCATGTGGCCAAGCCAAGAAACCGACCCTGATTAAAACCACACTGTTCAGCAAAAAAAAAAAAAAAAAAAAAAAAACGGCAGCACTGATGTCAATATTCCTGTTAAAACCGTTTCTTCCCCACTCAATACTTGCTTTAATAGGTTGGCTTTGTTTTGCAGGGAGTCAAATGGGAAAAAAGAGAATAGATGAATAAATCTATATTAGAGTCTCTAACCTCTGATTGTGCAAGTCCTGTTGTTTTGCCACTTTATACTCAGAGCTGGCTAATCATCAGACAAGTATCTGACTTCATCTTCCATCTCCATAACCTAGCACAGAGACAGGCTGGCATCTCAGCTGGTCCCAAATCTCCCTTCTCTGAACGCTTTTCACGGTTACGCCAGGTATCAGTTGTACAGGCAGTGAAGTTCAAGCCCGGGTAACACGACTTTTATCAGCTCATTTTGCCATTTTGTCTTGACTTTGCAAATAAGCACATAGGTCTTTACTCTGAGAAGTGTTTTGTCTGTCTTAATTCATCTCTCTCTCTCTCTCTCCAGGTTGTTATCACTGAAAGCTCAGTCCACTTTATGCAATGTTGTACCTGTTCCACCAGTTGCAATCAATAGTACACCCCGGTCACCTTTATACCTAATCAATGGGTCAGCCTAGACTACCTCAGCCTCTGTCCCCAGTGGTTCCTTTGCAAAGTCATAACTATCTATTTTAGGGCAGACAGCAGCAAGTCACTGAAATCAATAATAATGCATACAGTACATAAGTCCCAAGCTGATCTCTGAGATCAGTTGCAAGGCATATTTTAATAGATTGGTATGAACTATATAAAGACAAATTGCTGGCATAGTCCACTGAAAACAATTCACTACAGCCGTCTGTTGAAACACTATAACCTGTGCGTTTTTGCACAGAAGTGAAGGCGTGCGTTGTATGGAGTAGTGCCACAGTCACATGAATAGCAACCAGTTCCAGGTAAAAGTTGTCCTCATGCATCGGTGAGCAAAACCACCAGGGCTGCTTTGGATTGAAAACAAGCTGTGACTTTGAATCTATTTCAGCAACGTTTTACAGGATTACCACACTGTTGAAGTTTTGTGTAGTTTGTGAAAAACTTATGCTGGGGTTAAAGACAGGCCGTCCGTGTTCTGTTTGAACCTGTCTGCCACAACATTCTCACTGACACTCGTCTGCTCAGAGACACAAATACACTTAACGATACCAAACGCTAAAGGAAACCTAAGGAAAGGGAAGCTGTGACTTGAAGTTCACAGAATTCATTTTAACACATACTTATTCAGCTGTCAGCATTTCTGTGCCTTACATTGAATTGAACTGACTCATTTCAGTGTTAGCCAGCTTTAGGCGATGTGTTGGATATACAATTGTAAAATTACCTGAGAAGGACTAGACAAGCAGAAACTTAATATTAAATTTGTCAAATCAATATTAGGATGTGGGGCATGCAGCAATACTCTTCTTCTTTTTTTCCTTTTTTTTCAGTTGCTATTTGAATACAAATCCAAAATCACAAACCTCAAACCAAAATTACTTTAAATATCATCAGTATCACCTACATCAAATCAAACAAATACAAATTATAGATGTTATGGTTACATGGAGTGATTACATGATTACATGTTATTAGGTTATGTTATCTATATATAATTCTAAGGCCTGTTGGTCCGTCATTTACATCACTATATAAATTAGTTTAATTAAATTCTGTCCTCCTGATGCAACATAAATATATTCTATAAAACTTTATCATTGAAATTCTTTGTAGTTATTTTCAATAATATTATCCCATAAGACATTATGATAATTATTAAATCTACAGTTTTTTTAATGGTAGCATATTTGGATCCCCCTGTCACTAAGGACCCGCCCACAAGACCCATACATAATACAGTATTTGATTCAGCCCGGGTACTGTACATTATATGAATTACATGATATGATAAGTATAACCTACTGTAGGACACTCCATGACACATCATACACATATCGTGGCAACAAAACCCGTCCACAGACAGACAGACAGACACACCTCTGTGGTAGGTCCAACTACAGTAGGTGTCTCCAGGACCACATTTTGGCAAGATGACACAAAGACACAAAAACACAGACTCACAAGTTGGAAACAATACCACCCACCTGTCTTAGCTGGTAATGACTACTGAGTACTCATGGGTCGGAACGCTAACAGTGTTGCGTGAAGTGGTGAATATCCTGCTAGTATACCACTGTGATCATACCGGCCTGTTTTGATGATATGGACACTTTTTGTCCTTCTGCCACAGTCACCAAGTAACTTTTCACTGCACACCTCAGCAGTGGACTACATCAGAACCATCCATCCAGATCAATATTAGTATGCTCCAGTCACCTCTGGGCGTAATTAATGTAACCCAGCCCTCTGAACCTATTAAAAATGAATCAACCAATTGCAGATCGGTGGCCACTATTGCTTCTCTGTTTCAATCCAAAGACAGAGGAGACATGACATTGCTAAGTATAACAATAAAAAAAAAAAAAAAAAAAAAAAAAAACTGGTAAAATTTGAAAAAAAACACTGTGAAACTCTCACAGCATGTCTTTGTCTATTCAGTGTAATCTAATTTTCAGTCTGAAGTTGTATTGTATTTTGTCACGTCTACATATTGATTTTGCTTACTTTTGATTTGAGCCCCCTTCTCTTTCTTCTTTTCCTTCTTCCATATCTCAACCCTTTTGGGGGTGGAACTGCATTGTGAATTCCCTCATCAATGTAGCTGACCTGAGGTGCTGAGATCACTTCAGCAGCAGCACCTATTTGTCTGCTGCCACAGGACATTGCCACAGCCTGGTTACTGTTGACTTTTTTTTTTTTAACCATATTCTTTTCTTTTTTTTCCCTCCAAAATAACTCCCTCCCCCTCTGTCTTCAGTTATTCACTCTCACAGTGTGCGTGTTTGTGTGTGTTCCTGTGAGCTGTGAGGAGGCAGAAAAGCTATATCTGGCCCTATCAGAGTGAAAATGTCAAGAAGTGTGCAAAAGAAAGATCTCTGTGTCTTTGCTCTGTAGATTCACCTGATCTTTCAACCTTTTACTCTGCCAATATCTCAGTGTGTTTTCTGTGCGCGTGCATGCTAGTGCCTCAATCACTGTTTTTGTTTTGTTTGTTTGTGCCTCAGCTTGCGTGGGCATGCATGTCTGCGAGTGTGAGTCAAAGGCAAGTGTTTGACTTTTTGAACAGATCTTATTTCTGCTTTTTTTCTCCATTCTCTCTTTCATTGTTTTTGTTCCGCACTCTTTCAGTTCTTCACACATCTGCTGGATCTTTTTTTTTTTTTCCTTTTCCCACCTAACTGAAATTCATCATAAAAGGATCCCATGGCCTGCTGAGGCCAAATATAGAAGTAAGGTAGCATCTTTCTTTTGCCTTTTCACTTCATTCTGTCTTCTGTGTTTTTTATTAGAAATTCTGTGCCCATTTATCATCCTTGGATAAAATTGGAGTAATAGGTAGATAGAAAACAGGAGAGGCGTGTCTGTAACATCAGCCTTGGTGGAACAGGTATTGGAGTATTCTGGCAAACACAGTGTTGCACATAGCGTATATACACACACACACAGAACATACATACACAAAACCACACATACATCAGTTAACAATTAGCCCTAAGTGTACTTGACTCTGTCTGTTAAGGACCCATCCAAAGATTGGTGGTGTGGGATGAGAGGTATGAAAAGTGAGAGATTACTCACCCTTTCCAATACGCCCACATCCATGCACATACACACACACACACTAACACACACATCCACATTCACCTCTTTCCCTTGTCTCTCGCCCTGTCTCTGTCATGTGATTAAAAACAAAATCCTATTTTGCGTTCTCAGGCCCACACATTTACTCTATGACACAATGAGGTGCACGTTGTGAGTCTAACTAGCTCTGTAGCAGTGTCACATAGCCAAGTCCCTGCCTAATCAGGCCACTTACACACACACACACAAACATATACATACATTCACACACAAACACACATGCACACACTTTGCAGAGGCCATGTGTTGGGATGGTGATAGAGGGCTGGCAGTTGGCAGACAGACAGCAGACGCTGTTCTTCGACATCAAACGTCTCAGAGCAGAATCTCACTTTCATGCCTACTCTCTCCCTCTCTCTCTGTCACACACCAACATGCACACACACACACAAGTGCAACAACGCACATTTCCTCTGATCTTCCTGCCAAAACTCAAAGACTTGGAAGGGCTCACACACATGAGCAGGCACATACACACTGACATATACTGGAGTGCTAAAAAGTCTTGAATTAAATTTCGTCAGCCACTGTTGAAACCTGCTCTGTGAGACGTAAGTACAAGTTCCATGTGTGGCTTGAAAATGATTCTAAACAGTTTTTTCCCCTTAATACCGAATCCAGTCAAGCGTCATGATCTTATCTGCAGCCACAGACAGACACACACACACACGTGTATGAGCACAACATGCACTATGTATACACTGCATAAAAAAATGCATACATTACAGAATATAGAATGAAAGGAGCTTTGATAACACAGCGCATTCACAAAGGCCACTTCATTTTTTTTTATCACATTTCACGTTGCAGCCTTTATGCTTTAAATTAATTTTTTTTCTTCATCAATCTACAGTCAATACCCCATAAAGTGAGAGCAAAAATATTTTATTACACAGGAAAAACTGAAACATCAAGCTGACATAAGTATTCAGACCCTTTATTCGGTACTTAGCTGAAGCACCTTTGGCAGCGATTACAGCCTCCTGTATGCTTGGGTATGACGTGACAAGCTTTATACACCTGGATTTGGGGATTTTCTGCCATTCTTCTCTGCAGATCCTCTCAAGCTGTGTCAGACTGGATGGGAACCGTTGGTGGACGGCCATTTTGAGGTCTCTCCAGAGATGTTCAATTGGGTCAAGTCAGGGCTCTGGCTTGGTCACTCAAGGATATTCATGGAATTGTCCCTAAGCCACTCTTGCGTCGTCTTGGCCATGTGCTTAGTGTCATTGTCCTGTTGGAAGGTGAAACGTGAGCCAAGTTTGAGGTCCTAAGTGGTCAAGTCCAGGCCTTAATTAAGGGACATCTCTGTACTTTACTCTGTTTAGCTATTCCTCAACCCTGAACCAGTTGCCACCACCATGCTTCACCACTGGGATGATACTGGGCAAGTGATGAGCGGTGCCTGGTTTCCTCCAGATGTGACACTCAGAATTAAGGCCAAACGGTTCAGTCTTTGTTTCATCAGATCAGAGATCTTGTTTCTCACAGTCTGAGAGTCCTTTAGGTGGTTTTTTTTTGCCAACTCCTAGCAGATTTCATGTGTCTTTCACTGAGGAGGAGCCTCTGGTTGCTCTGTCATAAATGGTCACCTTTCTTACCCTTCTCCCCCGATTTCTCAGCTCAGTTCAGCTCTAGGAAGAGTCCTGGTTGCTCCAGACTTCTTCCATTTAAGAATTATGGAGGCCTCTGTTCTCTTGGGAACCTTCAATGATGCAGAAATTTTTTTGTAGCTTTCCCCAGATCTGTGCCTTGACCCAAGCCTGTCTCTGAGCTCTGCAGGCAGTTCCTTGGACCTCATGAGACCTCATATAGACAGGTGTGTGCCTTTCCAAATTGTGTCCAATCAACTCAGTTTACCACAGGTGGTCTCTAATCAAGGTACAAAAACAAAATTTCAAGTGTCAAGGATCTGAATATTGATGTCAATGTTATATTTTAGTTTTTTCTTTTTAATAAATTTGCAAAAAAATCTCTCAAATTCAGTTTTCACTTCATCATTATGGGGTATTGAGTGTAGCTTGACGAGTGGTGGAGTCTGAATACTTTCTGAATTCACTGTCTGTACAGACAAAGGGAAGGGAAACTCCTGAATAAATGAGAAGAGAAACACAGGGCACAAGGGGGTCACTGAATTGTAATATACACTGGAATCATATGCTGTGGCCTTCACACTCACCAGATCTCACCCCAAATGAATACTCATGCCATATTTTGTACCAGCATGTGAGGCAGGACTCTCTAAAACCAGGACCAAAACACCAAATGAGGGAGTGTCTTGTAGAGGAATCGTATTCATCCCTTCAGGAGAGTTTCACAAGCTTTAAGAATCTATACTGAGGAACATGGAGGCCAAACACCCCACTGAGGGTGCTTTCATTCCTAACCTGTTCAGTACAGTACAAACAGACTCTGGTGTGTTTGCCCATTTAGTGTGATTCATTTGAGCTGGCGTGAAAGCTGACAATAATATTCTTTAGGGTGTGGACCTGAACAGCCAAACCAGATTACTTTTTTAAAAAAGTGGTTCCAATTGCAAAGCAGACCAGCCACAGCACGGTGTGATTTTTAGAATCCAAAACTAAACTGCTATTGATCTGCTTACATTCATGAAGAATGTCAAGTAAGCAATTTGTGTAAGCAATCCATATAATTATGCAAGATCATTTGGTAACCACAGTCAGTCGTATGCGCATCAGTCACAAAGTGAAAAGAAAACTATACCTCAGAAATATTACAAGACACCTTGTTTCCACCGTCTCCACCTCCATCATTATTCACAACATGAGGTCAAGTTGCAGCTGTGACTAATAATTCTCAAAATCAGTTATTTCTTCTTGAGCTCTTTACAACACCGGAGAAGATAAACAAACAATTTGAATTCATCACTCTGGTCCATATAGTGTTTGTAATTTAGGACAGCAGTCACCAAAACCGTCCAGTAAGTAGGTAGCCAATCAGTTCTTATAACTATGTTTATTTGTCTTGGTTTGTTTGTAATAAATAAATAAAGGGAAAAAAACAACAATCTATCTTTTTTTTTATCCTAAACATATGAAATGAACTGCAGCAGTAGACCCTTTGTTGTTTCTCTTTTCTTTTCTTTTTCTTTTTTTAAATTGTCACCAATGTGTAAATTAAGTTCCTCTGCATGACATCACTTTAAACTTTTGTTGATCAGTCAAATTCGATTTTGGAATCGACTCCATTAGAGAGAAAATGGCAGAAAAGAATTATGAGCGATGTAAACGTCTTGATTAAACCTTTGCTCAGCTCCACTGAATAATGTAAAGGTCTGTCTTATTAATGATGAATGAATGGTAACAGACAGTGATAGAGAGTGGACTCAGACAACAGACAAGATGGAGAGATATCGCATAGATATGATTGATAAGATGAAAAATGATTCATCGACTCATCTCGACCTAGCGAGAGCTGCAAATTGAGCCATGGGTGGTGAGCCGGTGAAGGTGAAATTGACTTCTTGTGTCTTTCGAAAGTTTAGAAGAGGAGTTTGATTCTTGTGAAATGAAGTGAGCAAATCTGTGCCCAACGTGTTTCTGTTTATTGAGCTTCACGGTTACGTCGTCACGCAGGAACCAGCTTTAGCCACTTTTACACACAATCGCACACTTCTGCACATGCATGATGTGTGTGTAACCCACTGCAGATCCACTCTCCACACACATGCTGCCTTCACCTTGACTGTAGGCTGACTTAAGATGCAGTATTGATTCAAAGAGTAGCTCCGCTCTGCGTTCAAGTTTGTGTGTGGGTCAAGGAGTTGGCCATATTTATTCAATGCTGTTTGCGAGCTTGTTTTAATGCACATGTGCGCGTGCTCGTAACCGGCCTCTCCTCTAGAGAAAGTTGGTTGGCCCCTCTGCCCTTCAAAGTCATTTGGAATTCATATGCAAGCCTGACCCTGACAGCTGTTTGTTTTTCCTCTCCGGAGAGAGGAAGAGGAATGGAAGGATGGCGAGGGGTGGGGTGGGGGGGGGGTTAATGAGTAAGAAAGTGATAGATATCAGAGAGGACAGAAGAAGAAGGGAAGTGAGACTTGGGCAAAAAAAAAAACTTTGGGCAAAGCGGCAGAGGACTGTTTCTATTCCCGCCTTAGTGGTCTCAGTGCTGTTTGGCTTGTTGAGCATTTGAGACACACAGGACAATAAGTGGTGCTCTGAACGACTTCCATTAGTATCCCTCACAGGCCACTAGTTTGAATGTGTTGAATCTGTGCGGCAGCATGAATGCAAAGCAGGGTGTGAGGCAGCTGAGATAAAAGGAGATGAGGCTCTCTAAGCAATCCCTTGGTGTAAATATAGGTTTTTGATGAAAAAAAAAAGTCAAAGTGTACTGTGTAAGTGTGTCATCAGGGATCAGCGCAGGAAAAAAAAAATTTAAAGCCTCTACAGCTGAGTGTGGTGAAGAGGAAACCCAGTGGGATGGAGAGGTTTTGTCTTTTGTCTGTGTTGGTTGTAGGTGTAAGCGGATGAATAAATGGACACAGAGGAGGAAGGTAAGGAGGAGAAAGAATGCTGGGAGCTGATGCCTGGAAAAAACAGCGGACCGCAACGGCACGGAGAAGGGAAGCGAAAGAGCAGGGGGAGTCATAGGTGAAGGGAGAGTGGGAGGAGGGAAAGAGAGGGAGAGGAGACTCGTGATTGGATAAATGGGCAGAGAGGAGAGGTGTCAAGGGAGAGATGCTATCCTATTTTTATACTTCTCCTTCTGGGAGCCCCCCTATTCTCTCGATCTATCCATCATAATGACAGAAACCCCCAAACTCACTTGTTTTCCCTTTCTTATTTTCCTCCCCCTCTCCTGCCTTCTCTCTTTTCCATATCTCTCTGTTTTTATGCGCATTGTATTCCTCATTTTCATTGAGAATTTCAAGGGCGTCTACTGTAAATGAATTAATAGGCTGTATATTCTCCCATCTTCTAACACAGAAATTGCTTATTGACTAACAATAATTTTAAGCATGAACAATTCACTCAGACAATGAGTTCACATGCGCCCGCCATCGGCACCCGATATAGTGTGGCACAGGCACTGTAATCTATTCAGTCTGGTATAGAGGCATCATTCATGCCCAGTGCAGAACATAAACATACACTCTTTCCAACTGGAAGTCAGTGCGTTGTCGCCTGGAAAGCACACACAGGCTTTCTAACAGAAGTTCAGCTGATTACCGGGCGTATCTTGGTTTCCAGTTTTCTGTTTTGTCCTCAGAAATAGAGCGAAATTATTGACCATAATGTTTGTTTATGGATGGACACAAAAACTTTTCCTGGAGCTGAGAATTTGGGAATTTATGTGAGTGTGCTTTAATGTCACGTATGGATACATACAAGCTTTGTGTTTGTTTGCACAGTGCTGTTTATTTAGCCATGACAGGTTTGTTGCAGCACTGCTTGTGTTTATGCTCTTTGTTGGAGTATGATTAAATTCCCCTTAGAGGGATTCATCATCTTTAGCAGGCAGAACAGAGAAAATTACAAGCCCATCAATCCTCCTGTTTGATCTCACTCTCCCCTTCTCCCTCTGCGTCTTCTGCTTTCTCTATTCTATGTATCCAGGCTTTTATTTACCCGCTTCTCCTCAGGCTCGCCATGTCTGTGATGTTGGGAGGTCATTTGTCTCCATGTTAGAGCTGTCCTGTCCCCCGCTTGTCCTATCTGGCTCCTCCAAACCCTCTCAGCTCCTCATCATCATTCAGATATGTGAGCGTCTGAGATTTGGTGGGCTGGTGTCTTTTGTATTTGTGTTTTTCTTTTCTCTTTTCATTAGTGGCACTTACATTCATGTATGTCTCTGTTGGCCCTGTCTGACTGCACCCATCTTTTATTGTTATTTCATGAATGCATGTCTAGCATCTGGAAAAAGTGCCACGCTGAGCCCATGAGGAAAGTTTTACCCTCCACTTCAAGGAAACCAGAAGGGTGCCATTTATCACGGATTTTGAAAGCTACAAGTTAAAGTCAACATTTTGTAATAATAATTACAGCAATAAAATTCATATGTTGTGTCAAGCACTAACAGCTTGACTGCAGTCAGGAGTTTAAAGCGCTTTGTTTTTGAGCGGCTACTCCCAGGTCGTGGCAGCTCCACCTGTTTGCTACTCACACAGAAAGATACTCCATGCTGCCTGACAGGCTTAACTAAGGGTAAAAAAAAAACATCAGCAGGTACCAACTTTTTGGTTTAGATATGGAAAAGAAGAAGAAAGATAGGTCATATCTAGAAAGTTTAATTTTAAAAGTCGGTGGAGCAGTAGAGATTTGGACAGATTAAGCAGTTGTGTGATTGGACGGTTTTCAAATCTACTGATGACGGCATCACAGATCGTAGCAAATCGTTTGATTCTGAACAGTTCGCTGAAGCTTGTGTGTGTGTGTGCTTTTTTAAGTTGTAACCACAGCGGTGGTTAAATAAACAGAATATCTTTCTGCTTACTGTATATGCCATGATTTGATTTTGAGTTTGAGTCCATGATATGTTCTTTTTATTTCAGTTGCAAATATTGTTGCAGTTTGACAATTTGTTCTTAAATCAATCATTCAAGAGTTTTATTTTTTAAGTTTATATATAGCTCTGGTAACAAAACAGCTGTAGTTTGAGGGGTCAGTAACACTGTCAGTCAATCAGTCAGTTGTATTTGTACACACAGAGCCACTGATCAACTGACTGGGTGTCTGGGTGTGCAGGCACTAACTTGCTCTTGACAATGCACTTTGTCAAAAAGGACATTTGAGTAATCCCAGAGACGTAAAGGTCAAGACGTGAGGGTCTCTCGCTGAGGAGAACACTGTGGAACCAGGACGGCTCTTTACACTTCCCTCTGCGAGGCGATAACCTTCTCTCACTTCGCTTTCATTTCACCAAATCCCTTCTTTTGGCATTGCATGAAATGCAACCCATCTGTGTGTGTCTGTGCCGCTCGCTCAAGTCGAACAGTCAAAATGAGGAGGAAGGCCATCTGATGTAGTTGTGCTTGGATGTGTGTCAGTGTGTCTGTGGTGCAAGGTTCAAATAGCCTTTTTGAATTTTTGAGCTCCACCAAAAAAAAAAAAAAATTAGAGAAAGCACTCAACCTCCCTGCAACCCCAAAATCCATCTTCAATCCCCTCTTTTGCTTTTTAAATCAGGTTTTACAAACACCCTAGACTGCTCTGTCCATCCATCCATCTATCCATCCTCTCAAAATACAGGATACCAATTATTTCTGTGGCGTTCAGAATGGATATTATGCCCATAATCAGTTGTTTGGAACATGTAGTTATACAAGTACAGTGCATAAGCTTAACATGCTGTATATTGACACATCTTTTACTTTTTGAAACCACACCACTATATGGTTTTTGCCAAACTGAGCAGGATTTTTCTTTCTTGTTGTCAACTATAGGACATGTCTAGCTATCTTTGTTTTCCATTGTAGTTAAATTCAACTGTGTGAAAAGCCTCCAAAGTCACTTTTGGGAAGGAAAACATCTGCTAAATGGTCACATCTCGCGCTCAGAACCATAACTGAACCAGGCTTTACCTGGTGTGTGCCTCAGCGTGTGTGTGGATGAATGTGTGTGCGTGCGTGCTTGTGTGTGTGTGTGTTTGGCAGTGCAGAAACCCTGGCTAACCCCCTCTGTGCTTCCCAATGTCCTGTCTCTGAAGAGCTATGACCATTAAGCAGCTGTTCACTTCTAAAGCCACAGAAAAAAAAGAGAGAGCTGTGAGAATGCAAATGAGTCTCGGTATGCGCCAAAACTTCTCCAGAGGGACAGACTGTTAGGTCAGAGACACACAGAGGCACACACAGTACAGTGCATGCGCTGGCTCATCCACATTTGCACTCACAGTTGCATGTATGCACACATGTGTAGCTAGGTTAGATTCCCTATTATGTAGTGCAAGGATTCTCTCGAGTATCAAATGATCTTGCTGTAACTACAGTTCTCTTGGAATTGGAAAGCCGCGGCTTTCGAGTCCAAAACATCTGATTAAACCGACTCCAGGTGGAGACTTCTTCTACTGTAACTACCTGTCTCAAGAAACACTTTCCTATTTGTGTTACAGTTTGATATAGTGCCTCTCTTTTAGGCTGTAATTGTTTGGTACACAGTCTATTAGGATGAGAGTGTTATTACAAAGAAGGAGAGTATCATGCTGTGCACCAAAACAAGGACATTGTTCTAAGGACACTTCAAATTTGTTCATAAAGCGGCTCCTTTGTGTAGCTGTCCGTGGTGCTGAAACCAGCCTTGAAGGTGAGGGGAGGACAGAGTGTGTGTGTGTGTGTGTAGGGGTGTGTGTGTGTATGTGTAGGTGTGTTTGTGTGTGTACTGTGCTTTTTGTCAAAAACAGCAAGCAAAGCACACACTCTGTTGATTTCCACTGGCTTGAATGAGTCGTCGAATGAATGAGTGTAAAAATGTGGACAAACGGCTTGTAGCGGTTTTCTTTTTTTTTTAAGCATTTTTTTTTCAGCTCCATTGTAGTGAGGTGCATTACTCTGATGCTTCCCTCTTTTTCCCTGAGATATGATTAGTGTATAGCAGAGTCAGCCTCTGTGTAATGAGAATATAGGGTGAAAGGTATAAAGCATTTGATGTTATTTTTTTCTGTGCCCTAGTTTTATTTATACTCCGATTTCCAGCGGGCCAACAGTAGTCATTCTTTGCCCAGTGGATTAAAGAAATTTTTTGTATTTGCAGGTTGGCTTCTATGCGTACGGGTGCATGTACCCCTTGTGCTCCGTCCCTAATAAGAGCTTAACCTTATTAATCACATTAGTGTGCTGAGGTTGGCTCTGGTGACACTCACACATGCTTGCGCAGACATACAGACACACACTCAGACATGCGCACACAAGCAGATGCATGTCAATCTGTCATTAGTTAATAGCTCATTAGCACAAGGTGATTAATTACTCTGGCAGGGTGTGGGGATGACAGGGATGGGGGATGAAGGCGGAAGGAAAAGGACCACGGAGACAACAAGGCTTTTCGCAGAGGGAAAAGAGCGAGAGTTTGGGAGGGGGAAGTGAAAAACTGGTCACCTCCTCCCGCTTCTCATAGAGCGGTTTCACCACTGTCGATTCTAGATCCTGAAGTCTACTGCAAGGGCCGCTCATGCATGTGTGTGTGTGTGTGTGTGTGTGTGTGTGTGTGTGTGTGTGTGTGTGTGTGTGTGTGTGTGTGTGTGTG
>JBBMJY010000002.1:6703730-6716508 GCA_037833715.1 Toxotes lorentzi | reverse complement strand
TGTGTGTGTGTGTGTGTGTGTGTGTGTGTGTGTGTGTGTGTGTGTGTGTGTGTGTGTGTGTGTGTGTGTGCATACATGTGCACATGCCTTCTCCTGGAGGTGTTTTGCTGGACTGTGCTTTTTCTCGTGTCTCACGGGGATCAGCTGTAAAGGTTAACTAGTCTTTTCTTAAGCTTTCAGCCTCATGACAAATGACCATGTTCAACCCATGGCGGCACCTCATAGCACACCTTCTCTCTCCACCCCTCCCTCTCATCGCTTCCCCTCTCTCTCCCCCCTCTACACACGCCCTCCCTCAGTGTTTCAGTTCAGGCGGCAGGTAGAAGGAGGAGAAACAAGGAGCGGTAGGTGGATGGGAACAGGTAAAGGGAAAGGGAAAAGAACAAAAAGCGTCACTCAGGGAAGAAAGGGATCGTGAGGCGAAGAGACACCAAAAAATGGGGGGAGGGAAATGAAATAGCGTGCTAGACGTGTAGAAATTGACAGCTTGCAATTCAAACAGCCTAGTCTGAGTTTTAGAAACCTCATATTAAGCCGAGACTGTAGTGGTGTGATAAAGAAAAAGACGGATCTGCATAATAGGCACAATACACAGAGGTTTTATTTCATCTCACACAGTTACACGATCTCTCCTTAGCTTGTATGACCTTTCCGTATTCTGTCTTTCTTGTCCCTTAAAGAGATTCTTCTTCTCTTTACATCCTTTGTGTACAACCTCGTGACCAGTATACTGAAATACAGCGAGTTGAATGGATTCTCTTGTGAATCACACTCAGTGGGAGCTTCTGTGTAGCTCACATATATACCTAATATATATGGTTATACAGATATGCCAGGTATAATGATTCTGAATGGCATTGATAAATAACCTGCAGGAGAAAATGTATCACTTTGCCCTCACGTGTGTGTGTACGTACACGTGTACATGTGCAAGGGCTCATGCGAGCGTGCGTATGTGTGTACGTGTGCATGATGGAGTATTACAAGGTGTTGTCAAGAAAGCAATTTGTTTCTGTCTCAGATGGGTTTTTTATCATGACAAATCGACGGGAACCTCATCTAGAAATCCAGCGACTCCTCCTGCGCTCCCGCTGAGTCTACCTGGGCCGCACTCTCAACTTTAATATGATGAAGTCATAGTCAACACCGCCACCCCCCACCCCACCCCTCCGTGACCCCCCCTTCTGCTGTAAATCGAGTCTCAACACCTGTATATGCAAGTGTGCGTACCAAGGGAGCGTGCCTTCCCGTGTGTGTGTGTGTGTGTGTGCGTGCGTGTGTGTGTGTGTGTGTGTGTTCCTCTTGACTGCGCACGCAAGCGTGTGAGCATGTGCTCACACATACGTACGTGCATGCAGGGGTGCAGCGGCGCATTGTGTGCATTTGTGACTCATTGAGGATGATAGATGGCGTCCGAGAATGTCATATGAAGAGGTAGAAAATGAGGCTGACAGCGGTCCTCTGGAGTGGTGGCTCAGGGTTTGGCCTTTACCGCTCGTCTCCTCCTCCCTCTTCACTACAGCACACGCCTGCTGATAGGCAGCTTTTCTTCTGAGCAACAGTTCTGTACCTGCTCTTCAGTGTATGCATGACTGTGTTCTTTTGTTTGTGTGTGTGTGTGTGTGTGTGTGTGTGTGTGTGTGTGTGTGTGTGTGCGTGCGTGTGTGTGTGTGTGTGTATTTGTCTTTCACTCTTAGATCACTCCACACTGTCCTATTTGTGCGCCATCGTTCTTCTTATCCTTTTGCTTACCAAGGTTTGCAGAGCCAGTTCCATGATGTTAAAGAATAGAGAAAAAACCCACCAATATTCCAGACTATCTCACCGTTAACTATCTTAAACATCATTCATCTTAGTGATGTTAAATTATCCCTGAGTGCATATAAAATGATGAACAGCTTTGATGATGCAGGGCTGCAAAATGTCTGATAAGGGACTTAAGTGATGCGTCTGGGTGCAATGTTGTAAATAATGTGAAAATATTATACAATAATGTTAATATTATAATTTGATGCTGAGCTACAGATGATCTCTGTCCGTTGGCTGACAAGATGTCTGCCCTCTGCTGGGCACTGTGAGGACCTTCACCTGGTAACCTGCCACCTGAGCTGGTGGCCGTGAGTCTGTGAGTGGACAGAGAAGGAAACATAGCTTTGTGTATTAGTTGCCTTAATTTAGCTAGTTTGATGTTGCCAGTTTGTCCCTGTCCTCTCTGTCTCTGCGAACAATATTGTTTTTCACTTATCTAGAAATGAAAATGATTTCTCCTCTTTTTTAATCATTTAATAATGGTGATGTGAGGTTGCCACTTGGCTGCAGTTTTTTTTTTGTGAAATATGCTGTTTCTGTGGCTGCCATCCTCCTGCACTGATTTGACACCGTGTTTTCCTGATTTAGGGACATTATGTGAATGTGAGCGTGCCCATGTGAGATCTGACATATTACTGGCTTCATCGCCGCAGTGTCCTCTGCCCTTCCTCCCTCCCTCCCGCTCTGTGTCTCCGCTTCACCGCCTTGTCTTTTCTCCTTTTACCCTCAACCCCGTCTTCCCTTTCCTTCCACCTTGCCTCATCCTCTCCCCTCGTCACCAATTCCCTTGTGTCTCCTATATCTCATTTAACCTTCCTCTTCTCTCTTTCCCCTTTGCCTTTGATGTGCATGCTTTGTCACATTCCCATGATTCTGTCACTCTTTCACTCTCCACCGCTCGTGGGCTCCGTTGCGTGCTCCCGCCCTCGTTACCACCTCCTCCTCCCTTTTTTTTCTACCACTACGCTGTCCCTCTTTCACTGTCTCACCCCTAACACTTTTCTCTCTCCCTTTGGCTCATTCGTTAGCTCCCGCCGTCATCTTTCCTCCCCCTCCATCTCGGTGGTGCGGCGCTGCTGGGAGAGAGAGAGAGAGCGAGGAGGAGAGAGAGAGAGAGAGAGAGAGAGAGAGCGAGCGCGTGTGTGTGTGTTGAGTCTGCTCTCAGTCTCAGCTGTGGGCAGATGGAGGATGGAGCCGCAGCCACAGCCACATCTCTCCTTCTCTTCTGCTCTGCCTGCCACAGGCTGAAAGGCACTCTCCTTTTCACTCCCAGTGTCTCCTCATCCATCCGTTCCCCTATGCCCGAGCTGGCCTTGATATGTGACGGACTGAGCTAAAAGGAGGACTGAGGACTAGAAACAGGAGGCAGGAGACAAAAAGACCTGCAGTCTCCTGGAAAAAAAGGGGGAGAAAGCAGCGCAGGGCGCTCATCTTTTTTCCCCCCCGCCGGTGTTTTGACGTGTAGCGTTCGTCTCTGCAGTGCAACAGCTACACGTGTGCAAGTGTGTCGATCCACATTGCGCAAGTGTATATGTGTGTCTCTCTCCCGGGCTCTCTCTCTCTCTCTCTCTCTCTCTCCCTCTCTCCCTCTCTCTCCCTCTCCTCCTGCACGGTGCTCCGGCACTCAGCTAGCGGATTGTGCCTCACAGAGCTCACTGCAAACAGACGGAGAGGGGAGAAGAAACGGAAACAAGAGTGAAGAAGAAGAACAAGAGCGGGTGGGGAGACGACAGACAGCGAGGACTTTGACAAAAGGGAGAAAACAGGGCGCAAAAGATTGAGAATCAAGAAAAGAGGACTCTTAAGGGAGCGGAGAGGAGTGGAGTGTGGAGGAGAGGAGATAAGGGTAGAGGGTTAATCAGAAAGAGAGACAAGTACGGAGCGATGCATCACTCAGGCAACACTGGAAGAACCAAGACCCTCTCTCATGAGACAGGTAAGACCCGCGGATACTTCTTTGTCGCTACAGCGGTCAGGTGGCATTGTGCTAGACAACACTGTAAGGAACAATAGAGGCTCGCTGCAACTTGACTGTAGCCAGTCCCTGTGTTTCTTCTGCTGTGGATGGACACGCGCACACACTCAAACAGAAAACCAAAGAAGCTTTGACATGTTTTTGTCATTTTTTTCCCCCAACCCATACATCTCAGATTTGAGTGCCTTGCTGTAATGTAGGTTATAGACACATACGGTGGAGTGTGTGTGCGCGCGCGCGCGCGCGTGTGTGTGTGTGTGTGTGTGTGTGTGTGTGTGTGTGTGTGTGTGTGTGTGTGTGTGTGTGTGTGTGAGGATGTGTGTACACGGCGGAGGCGGTGATCAAACGGCATACATCTGAATAGAACTTGGCTTTGATGTGCGCTTGAAGTTATGATTGGCATCCGCAAATGCCAGTATGGGCTGCTCGAATCTGCGTGTGCGCCCCTATGTGTGTGTGTGCGTGCGTGAGTACGTGTGTGTTTCTTGGTCATTGATTTGAAGTCGGCGCGTATGTGAGCGCGCCCTTGTGTGTCAGCCCCTAGCTTTCTGGTGAGCACGTTCCAATTGATGATAATTACACTGATGGTTAGAAATGGATGGGACATGGGCTGCCCCGTTCCACATCAATCCATAATTTATTCATGTGTGTGTTCCTCAATATTTTCAAGGTTATTTCGAGGTATTTGCCTCTTTAATTCAAAGCAAATTAATTGATTGCATATATAGATGTGATGTGGCTTTAATTTGAAAATCAAACTTGTGGAAATCAGTTGATTTGTTGTGAGCTCTATGTGTGAATGCCAAGCTTATTTAGGAGGCAAGGTGTAATATTTTGTGTGGTTGAACTGTTTGACAGAACGGTTTGACCTCAGGGAAAAGGTTAAGTGTGTCTGCAGTATATCTGTGCGTCTGTGTCAGTGTGTGCATTTGTGTTTGTGTGCAAGTCATATAATAGTTGTTTGATTGCTTTGTGGGTGTGAGGGGATTGCTAGCACTCATCAAGCTAATCAAACAGTTCCCACAGACAATCAAAACGTGGCACACACCCCTTTCAGCAGCTCCGACACATCTGCCTCCTATCTGAACAAACATTATGAATTTACAAGCTAGACAGGCGGAATAAGGGTTGTTTTTTTTCTCTAAAAAAATAAAGGCAACATTGTCTAAGGAAATACAGTCCTTTCACAAGCTCACACATACAAGCTCCCTGAACCACCCACATGCATACACACATACACAAAGACACCCACCAACACACACACACACACACACATCTGTTACACACATCCAACCCAGCAGTAGATAAATGTGCCTTTCTGATTGCTGCCACAGACAGGACGTGATTGGCATGGCAGACCAGGGAATTAGCCATGGTTTCCATGGTGACTAATTAGGAGGGTCCTGACTGGTGGGTTTATGAAGACAGATGACAGATCGGTGGTTCACTTCCTGATTTACAGAGCGGGTGGTCCCATTGGCTAGCAGGACCCCCTGCCATCTGAGCCAGACAGACCCTCTGCAGGCCACCTCACACGTGTTCAGCTGTCACCAAACATGCAAATACGAAGGAAAATTAAATGTTATCTTGAGCCAGTAGACACTTTTGGATCTTTGGAGTGATTTTCATGCTAAACTCTGAAACATTAGTGTGTGTTTTAGGGAATGCACATGTCCCACAGAACACACACATTTACTCTGACTTACACTTTGACACAAAAGGACTGATAGATGGATAGAAATCTAGGATGTCCACACTGTAGAAGCCACTGCTACAAACACTAAACACCACATTTGTTGTGCTGTAGGTTAATCCCACTTTTGGTATGCATATTTAGAGACTCATTGACTTTTATGTGAGAATAAACAAGTCAGAGGCACACACACTCACGCTGATTATGTAGCTATAGGGCATGTGAGAGAGAAATAGGTGTGATTGGGTCCATCTGTGGCAGAGGAAGAGAAAGAGAGAGCGGGAGAGAGACACAGAGAGAGCTCCATCTGTGGACACCTGCCCTTCCTCCAGGCTACAGTCCCTTTTTCTCTGAACTGCCAACAAGATCTGTGGTTGCACAGGTGCGTGTGTCTGTGTGTCTTTTTTTTCTTTTCTTCTTTTTTTTCTTTCCACAAACCCAAGGATGGTCTGTGTGCTTTTGAAACGTCTGAATCTTACTGTGAAGAATTTCACGGGGGGTCTAGTGGATTTGAGGCACATTCACGAAAAGCAAAAATCGCATTATTCATTTCTCACTCAATAATATGTGTACATATCCTCTCATCTCTCATTTGGTTTTAACCTGAGGCCATGAGATCTGTGACAGAAATTAGACTTTTTTTGTATCTTCAGTTATTTCTCTTTTTAACTGCAAGCATTTTGACACACTATAGCAGGAAAGGTTACACAGGTGTAATTAATAACATTGTTTTCCAGATTCTGGACTATAGTATTGTTAGCATGTTTGTTTACTGGTATGGCTTACTGGGACGTCCTTAATGTTATTAACCACACCTGTGCTTTTCCTGGTATGTCTAATTAAAATGTATGGCATGAATCAGGGTTTACTTTTTTAAGTCCTGTGCTTGTTAATACATCATGCTGAACGGTGCACAATTTTTTCTCTTTTTTTTTTTTTTTTTTTTTTTAGCCAATAGCATACTGTTACTACCAAGCTGTATTCACAGTACCATAAATAATTGATGCTTCTGGACACAGGCAGTCCAGTCTACAACACACTGTTGGACACCTTAAAAACACACTGCCAGAGAAATTGGTGTTAACAGGTAGAAGGGAGTGAGCCTTCCCCTCCATTTCATTTAGCTATCCGTCCTGCCTTTCTCTCTCTCTCTCACACACTCACTCTCTCTCTCTCTCTCCCTCTCCCTCCCTCCCCCTCAGTCAGTAGTCAGTCACCAGCTCCACCTAATGGCCTCTACAGGTACTGAGGCACACACACACTCACTCACGTTCAGGCACACATTGACACAGGCTGCCAGGCACACACATACACACACACACACACACACATGCTTTGATTAAAATGGCTGGAGCACGATTCCATTTCACCACGACAAGCGAGGTAGTTACCAAGCCACTGAGATAATGGTCGTGATTTTTTGGTCGGACGTTATTTATTGGAACCTAACCCCTCCACGCGAGGGGGGGGGAGGACACAAAAGGAGAGGTGATTGGAAGAGGCACAGAGTGGGAGAGAGAGGAAAAAAATAGCAAAGCGATTGAAGAAGACGTGCGTGTCACGGCTAAACAAATAAGCATGTGTGGGAACAGATGGTAATAAAGTTCTCTGTTACAAGACTAGTGGCTCGTACGCACACACACGCCGACGCACACAGACCCACACATGCACAGCTTGATTATGCGGAGTATTGGGCCGTGAGTCATTAAGACTTTGCCTCAGTGAAGCTGACTCGAAAGTGAGCAACGACAGTCATCTACAAAGGCTGGTCACTAGCAGTCATCCCTCTTTCTCCCTTCGCTCTCTTTACTCCGTCCATCTGTCTCTGTCTGCTTCGCTCCCTCTCCCTCTTTGTTTCCACCTATTTTGGCCTCTTTACTGACTCCTCTATTTTCTCCACCCACTGCTTCTCTCCTTCCTTCTCCATCATCTTCTTTCTTTGCTTCACTTTTTCTCCATTCCACTCTCTGTTCCCCTCCTGCTTTAGGAAAATGAGTTTTTCTCTGCCTTCAGTTTTCCATCCAGCGTTCTTTAAGCCAAAATGTGAGTGCATTTATGTATGTGTGTGTGTGTGTTTGTGTCGAAGTGTGAGGGCAATGTGTCCTCAATCATAGTGAAAGCATTTGTTTCCCTCCGCCAGTGGAGATAGATTATGTATTTTACTCCTTTTCCTTGCATTGGGTTTTTTTTTCTCCCTCCATCACACGTTTCGTCCTCCCCACTCAAGGTCAGTTGGAAGATTGCTTTCAGCCCCCTGTGTCCTCCCTGCTTTATTGTATGTAGGGCCGTCAGCACCTGTGTGTTTGTGTATAATACGTGCGGATGTGTGTGCATGTTTGAAATCATGGGAAATGGGGTTGTGTTTTTTGTATTGTTCAATCTGTACCATTTCTCATCAGGTAAGCACTTGTGTGTGTGTGTGTCACGATGATGGAAAAGCAGTCAGGCGGCAGTCAATCTCAGTTTTTGAGTCAGTTTTGAAGAAAGTGAAATGGAAAAGAAATCGTTAAGATTAACACGGCTGATATTAAAACGTTGGGATCTTAGACTGTTTTTTTTATTGAACTGACTTTAAAAGTAAAATGTTTGAAAAAGGTTTCCTCACAAGTTTTACAGATGCATTTTCTTATGTAAATATTTAATGCATTTATTGATTCTTGGAGTGTGTGTGTGTCTGCTATACAGTGTGTGGCTGGTTTTTGTATGGACGGTTGGAGGTATTAATTTTCACAGTGGTGATTTGGGTGAGTAAAGGGCTGGCAAGCTAACTGGTGTTCTCAGCATGCTTTTGAGCGTGTGTGTGTGTGTGTGTGTGTGTGTGTGTGTGTGTGTGTGTGTGTCTGATCAGCGAGCTGGCTGGTTTTATGCTTCACTACCCTGGCTGCTCATTCATGTGTACCATCTGCATGTGGCGCTGCCATGTGTGTCACCTATACCCCAAAACATCCCACTCCTCTCATATCTCTAACCATCCCTCCATCCACACCTGACACTGTCTGATCATTGTTCTCTTATCTCCGTTTTTCTGCTTTCACTTAAAAGCTTGTTTTTAAAAAGGAAAAAGAAAACAAAAGCTGACATTGCAGTTAATTTAAATCCTTTCACTTAATTTACACTGCATATTAATAAAGAAGAAGAATATTTTTACGTAGTTATTCATCATCTTCATTCACCCTTTAATTTTCCTCTAAGCAAGAAACCGTCATATCTTCAATCAGCGCAGCTGTGTAGGATGCAGCGTTATCCCATTTGTTAGCCATGCAACGCTAACACTCTAAGTGATCGATCCATGCCAGAGCTAACTATGTGACAGATGAAAGTGTCACAATTACAGTCATGCTGAAGTGACAAATTGATCCCAGCATTTCTGCTGGAGAGGAGTTTTTGTCTTAGAGGTGCCATCGTTCATCTCCACAGCCTCATTATACCTTCTGGGGTAGGAGCGACAGCAGTGACTCATTGAATCATCACGTCGTTGTTTGTAAACTCGAAACCCGACTAACCATTCTCCATTCCATTCCTCATCTTATCTAATGTTCCCCATTTCTCTGCTATCTCTGCCTCTCTGCGGCTACTACCTCCCATCCACGTTTCCTTCTCAGCACCTCCCTTCATCTTTAATATCCTTCTCCCCAAAGCACTGACTCCAGCTTCCTGAACTCTTCACCCTTTCTTTTGTTCTCTCTCCTGCATCTTTTTTCTCCTTTCTCCCGAACACTCTCCTCAGGTCTGTGTTATTAACATAAAAAAGGAGGAAAGACTACCTTTCCTTCAGCCCAGACTGTGACTCACTTCCACCCCCACCCCCCTCTCACCACCACCACCCCACCCAGCTATTGGCTACCTCCCTGGCTGTCACATCGCGACAGATGTGAAACCGATTTTAAGGGATGGGGTGAGGACAATGGTTTCAAAGAGCTGTGCTTTTGTTGAAGACAGTCAGGTAGTTTGCTGTGCTGCTTCTGGAGCAAAAATAGGTCAAATATAGGATTGTTTCACAAGCACCAAAAGGGAGTTGTTTCTCCTAAACAACTGTGGAAATGAGGCTACACTTGTATGTGGGGGAGCTGACCTTGTACAAATCTGTCTCTGTTGTATCAGGGCATACCTTAAAACAGTGATTCCCAACAAGAGATACTTTTAACCCAGAGGGGATTTCTGCAGTTGTCAGAGCCTACATGGAAAGACTATCGAACAGCTCAGCTAATTTGAAGAAACAGAAATTGCATCCCGATTAGAAAAATATGCACATATGGAGCCAGCTATAACCCCTGAACAGTAGCCTACATGGATGTCATGATGTCATCATCTGCCACTTATCTAGGTCCAGGCCCAGGTCGGGAGGACAACTGCCACCCAGTCCACAATGCACCAAAGTCCTATGGCAGTGCTGCCCAGAGTCAGGCTCAAACCCACAACCTCAGGGCCTCAGATTGAGTCTCCTGCTCTACCGACTGAGCTAACCGGCCCTACATGGATGTGTTGCAGTTAAAAGAAATGCCTAAACAGTTAGCTACAGGCAGTGCCTTGAGGGTTTTAATGACTGCATTTAAACTAATGAATAAATGGTTGAAAGTTAGGTAAAAGTAATGGATATATTAATGAAATAGCTGAAAATAATCAATAAATAATGAAATGGATAATCAGCTAAAACAGCTAAAAGTAACAGATGAATGTTTATAATAGAAAGTTAATGCATAAACAGTTTAAATAGGCTTGTTAGCTAATGGTGATGGATAAATCCTGGGAATACATAGCTAAACGTGATGGATTAACACTTTAAATCGTTAGCTAACAATACGTAGTTTAAATAGCTAAATGAATCAGATGAATGGTTAAAATAGTTTTTGTTAAGCATTAAACAACTGAAATAGTTATCTAACGAATGAATGGTTGACCAGTTTCTGTCAGTCAAAACTATCAGCATACAAAAGAAAAAAACAAGCTAAACATTTAGAGTGAAACTGCATGAAAACATTACTGTTTTATATAGTTAATAATGTTAAAAAACATTCAGTTTATATGCTTCATTGTGTCGATGAAGGAATGCTCAAGTTCACCTGTCGAAACACGTTGCCTTAAAGTAGTATAGTCATTCCCTTAGTCTACAGCTCTCACGTTCCTTTTTGAGGAAGATATATCGATTACATGTGTCCTTTAAATCACAAGAAGGACTCCAAGCCTGTCTTCATGCAGACAGTAATGCATTATGGAGTTAGTTTTATTACTTTCGAATTACTTTGATGAACACACTGAAATGACTCTTCCGAAAAGATACATTAGCCGTCCATCAATTTTGTGAGGTGGATGACACATTCGACTAAAATGTTTTTTCACTTTTCCCTCAATTAACTCGATGTAATGTGCTCACTTCCACACGGAGATGATTAAACGGAGAAACATCACAGCTTCTTTTTTTTTTTTTTTTTTCGGCATTCAGTCACAGCATAGGCCTATTTACAACCCAGGAGGGATTTACTCAGTAGATGCTGCTGTACATTCACTCTGAACTATAGTTTTTGAACTGACTTGTAAAAGTCACTGATGTTGTGATACACAAATAAGTTTTTTTTTTTTTTAATGTAACTTAATACCTGTAGTTAGTAGCTGTAGTTACACAATATCTTTCCTATACATTACCAGCCTCCAGCCAATCTCTCTCTCATCCTAATTCACACACTGGCTCCCCAGGCAGTGGCTCCAGCTGCCATACTAAACAGAAGGTGTGTTTTGAGGAAACAGGGCACTGCGACCTTGCCTTATAGATGATGACAGAGTGAAACTCAGTCTTTGCATGTGTGTTAGTGCTTCTGTGTGTGTGTGTGTGTTACTAATGACCAGTGCTTAAGGGGGAGATGAGGGGAGATGGGCCATGCAGCAGGGCAGAGGGGGCAGTGAAATGATTCCATCGATCATTCTTGATCACCTAAACAATGTCACATACTACATTCATCTCTGTAAGACTGTGTGTCTCTTCCTCTCTCCGTCTCCTTCTCCCTCTTTGTCTCCCATATTGACACACTTTGTGACTCTCACCTCTTGTCTCTCTAACCCTTTTCAATGTGTGTGTGTGTCTGTGTGTGCACTTGTGGGCTTTCAGACTGATGCTGCAGTGATGGCACTGGCCAAATGCCAGCTCTTGCACAGTTCCATTAGCATTGCGAAGGCTGGCTGTAGATTGCTATTGATTGACTATGGTCTCTATTCATTGGCTATTCAGCTAGAAGCATGCATGCACACACACACACACACACTAGAGCTTGTGAAAAAGGAGACACACTTAAGTGTTTTGAGGGGTTCAGATTTTTGTCTGGGTTTATGGGAGAAATTAGACGGCTTTTGTTGTATCCATTTAACTTCTCACGTGATGGACATCTGGTAAAATAAAGCTTTACTGTGTTGTATGAGGATGTCCTGAGATGTCTCACCGAGTTTTGCACTAAGCCATAATGCTTGTTGCTTTGGATTAATAGAACTATTATTAATAAAACTAAGAAGTCTCAGTGATTTCATTGGGGATTGTTAGACTGGCTTTGGTGCACGATGGGCACTTGTTGGCTTTGACAGGGACTTGAAGATGTCAAGCTTGTCGATGGCTAAGCTTTGGATTTTAAAGAAATCAATGCCAAGTGACTGGACCCTGGAGCCACTTCTTAATGAGAACAACTGCTCAGAGATCTCCATACTCCCTCCGTCTTCACTCCTCTGTCTGTCTGTTTCTCTGCCTCTATCTCCCACGCTGTTTTTATTTCCTATCCATCTCACTTCTCTCACCCCTTTCCCTTCGCCCACCAGAGTACACGCACACATTCACACTCGCATACACCTCAAATTCATTTTCTGTATGCCTCTGTTTTATTTTGATGCGTTTTTTTTTTAAGATATTCTTAGACAGCCCAGTGTCAGACCCTCAAGTGACAGTGCCTCTGCATGTCCGTGAGTGTCAGAGCAGAAAAAACTGCCTCCATATTCAGTCACAGTGTGTCTTCAGTCTAAAAAAGGAAAAAATCAAAAGTATAAGAACATTTTATAAAAACCTGTCACTACTATTTACTATTTGCAGAAAAATGTGCTGTACATGCAGGTGTGTGTAATCCCTCCAACAGCTGCATCTGTTGTTTAATATTGTGTGTGTGTGCGCATGTACGAGTAGGTATGTGTGCGAATGTGTGCTGATGTGTGTGTGTGTGTGTGTGTGTGTGTGTGTGTGTGTGTGTGTGTGTGTGTGTGTGTTTTGCGTCGCCCACCCCTTCACGGCTGTATATTTCGCGCTCCCACCATCAGACGTTGCTTTATCACAG